>JAGWCC010000154.1:0-600000 GCA_022651775.1 Drusus annulatus | reverse complement strand
CTGGATTTGAACCCGCAACCTCTGGCTTCGTAGTCGTGCGTTTTAATCATTCAACCATGGAGACCTTCGTATATGAGGTATACTGTGATGTGCAGAATTCGATATTTGCGAAGCAAAAAATAACAGTAATAAAACTAAATATAACCTCGCTGATTTAAAAAAAGTTACTTTGGTATCAATTTACCTTTTAATTATACTAATCTTATATGTTTCATCTACTTTATACTTAAATTCAGTCTAGTAAATTCAAAAAACTTTAAGTTTTCCTTAAATATCTTATGCGAATTCCAAGATTTAAGAGTTTTCTTAGCTTTGTTGTATAATTGAATTTTAATTACATATTTTTATCTTGCTTAGCACTAACTAGGCTTATACTTTGTTATATTTACATTTAATTCGTTGTAATTACAAAAAAAACCTTTACAATTACCACTGACTAATTTCAATTGACCTTAGCACTATATACTCCAGAAAGGTTACATTTTTTATCTATTGTAAAAAAAACATTTTAATATTTAAATATATAAATAAACGTCAAAATTTCTCACCTGCTCTAAATAATGTCTGTATTAACTCATACAAATTAAAATTAATTTATAATATTAATGCTTATTTATTATTACATATTTAAATCATATTAATAATCCGAAACACAAATACGAAACAAAAATATATTGATAATTTTCGATAGAAGTAAGAGATCGTTTAAAAATGGCGCTTTCTAATGAGGTCTTGATGGCTTAATTGGCAGAGTGTTACTCCCGGATAGAGTAGAGGTTCCGAGATCGAGTCTCACTCATGACCATTGCTCTTTTTAGTAATAAAAATAAAAAGGCTCTTTTCTGTTTCATTTTTGTGTTTTAGATTGTTGATATTATTTAAATATTTTTAAATTTCATGTTGTCTCTTTTTCGTTAAAACAATATGTAGGCGTTCACACGACAAAATGCTGTTTCTCAGTGACGTTCGGCAAGGTCTCTGTAGGAAGTGTGTCTTCAGCCTCACAACATTCCCAAAAACTGTGGATGCAATAGTTCCACTGGCTCCAGGCTATTGGGTTTCATGCGCGGTATTCACATTGAAAAAAACATCATACGTCTGGGACAATGTTGTGTTTGATTGACCATATCGTATAAACCGTTTTACACCTATGTATTATATCACATAGTTTTAGTCGTTTATCTCTTGCACCAAGATTTGCAATTGTATTTTGGTCCAGACATGTCGTAAGGCAGCTGCCTCAACGTTTACTTACGAGATTTAACGCGATAAGCTAAAGAGCTGGGCACACTGCAAAGGACAAAGGTTGTAGAATAGAACCTTCAACTGATGGGATCCATTTGATGCGAAGCTTGCTTCCCTAAGATGAGGGATTCTCATAAATTAGGGTCATATCTAATCTTAAACCTTTTGATAAGATCTACTTTAACATTATAATTATTAGTTGTTCACGAACTACGCAGCAAGGCAGTAAGGGTCGAATTACGAAGGCGGAAATTGCACGGGCTTAAATTACACTGCGAAAAATTGGCATGTGGTTAAATCACACAAAAATGAGAACAATGAAAAATTAATATATATTTGACATCGCCATATTCGATATCGTCTCATTTGACATTGTCACATTTGACATCGTCGCATTCGATATCGTCACATTTGACATCCCCACATTTGACATCGTCACATTTGAGATGTCACATTTGACATCATTTTAGATTAGTGGTTTGTTTTTGACAACTGGAAAGGTGAGTCACGTTTTTGTGTGTTCTTCGATTTTTTACTTTTGAAAAAAATGGATCAAAGAATTTGTATTAAATTTTGCGTTAAAAATGGAATAAAGTGCTCCAACGCACTTAAAATGTTGACTGTGGAATTCGGCGAGTCTACTTTGTCTCAAAAAAGTGTTTATAATTGGTATAGGCGCTTTAAAGAAGGCCGAGATGATGTTAATGACGATGAGCGTCCTGGATTTGTGGAAAAACAAATCATGGATTTTATTCTTTGATGCATGTTTTTCAAAAAGTAAAAATCGAAGAACACACAAAAACGTGACTAACCTTTCCAGTTGTCAAAAACAAACCACTAATCCAAAATGGCTGATAATGCTAACATATGATTAACATATGTGTACCAACATAACAAAAAAAAATATCGATGATCGAATGTACGCAGCCCGCGAAAATTCAAAATTCACCTTTTCTTATGAACAGGCTATGTATATGCCATTAGTTTATTTAAAATTGTACCAGCCTGAAGATGTCCGTCATAAGGTGAAGCCGGTCAGGTATTAAATAAAAAATAATGGAATAAAGTTAAAAAATTGGTATTTCTAATATCGTTAACTGGAGTTTCACCACGAATTGACAATTTCAAAATTCTTTCAAATACAATATCTATGATTAATTTATCCTGTCTTTCTAAACAGCCTATTTCCTGGATTCGTAGCGAATACAGTTCAGTGTGTATACAGTATTTTCAGTGGATGGTGAGGGATGTCCGTTCCCTATGTGTAAAATCCACCCCACGGTAGGACCTTTATTACACATCGCACACTCTACACAGAATGCACCCCATCCCTATTAACATATATGTACAGGGTCGAACCGCACTTATTTATTTATTTACGGCCGTTATAGGCTTTTATACAAATGTTAACATTTTTTTTTAAACAATAATCTCATTAGTGCAAAAAATATTGTAAAATAAAACAAAAAAACAGTATTGAATAGCAGATACAAAATATTGTACATGAAAATAACTAACAATATTTATAAATAACAGGTTCTAAAATGTTGTAAAGAGGAAAGAAAAAAATAATATATTAAATAACAGGTTCAACTATTAGTTTAGCTCTGCCAGATGACAACAACTGTACTAAACTAGACTTATAGTTTGATATTGACGTGTTAAATATATCAGAGACATCGGAGTATGTGTTTCCCAGCTGTTGCATTCGTCGCATAGGCGTGTTGAATTGCGAGGTTGAATGGCTATGTTAATTTTATAGAAAAAAAATCTATTGCATCTTACTTTATTTTTATATCTTTATATTTAATACTGCTCCCAATCGTCTAGAGCCAGTGAGACTATGGCATCACCAATTGGGGTGTGTTGTGAGGCTGAAGGTAGTGAGGAAAAGAAGCAGATAGGGAAAAAGAAGATTGGGAAGTACCTGGCTATTCAGATCTGGTCACCAAACACGGCTAGACCCATTTGAAGCAAAGTTTTGATTCTGAATGGCGGTCTTTCTCCAGGACGATACTTATCTACCACTATCTTCCACTCTGGAACGTGCCAAAATATAGTATGCATTAATTTATATTATTTAAATGTGTTATGACACATGTTAATCAAATAAAAGCTATTTGCCCACGACGGGCCTGAACCCGCGACCTGTGGATTCGTAGTCGAGCGTCGCACCACTCGACTACGGAGGCCGTCATCTAATAAATCAAGAATAAATGCACATTTTCATAAAAAGTTTTTTGCTGTTTGACATCACGTATAAATCAAAGCAATGGCTTTGTATTTAACCGCACTTTTTTTTAAATATCATCCTAGAGTAACTATCACTTTGGAACGTGCCGCAAATACACTAAATATTATTTTAAATGAATTAAAGGTGTTATGACACATAAATCAAATAAAATGTATTTGCGCACGCCGGGTTTGAACCCGCGACCACTGGATTCGTAGTCGTGTGTCTTAAAACTCGACCACCCTTTTCAATTCATTTTTGGCCAAAGTGTCGTTTAAGCCCTTTTGCCTTTCTAGCGACGGTATTATAAAGTTATTCACTTTATTATGATATTGTTTTTTCCACACACCCCATACTATATAATAATTTAAGGCTGTATTCGTGCGTCTGTCCGTGGCCTGCCGGTGTGAGGGTGCCACCCCGTGTAAGGCACCAGCCGCGAAGCGGGCTATAAAGGCAGGGCCGGGCGGGGAGGGGAAAATCGATAGAGCCACCCCCTGACCGCCCAACCAACCTCCCACTCCCACCGCCACCTACATACCCTTGCGCTCGCAAGACACCCCCGGGAGGGGTTAGCAACAGGCGGTTGGCGAGATACCGTTTAAACTTTAGACTGAGGGATTTTTTAATTATTATTTTGTTTTAAATCACGTAAGATTGTAAAAAAAAAATGAATACTGCTTCAAATTGTCTGGAGCCAGTGAGACTATTGCATCCCCGACTGGAGTATGTTCTAATGCTGAAAGTAGTTAGGGGCCGTGGTCGAGTGGTAAGACGGTCGACTACGAATTCAGAGGTCGCGGGTGCAAGCAAATTGTATTCAATTAATATGTGTTGTAACACATACCGTTTATATAAAATAAAATAAAGTATATTCGCGGCACGTTCCAGAGTGGTAGATGCTCTAAGTATCGCCTTGGTGAAAGGCCACCATTCAGAATCGAAACGTTGCTTGAAAATGGCTTTGGACGTGTTTGGTGACCAGATCTGAATAGCCAGATACTTTCCAACCTTCCTCTTCCTCATCTCTTTCCTTTCTCCACTACATTCAGCCTCACAACATACCCCATTTGGGGATGCCATAGTCTCAGTGGCTCTAGACTATTGGCAGCAGTTGGGACTTTTGTGCAATATCCACTATAAAAATATATATAAAATAAATGGGGGACAAAGGATATGGAGAAGAGGGTCAGGAAGTACCTGTTTATCACCAAAGTGATATATTGATACTTAGAGTTCCAACAAATCTTACTAAATATTATTTTTAACCAATTTATTAAGAAAAAACATGAGTTAATTAAATAAATTTTATTTACGCCCTCTGGGATTAGAGCCCGCGACCTCTAGATTCGTAGTCAATGATCTTAACTTAAGATCCGCCATATTGAAAAAATCATAATAATAATAACACAGAGTTTGGTTACATATTATTATCGTGACCTCAGAGCAATAATATCCGAGACGGAGCGCTGCTGTGGTCAGTTTTGATGAATTTTAATTATTCACGTAAAATCGATAACATTAAATGTCGCTAATACAATATAATTGACAATGCAACAAAATACCTCACGCGCACTGCCCTAGGCTTGGAGTAACAATGTATGGAGAGAGAACTAATTATTTTTACCCAACCCATACAAACTTGGGATAAACCACTTTCTCCAGGTTTTTACGTCTTACGCTGTGAGAAAGAAAGAGACAACAAAATTTCCAAAATTATCTTACCGCTTTAAAGTATTGTAAGAGTGTTCTTCGTGTCCGGCGTCTCCGTTGATTCTGCCCACACGTTTTGATATTCGACATAGATTGACATAACTAAACGGTTTTTTAGGTTATAAGCTATATTCTTGTTTATAACAATACTGTGAAAAAGTGGTTTTACGAATAAACAAAAACATGCTGACATGTGCTATGAATGGATGTATAAATACTCTAGCCACGCTCAGGTCTAGCCGAGTCCGGCAAAGCTCATCAAAACTGACTACAGCAGCGCTCTCTCTTGTAGATAGATTATTGCTCTGAGTCCTTAGGAGCCATAGCACAAAGCATCGATATTGATTTTATCGACAATGTCGGTAATTTGGAATCGTTCCCGGGCCCGACTGCTGATCGCCAACAAACAAACGACAACTCACGTCGATTAAACGCTTAATTTAATCGATGTGAACTTACGCTTTGCCGGACTCGGCTAGACCTGGGCTTAGCTAGGACTAGGGCTAGGGTATTTATACATCCATACATAACACATGTCAACATAATATTTTTGTTTATTCGGATAACCACCTTTTCACAGTATTGTTATAACCAAAATATAGCATGTAACCTAATAAACCGATGAGTTATGTCAATTTATTTCGCGTATCAAAACGTGTGGGCGGGGTCAACGGAGACGCGGGACACCAATAACATTCTCACAATACTTTAAAGCGGTGTGATAATTTGGGAAATTTTGTTGTCTCTTTCTTTCTCATGGTATACGACGTAAAAACCCGGAGAAAGTGATTTATCCGAAGTTTGATTAGGTTGGGTAAAAATAATTAGCTCTCTCTCCATATATTGTTACTCCAACTGGACCAATAGTCGTGGCTTGATATTATAATTTAAATTAGATTTGTTTTTAAAAAAAATCGCTTTATGCTTGGCTGCCTTATCTTTATTAGCTGAAGCATAATTTCAACCATTTCAACACCCCATTAATTCCTATATTAATAATATTTTATTTATGTTTATACTAACGGACCACTGTCCAATTACAAAAAAATACATAACACGAAATGAGAAAAAAAACAACAACAGAGAAAGAATAGCACATACGTAATATTTGAATGAAGCAATGACAAACATATACATTTGATAGAACATTCGAGTCAAAGTCCGAGCAAGGTTTTGGTAGAGTCGTAAAGAATGACAAACATCATTTAGACTGGTACCAAAAATTTCACGACCATGACAAGTCTCGAAATTCTAGACAGTGGAGAATGATACCCATAACTACAAGATAATAATAATAATTTGATGATTTCTATAGCGCTGTTTTTGTTAAAAAAATCACCTCAAGGGCGCTGTTTACGTATTATTTAATTAGTCATAAGCCAAATGCGGGTGTTTGTTAAATTCTATTAAACCATCTCACAACATTTCTACTGACTTTTTATAGCCATCGCAGCCAGCATCGACGAGAATTCGGTACTCACACGGATGCATTGCTTGCATACTGCACGTATAGAACACGTTATTCGACTAATGAAAATAAAATTCTAGTGATGTAAAAAAAAAAAAATTAAGAAAGACAAACATTCCCGGGTTACAAATTACCTGACAATATTAGAAAAACTCCTACTGCCATCATAATGAACGGAAAACGTTGCTTGTGCAATGATGGAGGACTTAGCAAGCAGAGGAATCAAACCCACGACGCCCGGGTGGGAATCCGACGCGTTTGTCCACTTAGCTTGATCGGTTAGTAGCTGAGTGGATAAACGCGTCGGATTCCCACCAGGGCGTCGTGAGTTCAATTCCTCTACTGGCTAAGAGTCCTCCATCATTGCAGAAGCAACATATTCCGCTTATTATGATGGCAGTAGGAATTTTTGAAACATTGTCAGGTTATTTGCCAAATATTCAAATTTGATAAATACGTAGGTATACACTTGTCGCTTTTTCGCTAATAATAATAATAAGTCTGCGTAATCAAGAGAAAAGCTGTTTCTCAGTGATGCTTTTCAAGGGAATCGCTGACGGCATTTAATTTAATTATTTTTCATTTAAAAACATTGCGAAATTGAGCACTTGAAGGCGTTTTAAAATACAATAAGTTTGGGTGTACAGCAATGTACACAAAGGTAGTAAAGAAGAAAAGAAAGTAACAGGTTGAAGGTGAATGAAAATGAACGCAGAGTAAAGACGGTAAGAAAAATAATTTGAAAATATTTTTTTCATGAATGTTGTATAATAATAATGGTAAGGGCAAAAGTATGAATAAAAATAGCAATAATTCTTCGAAGACTTAGCACTGCTGTTGAATAAAAAAAATGAGTGCAGGTTTTATTTGCTATAGTGAATATCGCACAAGGGTCCCAAATGCTCCCGACCGTCTAGAGCCAGTGGGACCGTGGCATCCCCAATTAATTGGGGTATGTTGTGAGCTAGTGGAGGGATCGAACCCACGACGCCTGGGTGGGAACCCGACGCATTTTTCAAGAAGGCTACTTACCGGAAAAAATTATTTATAAAACTTTGACATGAAGCACTCACTTTGTGGTAAGACATGATTACATTTTACATAAAAGCAACTTTGTTTTGACACCACTTTAATAGATACATATACCAACCGGTTTCAGGCTCTACCTGAACCTTCTTCAGGGTTGAACAAATAAGAATTTGTACACAGAGATTTGTAGCTAAGCCGAAACCGGTCGGTATATGTATCTAATAAAATGGTGTCAAAACAAAGTTAATTTTATTCAAAATTGATTTATACTTGTGAACTGTGGTAATGAGTAATGACCAATGCCATTGTCAGAAGGAAAATGTGAGAAAATGCTAGTACCAGTGTATTTTCGCAAAATTGTTTCGGTCTTCGAGTGATTTTTAAACTATTTTTTTTATAATGAGTATAGCACAAGAGTCCCAACCTTGGAGTAACAATATATGGAGAGAGAGCTAATTATTTTTACCCAACCTATTCAAACTTGGGATAAATCACCTTTTTCGGTCGTACACCATGAGAAAGAAAGAGACAACAAAATTTTCCAAATTATCCCACCGCTTTAAAGCATTGTAACAGTGTTCTTCGTGTCCCGCGTCTCCGTCGACTCCACCCACACGTTTTAATATTCGACATACATTGACATAACTCAACGGTTTTTTAGGTTATATACTATATTTTTGTTTATAACAATGCTGTGATAAAGTGGTTCTAGGAATAAACAAAAACATTTTATCGACATATGCTATCTTATTATATATATATATATATATATATATATATAATACCTACTTGATATCTTAATATATATATATAATAAAATATCAAGTAGGTATAGCTTTTACAAATGCAGGTAAAAATGTTAAGTTAAGTTTTAAGAATCGCAGTTAATGTTGAGTCAAACACAGATGCATTGTTTGTATACAGCGTGTTTCAAACTTGTTATTGTTTGAAGGCCTGCGTGGTCGAGTGGTAAGACGCTCGACAGCGAATCCAGAGGTCGCGGATTCGGACCCGGCATGCGCAAATATTTTTTTATTTAATCAATATGTGTCAAAACACATTTAATTCATACAAAATTATATATTTGCGACTCGTTCCAGAGTGGTAGATACTCCAAGTATCGCCCTGGTGAAAGACCACCATTCAGAATAATTGAAACGTTGCTTGGAATGGCTTTAGCCGTGTTTGGTGACCAGATCTGAATATCCAGGTAAGTATTTCCTAACCTTCATCTTACCCATTTCCTTCCCCTTTCCACTACCATTAGCTTCGCAACATACCCCAATAGGGGATGCCATAGTCTCACTGGCTTCAGACAGTTAGAAGCAATTGGGACTCTTGTGCGGTATAAACTATATTAAAAAAAAAGTTTAGTCAAACGTAGATGCATTGCTTGTGTACAGCATGTTTCAAACTTATTATTCGATTTCAAAAAAGAAAATATCGGTGGAATCGAAAAAAAGTACATTTTTAACGTAATAAAAATAACTTTTTGAATATTCAAATTCGATGATCGTATATACCGCTGTCTCTTTTTCGCTAGTAACAACAAGTAGGCGTAATCAAGATAAACGCTCTTTCTCAGTGACGTTTTTCGGAAGTGTGCAAATATGCACCAACACACACAGTCTTAAGTATATGTTGTTTGGGTCAACTCTCCTTGTGTGATGTAGGTATATCTTATTCGCACTACCAGTATAAGACGCAATAAAAAGTAATATTTTTTATAGCGCCATTTTGGTGAAATATCAAATCAAGGGCGCCTCAAGCGTAGATATGAGACTTCTTGTCTCGACTCCGTCTATCGAGACATCAGAATTTCATGCCATAAAAAATGCTTGTGAATAGCACCATAAGCAATACGTGAATCCAGTGGTTGTAAAACTTTTTAGCGGTGGGAGGAATTTTTCTAGAAACACGTGTTTGGAAACCAACGTTTTATTTAATTGAGACAAACATCCCGGGTTACAAATAACCTGACAATTTTACATTCAAAACCTACTACTGCCATCATTATGCAGGACTTGACTTGGCAGAGACTTGAACCTGAGACGCCTGGAGGGGAATCCATAAGTTTGGACCGCTTTACCAACTAACCGATGAAATCAACTTTCATTTGAAAATCAACGAATTAATGACAGTCGAATTTCGAACGAAAAGGGACTTTAGCGATTACTCGGATTGAAAATCAACTATAATAATTAAACTATTTACCAGGTAACTAACTAGTAGGCACTTGGAGTAAGAATATGTATGGAGAGAGAGCTAAATATTTTTACCAAACCTATACAAATTTACGATAAATCACTTTCTCCGGGTTTTTACGTCGTAGGCGTAAGAGAGAAAGAGACAAGACAAGTTGTCACATAATATCGCACCACTTTTAGGTATGTAAGCATATTTTCCGTCTCCTGCGTCTCCGGCGACTTCACCCACTACGTTTCGTCATGTGACAGCTCAACGGTTTTTGAGGTTATATCCTATATTTTTGTTGATAACAATACTGTGAAAAAGCGGTTATACAAATAAACAAAACATTTTGACGACATGTGCTTATGCATGGTGTAGAAAAATGTGTCCACGAAAACCCTAGCCACGTCCGGGTCAGGAAAAAATCAACAATCCTGACTACACTGTTTTGCAAAGCTATCCCTCCTGGTACATTATTGCTCTCAGAGTAGGCAAATACAACCCGGCTTCGCTAGAGATTTTGACAAACTCTTATTTCTACCACCAATCGAAAAAAATAATATCAAACTAACAATATTATGTCGCCATTTCTTAGTTTTCACCCGTTAAATGGTGTTCAAAAGTGTACAGCACATGGTGGAAATGACGCTGCAAGCTATAAATAGTGTTGCAATGGTATAAATAACCCTGATGGAAAAATCTATACTTATTTCGTTTCAGTGCAGCTCGCCGTTTAAGAGTTTGTCTGTTGAATCATCTAGCATCGTGTAACAAATTTAATCATTTTTTTAAATATTATTCTACTTGGCTAAATTTATCAGCATCACGTTGTTAATTTTATGTGTATTTAAGCATTATATATGTATTATTTTTTGTTAAAATTATATTATTTAATTTTATTGTTTTTGATTTTAAAAAAAACTATATCTATTCATACACGTTTATAATGTTTCTTAGAACTTTAAAAAACAAATAAATCTTAAATCCGTATATGTATATGCACATGATCTATATTTATATGCACTCACTGTCACGTACCTCAGAACAGGTTCTGATAACCTAGTGTAGGTGATGTGAAAAAAAATGTAAGAAACAAAAAGTTAATAAAAAATTAAAAAAAGGTTTTGCCGTGTTAACATAAAAGCTCTCGTGGAAAAAAACAGTTTTTTGAGAGAGTTAGGTCCGAATTCAGTTATTTATAATTTATTTCAAAATACATTTTCGCTACCGACAGTTTGGGAACCTCTGTTAAAATATGAATCTAAAGAAGTCTAGAAACGGTTACATTTTGAAATTTTGTTATAAATGCCAAAAATGTATTTTTATGCTTTTTTCTGTCTGCCTCAACTTTGATTATTTTTTGATAGACGTGTCAAAATATCGTAAAGGCATTTAAAATATAAGAACCTGGGAAAATGTGGCTAATGATAAGCTTTGTGGTAGAGCGGTAACAGCTTTGGCTCTGATTTCAAAGTTCAAGAGTTCAGAATTAGGCAGAGTGCAAATTAAATATACAAAAAATACACCTGCAAATATTTCGCATTTAGTTTTTTTTGTAAACTTCGTTTCACAGATTTTAAGGGTTGATTAAAACATTCGGGCAAAAATCTTGCTGTCAATTTATTAACGTTTAATTAGGCTTTTACATGAATGATACCAGATATGATGTGAACAATAAATTGAGCTTCCATTATATAATAGAATATAAAAATTAACTGCATAAAACTGACGAAGGAAAAGTAAAAAAAAATATAGAAAAAAAAAACTTCGTTCGCCCAAAAATAAATCATAGCGTGATGTCTCTCAATCAGAGTTGAGGCCGGGACAGTACTCACACAGATACATAGCATACGTACAGCGTGTTCCGTTTAAAGCTTTTTTAAATAGCGCAAAGCGTATTGAAATCAGTCAAATACTAGTATTTTAACATGTATGTTATTTTGTTGCATTGTTATTAAAATACTGAATCTTTTTATAATACAGTTCTCAATAAAGGACTGAATTTAAAGGATTATTAAAAAAATATGTACAAGGTATCCAGTAATTCGTAGTATTTCCCGATTTGGGACATTCTCGAGCACGAGCATGGATGCTAATAACTGTGTCTTCAAAAGAGATTATAATATTATTTTCAACAGCACCCGGTCGAACTGCACGAATAAGACACGCTTTAAGTGCACTTTCAATATACTAGAAGAATCATCGTAAACACTTGCTGTCCCTTTTCCACTAGTGACAATAAGTAGGCGTAAAAAAGACAAAGGGCTCTTTCTTTATCACGCGTCGTAAATTCATCGCCACTAGAGCGTATACCGATGCACAATACACCCAACGCTAAGCATGTGTTGTTTGTTTCCACTCTGGTTGAGTTACCTCTACCGCTTAATCCACTCCAGTCAACGATGATTCCAATATATTTGCACTTAATTCCAGAACTCTCAGTATCGCCCTGGTGAGAGATCATCATTCGGTTTACCTATGTTACGTGTAGGTAACCAGAATATTCCTCTGCCCGAAAAACATTTTCATTAACATCTTTCCAAAGTCGTGGAAAGATGTTAATGAAATTGTCTATGGCAGATTCATTTGGGGAATGTTTTGATGCTGAAAGAAATGGGGGAGAGATAGTAGACGAGGAAAAGTCAGGTAGATAAGTATCCAGCCATTCAAATCTGGTAACAACACGTAAATAGCTTAAGCCATTTCAAGGAAAGTTTTGATTCTGAAAGATGGAGCATCTTTCACTTTGGAATGCGCATATGGTCGCTGGAAAGGCAAAAGGAATTAAGCGATACTTTTCTAAAAAATGAGTTAAATATGCAGCTTTGATCAGTTTTTTTTTATGCATCGAAAGCTCTGACTCTCGTTTGATTCTGAAGACGTTTGTGGCCCTTCAGCCATCTAAAATATATTTATTGAATTAACTTTAAAGCATTAATGGTTATTTATTATTAAATAATATTAATCATCTAAAACACAAATATGAAACAGAAAAAAGCCATAAACTAAAAAGAACAATGGTCATGACCGAGACTCGGATATTTTGACTGCCTGGGGGTTAGCCAAATAAGAAGATAATCGGGAAGCAGCAAGGTCGAGGTATCATACACAGTTCAGCATCAGTTTAACCACCCACCATCACCTGTGCCGTTTGTTCTTGTGGTTGCAGACTGCCAGGAGAACCGCGCGGAGGGCGGCAATGTAAACTCGGAAGGCGCGGGCCCCCGCCGGCGGGCCCCCGAGCGGCGCCCCGAGTGGCCCCCGGCGCCGCCCCCGGCCGCGCCGCCCTGTTTCCCGTGAGTGGCAATGATCCGTCCCTGTGCCTGACCCCGACCCCTCTACCCCGACCCGCCCTACCCCTAGCCTACCTGCCAAGATCTGGACCTTGAACCTGAACCCTGAACCGATCCGCCCTGCACGATCCCGTCCCAACCAAACAACCACGGTTACTGTTTTACCGACCTCGCTAACTGTCACTTTTGTAGGTTATGTTTCATGGACAACTTTTATTTGTAATAAAGTCTACCACCCTAAATCTAACCCTGTCTGGCACATGCTTATTCGCCGAACTCAAAAAATCATTTAATTCAAAATTTTAACTTCTGAAAATCACAACTCTAAATGATAATATTATCATTGTACAACCCGTCGACTTTGAATTGTTTCTTGGAATTCAAACTGAAATATTCTTGATCTGGCCCTGTTTAGCATCTGAAAAATAACTCAAACTTAATATTTACCAAAGAATCATAGAATGTAAAGTAGGTAGGTACAAACTTACTCCTAATTGCATTCTAGGAATCATATAACCCTCCCATTCATTAAAAAAATGATTTACTATTTGATGAAAAATCACCGAATTTCAAATACTGATGTACTGTCTTCAAACAGTATTCTCAGGATCACAATTCACAAATTTAATTGTTTCAACTATACGAATCTACCACCCCTCATCTATGTATGGTCCCTATTTGGTATAAAATCACAGACATTGTTTTGTATTAGCTAAACAATCACTGAATATAAATACTATCTTCCAAGGGGGTTCTCTAACAATTTTGCACAACACTCAAATTTTAATATTTCACAAACAACTTCTCTGTGAAGAGTGAAAATCTTCCTTAATCTAGCCATATCTGGGATTTGGTAACTCAACAAATTTACCAAAGAATCAGCGATCAAAAATACTCCTGATAACATTCTCTGAATCATAATGGGTTTGAATTGTTTCCCATAAACTTTTCTGTGATTCTCCTGACAATTCCCGTAAAAAAACTCTTCTCTCTCAAATCCGGCCTCACGTGACATTGAAAATTACGCATTCATTTCTAATAATTTGTCGAAGAATCATTGAACACAAAATTCTTTTTTCTGAAACCCCTCTTAGGACCACAACCATAAAACAATTCGGTGTTTCCTCTAATAAACTACAAAATCATTTAGCTAGCCTTGTTCATCCCCAAATTCGCGTAAGAAATTTATTGTTAATCTTTTCCGAATAATCACAGAATTAATTATACTAGTTTCTGATAATTCTGGAATTTTTGACATTTTTCCTAATTTCTAATTCATCAATCTACCAGCTCAAATTGAGCACTATTACAAATGTATGACATATTCGAAGGATATACCAACATTTTTCATTATGAATATATACTCAATACAATAGAAGATACAATATCTTATGTGCTCCCAAGACAATAAATGTATTTAAAATTTGAGGCATCAATTTATTTTGGACTGACAGATTCCTCCCACAATCTCATGGGAATTTTTCGTTCCCACAAAGACAAGATCCACCAAAAACCTTTTTAAAAAAGCCAACCTTTGAAACTCCAAAATAAGTACCTGCGTAATCTTTGATATCACATCACAGCTATTTTCCAACATAGTTTCTTAAAATGGACTGTGTCATTGTCCGATGACTTTAATTACTTCAGTCTAGAACCATTGTTATTCCACACTAGATCAAGATTAATAAATTCAAACCAAAGTCCAGATATTCTCCCCTCCATACAAAACTCATCATTATTTGTTTCATCTCATTAAAAACTCTTTGCATCTGATGAAAGCTGTAAATAAATACTTCAGAGGTCGGTAAGCAAATAATGTATCCTTTAAATGTTCTCCTTTCCGTCCCCGGAACGTTAAAATCCAACCGAATTATCGATCAATCAATTACTAACTCTATCGCAGCGAAATCAATTTAAATATATAACACAATTTACTTGTTTTGTGCAAGCAGACATGTTGTAAACCAACAGTGGACTTATAAGATGATAAGCTTCATCAATAAGGCTGTTATTTGATTAATTTAAAAATAGTTTATCACCAAACTGGCTCTGTCACAAAAGCAGCCATCTTTGTTTAAAACTCATCAACCGGTTGTCAATTTAACGTTCCTAACATGACAAAACGCTGTTGTTAACTTTGACGCTGGTTGTTAAAACATATAACTAATATAAAAAGATCGTTATAAGCTCCTTGTACAAATTGATTATCTATAATTTAAAAAATACAGATAATGAAAGTAATTTTAACCTCAAAAAGCAAAATCTGTGATATTTTTGCTGTTGTGTTTGTTTTTACTGACAGCAGCTGTAAAAAAGTTTGGCAGTTATCCAAACCATTTCTGATTGTTTTTATTTAATTTTTAACTGATTTAAGGAATAATTAATTTGTACACTAACTTTATGATGATCAAGAATGTTAGATATTGAATTGTCGTAGCAAGATAGAAGGCGATAGAGCCAGATCGTTTGGTGTTTCTCTTATTTTTTGGTTGCGATAACTCCTGAATGTGCCGAGAGCATAACTGTATGCCGCTAGTGTTGAAATTTGTTCCCACAAGCTGATTCCCGAAACCCTACCCAATAACTATCCGCTGAAAATCCATAGTTGCCAAATAAAGTTTACATTGCCGCAAAGGTAAAGAGTTTTTTATTATTTTGTTTTGCTTTTTAACCAATAGATGGCAGCGCTGAAGCAACTAGAAGATCATCGAGGCAGTTGATTGGTTGGAAGTGATTTAATATATTGAGCCGCATCGGGCTTCTTCCTCCTTGTTTAGTCAACGTTTCGGACAGCTTGCACTTTCCATCATCGAGGCAGAACCAAATAGTGTAGAACAGCCAAATTACAGAGGGAAATGATATTAATTAGCACCCAATCAACATTGATGCGCACAATGAGTTAACACTTAAAATTGAATCATACTTTGGAGGGTTTTTCCAAAAGTGACCACTCTAGCCCACATTCTCTTGTGAGATGCTACAAAAATAAACATGCATTATGTTTAATGCACTCTAGATATCTGCCCCGAAGATGAACACTATAAGGCAGTCTAAAACCTTGACTGAAAAAGAAAGAGGAAATGCAACATGGCTTAGTACCCAAAAGATCAAAGAACATAAAATTGATTGGGTTGTACCTACATATATCTAGCCAAGATCCTAACCAAATAATATTTTTTTATTGTTATAAGCAAGAAAACCTTGTCTTTATTGTCGAACAAAAGGTTCTTGAATTTATCTTAAATTTATTCAATCTTAATAAAACAACTTTGAATAAAAATGTACAATGTTGAAACATTGCAATCCAGCTTTCTATGTCTATGATAGCAATCAAATGACATTACAAATATGGAAATTATCGGAGCAAACTAAAAAGGAGTAATATTTCTACCGGTTTATTACTCAATTCAGGATTTTTATCTATTATAATAAAATAATATTTTATTATTATAATCAATGTTATATGGTATGATTTAAGAATTTTAGGACCAATAGTATGTTGGTTGTTTTTTGGGCATTAAATCATGTTCGATGACGGATACCTCAAAGCATGGTTTAACCTCTAAAAAACAATCAATTTAAAAAGTTATATATTTATGTAAATTAATGTTTCCAATGGTTTGAGCTATAGGTTTCCCGTTTTAGAATATAAATGTTGCAATGGCTTATTTAATAATTATAATATATGTTGTCGGTAAATCTGTTGCATGCTTTCATTGATAATACACATATAACAATAATGCCAAAACATAGAAGAATAGCTTTATAAACTAAATAGATTTCATAATGTTATGTGTGTCACTAATGATTGTTTTTATTTATAGTGAAATCATTAACCATTCCAGCTGTTAAATCACCTTTAAATCATACTCATGTCTTTAAAAATATTTTAGTGTAAATCAGTCATATATGGTCTAAATTTAAAAGTACAAACATTTTACAAAAGTTGAGATGACTATACAGCAATCCCTTATGACCCATAACCCCTCTGGCGTCCAGCTTTGGAAACAGACTATATTATTTCTCTTGCTCTGCCAGTTTGGCGACTTTAACCAATCTAAAGCCAGCAAATTTTTGTGGTGCCAGTGAGCATCCAATGACATTGTTATTCTAACAGTCATCTGTTAGTCATGCCACCCTCCCAGCAGATTCCCACTTTAGGTTGATGATTGTAATAATAATGTCGGCTACCTTCGAGGTGCCGCTAATTCTGTCATTCGTCTTTTCGTCTGGCTACCTGGCTCTATATTTTGTAGCCATTTTGTCACAGCTTTCTCGGTGAGAGTCCATTTTTGCTTTCCAATCAAACTAGATTATTTAATTTGTTTTTGTTATCTGTTGAGTTGACCAAAGATAAGCGAGCATGGGTAGAAAAAAAACTCCTGAAAATAAGGGATTACTGATATTTTAACGCCTCATTTTTTAAGTATCGAAATTACCTCGTTGTTGATCAAAGTCGTTCTATTGTCAGTTAGGATAAGTGTCTGTTCAAACTCCTAAATTCAAAGTTTAAAAATCAATATTAAAAGTTCCATTTGTTAATTAAACTTTTGTAGTACAAAATATAATCACCAGGTGGGACAGGTAGACATTATTTTTTAAAGATTGACTGGGCGTAGTTTCAAATAGTTTTACAAACAATTAAAATGTTTGATTGTGGCAAAGTATAATGCATTCATAAGGTCTTAGTTATGTCGGAAAACCTTGAATTGATTGTTAACCCAAATGTTTACTTATAAAATTTCTTTCTTTTGTTACAGCGGCTCAGATTCCTCAACGTGGCAGTGAGTATCATATTATATTGCTTTATTATTTATTTATGAAGGTTTTATGTTTAATTTGTATAAATCCATGTTGTTTTTCACAAGACAAAATCAAACATTTTGTAATTAGAGTCAAATTTCGAACAACATCAACTGAATTAAAAAATAAAGAAATAAGCAGAATAAAATTATCAATAAACTGTCACAAATAAAAAAAAAAAACTCAATTAAGCTGGATTCACACCAACGTCCGGATCCGCTCAGTGACGATATTGTTTCGCATGAGAGCTTATTGATATGGTATGAATATCAATCAAGGAGTATGTGCCAAGACAAAGTTGTGTGGCAGTATATCGCTTCATTCTTTGTGATATTTAACTACTAAGTTAGTTAAATAATTATTTTGAAGTGTAAAAATACTTATATTGCAGTTTTTTTTTTTTAAATCATTTTTTATCACTAAATAATATTTTTAATAATTAATAAAAATATTATTGAGTGATAAAAAAATGATTTTTAATAAAAAAAAATCTGCGTTGTAAGTATTTCTACACTTCAAAATAATTATTTAACTAACTAAGTAGTTAAATATCACACGGGTGGGCAGAAGGATGTACTTCCAAATAACTTTGTATTGGCACATACTCCTTGATTGATATTCATACCATATCAATAAGCTCTCTTGCGGAACAATATCGTCACTGAGCGGATCCGGACGTTGGTGTGAATCTACCATTAAGTGGCAACTCGCTCTACGCAGAGAAACATTTTAAGCAGAGTCGTTATAAACAAACCATGTCTTCCTCGGGCGTTCCCGATTTCTTTTACCATTCACTTTCACGTCATGTATTTAAAAAAAACTTGGCTAATTTATATAGGACCATTTTTGTAAAATTTCACCTCATGTTTGAGGAAAAAAGACTTTCAGTTCATGATGCACACTAAATTACTCTTTTGCATTTGCACAATGTCTCACTCTTCTGTTGTTTAAAGACTTAACATGAACGAATTCAAGTATTTCATTCACTTGATCGTGCCATGTCCTCCTGGGGTATCACGACTTTCTTTCCACCCACTTATGGATTGACACTGTTTTTTCAGGCCATTATTTAAGTTATTTTTATTATTATCAGAGTTAACTATTCAAAAATACATGACTCAATAATGACATGATTATTTTATTTTTTTATTTAAGCGTAGAGTGTAAAAAATATTGTTTTAATTTGTGAAGTAATCAAAATTACTTGAACAATAGAGTTTAAGAGCTAGAAACACGAAAGCTACACTAATCACAAATAAAGTTCAATTATAAATCATCAGAGATATCTCAACTTGGGTGTTTTAGTTTACACTACCAAGTAAAAAAATCTACACTAGTTTAAAAAACATTGACTTAGTTGCTGAGTTTGTATACTTAGTCTTCCAGTTTTTACCTTTTCCAGGGTTACACTTAAGGGTCAGCACCCAAAAATAGACACTTTTTGGCTTTCTGACACAAGCAATACTACAAATTATGTATATGTTAATTCTACATGGGTAGTTAAAATAATGTCTAAGGTTTCCAGTGAATGCAATTCTTTCACTTTCTTTTAAATTCTTTATGAAATGCACACTGGAATTTTTGGTAAAATATTCAAAAATGCCTTTACTGGTTTAAAAACTGCACCTTTTACTAATATTTCAGTATGTTTTTCGTAGAATTTTAAGGATAACAATTAAATAATTGTGTTCACTGGAAACCTCAGATGTTTTTTTAACTACCCATAGAAAATTTGCAGAAACATCATTTGTAGAAATCATCATTAGAAATGCGGTCGGTAGCTGAGTGGACAAACGCGTCGGATTCCCACTCGGGTATCGTGCGTTCAATTCCTCTGCTGGCTAAGTCCTCCATCATTACACAAGCAACATCTTCCGCTTCTTATGATGGCAGTAGGAGTTTTTCAAATATTGTCAGGTTATTCGTAACCCGGGAATGTTTGTCTTTCTTTTGAAAAAAAAAAAAGTATTGCTTGTATTAGAATGCTACAAAGCGACATTTAGCGTCATTCTTGGGTGCTGGCCCTTAAGTTATGTTGCTAAGTGAATCAAATGCTTGAATTTCTATTGTGATTCCTCTACTTTCCATTGTGAAGGAGAAGAAGTGTAGTTGTATTCTTAGCATTCAATATGCCACTGACAATTTTTCCCAGGGTTAAATTCCACTTAGTGATTAACATATCTTGCTAAGGGAAGCAAATGCTTGAATTTCCGCTGTGCTTTCTCTACTTCCCGTTGGCGAAGAGCAAGGTGGAGTTTACGGGAGGCTATTGTGGGCTGACACAAAGAAACAGATCAAAGTATAGTTGTTATCGGAACTGCCGACATGTCCCTGATAATTTTTCCTGAGGTTAAGTTCCAATTAGTCGTTAAGTGATGTTGCTAAGTGAAGCAGATGCTTGAATTTCCGTTGTGCTTTCTCTACTTCCCGTTGGCGAAGGCTGCAAGAGGAAGGAGGAGGTTATGGTTACGAACCAGGAGCTGCTTCCTTCACCGAAGAAGCCTCGTTTGGTTTTCACCGACCTGCAGCG
This sequence comes from Drusus annulatus, assembly GCA_022651775.1. NCBI lineage: Eukaryota > Metazoa > Arthropoda > Insecta > Trichoptera > Limnephilidae > Drusus > Drusus annulatus. The sequence continues at coordinate 579,496 of JAGWCC010000154.1, read as the reverse complement.
CCGTACTCTACAGGCTATTTTTAAGGTAAATGTTAGTTACTCTTGAATATTTACAAACTAAAACCCATTACTAACACACCCCGAGGCAATGGTGCAAAGTTATCCAAGCCAGAAAACAAACAAAAGAATTAACCCTTATGTGACTGAAGAAAATAACACCTTTTTGAAATTGAAATGAAGGTTTCTTTTACAGTATATCATTTGCTGAAGTTTTCTGGACCACTTTTATGACGTAATGTATTTTGACTCAGTTCAAGGCTTGGGGAAGTGGATAGGAATTTCACCCAGTACCATCTTTTCTTTGGTTTTTGATTCAGTAGGTGATTAAAAGTAGTATTAAGGATACAGGTGATGTACTTTGAACACATCAGTACATCATATTTATCATTTAAAATAAGATAAAATTATTAATAAATATGGACAAGCTTCAAATTCTATATAAAACACATAAGCGTACCCGGGTACCTTTTCAGTCATCAGATATTGTAAATTATACTTATTCGTTTTCCGCTAACATACCACCCTCCACATATCCAACGGTTATGTTCAATTGTTCATTTTCACTATTGTGGAGAAGTCAGGAGGTTTCAGCCGGTCAGACTTACTGTAACATTAACAAAATCTGTGTCGAAAACCGAAAAGGGTACCCGGGTACCATTTCAGTTACATAAAGGTTAAAATAAAGTTTGGCGATAAAAGGTTGCTATTTTAAAAATTTAAATTTCTGACTTATCTCACTTTGCACCACGACCCACAAATCGTACATTAAATGAGTGTTAATTTCCAAAATGAAGCCACCTATAAAACAAAAATCTGTTTGATTAAAAACTCTTAGTAAATATCATTGATAAAACCAGCTTAAAAAGAAGAAGTCATATTCTCTTATTAAGGTGCCCATTCCTATAGGATGTTGAGTAACATCAGGGCAGCCATTTTTGTGTTCTTTATTTTTAAATAGGAAAAAATGTTGGAGAACCATTTTGTCGCAGGAAAGGCAAATAGGCTGAAACGCCATTTTGAAAAGTTTACACCAGAGCGCTTTAAAGTCTTCAGTCCCCTGTTGGATTTTGAAAAAAAAAAGTTAAACTCAATGCTCTCACTGAGTTACCTGAAGCGACAAAAAGCTCACAAAGTCCCAAACTTGCGTCGCTTGAGTCAAGCCTTCACCCAAATGGTAAATATATTTTAAATGGCTGAAGAGCCACAAAAGTTTTAAGAATCAAAGAAGAGCAATCGATGCAGAAAAAAGAACTGATCAAAACCGCATGTTTAATTCATTTTTGACCAAAGTGTCACTTAAGCCCCTTTGCCTTTCCAGAGAAGATTTTTAAATAAAGAAGAGTTATCATTGTCGTTATATCAAATAAAATAGGACAAAGTCAAAGAACTTTGGAACATGACGCAAATATACTACATATAATTTTATAAATTAAATGTGAAATAATACACGCCGGGATTTGAACCCGCAAACTTTCGATTTGCAGTCTAGGATCTTAACCGCTCGATCACAGAGGTTGTCTTTTTCCACTATCGAGTTGCAATTTCCCCAATACATCATCACAGTGAAACATGCTTGACTGCACAGATAAGATAATAGACCACTCGTAGCTCACTACTGAGATATTACCCGTGGTGAAATCAGGAACTAAGATTTATTTAAACTTTGACATGAACCACTCACTTTATGGTAAGACATAATTAAATTTTAAATAAAAGAAACTTTGTTTTTACACCACTTTATTAGACACATTTACCAACCGGTTTCGGCTATACCTAAACCTTCTTTAGGGTTGAACAAATATGTATTGGATACATGTATTGATACTAGCGTTGGGAAAAACTTCAATGTTCTGTGAATGCTTCACGAATTGCTAGTTTTTTTAAATGAACCCTTCGCAGTGAACACTTCAATTGAAGTCGAACACGCAAAAAAGAGATTTGAATTTATCCGGTTATTTGTTCAGTTCTTTTTGGAACCGGTTCCTCGCCGAAAAAGCACGTACTAGTTGGTAGCGCTTTGAAAGTGAAAAGAACTGGAACTGGTTCCTCGCTATTAGATCAACACTTTGAAGTCGGATTTCAATTGAAGTACTTCTTTATAGACTTTGAAGTTCACCTTCACAACTGTACTGCTGCAAATTGAAGTAGTTCTTTGTAATATAACTTTTATTGAAGTATTTATTCAATGAAATGAATGAACGCTAAATTGAAGTACCAACTTCATTCGAAGTATTTGTTCAATGAAACGAAGTTAATGAAATGAATGAACGCTAAAATGAACTATTAACTTCAATTGAAGTATTTGTTCAGTGGACAATGAATGAAGTAGGAACTGTTGCCAAAAGAAGTAGTTAGAAAGCGGTCACAACGCTAATTGATACATATTTGTTCAACCCTGAAGAAGGTTCAAGTAGAGCCGAAACCGGTTGGTATATGTATCTAATAAAGTGGTGTCAAAACAAATTTACTTTTATTTAAAATTTAAGATTTACTTAACATTGCAACATGTCAAAATTTGTAGTTCTCGATTCCACTGCGGTCGATTTCACAGTGGTGCCACTTTCATAGAGTTGTGTTTATATTACATGTTGGTAAAACGAATTCTCATACTTCCTTCCCTAACCTTCCAGGAAACCAAGCGACCTTCAAAGGAGATGCAGGTCACGATAGCCCGTCAGCTAGGCCTGGAGCCCACCACGGTCGGCAACTTCTTCATGAACGCCCGGCGCAGATCCATGGACAAGTGGAAAGATGACGATGCGCCAAGCTCCCAGGGTTCTCCGGGAGGCAGCAACAATAACGGGATGATGCACGACGACGACCTGGACCTCGAAGACCCCGACCAGGATCTGGACGACCAGAACGGCGACCTCTTGTGACATAACATGGGCGGGCAGGTTAATACCGGCCTGTCCCTGGACAGACATCTTCTTGTGCTTTGATCGGACTATTTTGTCGGCGACGGTGACGAATCATCGGATTGACTTTTGAGTGTGTGCGATTGGCACAAGGATCGACGCACTGTATTTTAATAAGTGGATATTTAAATTTTCCGCATCTTGGCGACTGACGTCTTACTGTGATTATGCTTTAATTGTTGGAATCAATGGTATGGAATTCATAGAACTGTCTTTAGCCTTGACCTTACTGTGCAAAATTATTTTTCGTGTTCCGGTGCTGTGTAATCATTGCACAGGTGAAAAATAGCAATTTTAAATCAGAAAAATAAGAATATTCATAGCTAATTGCTTAAATCAATCATATTTTAAGTCAACAGTGATAATAATTGAAATTTAAAAGCTGAAAACATGAAAAACCATTGGCTTACGCTTACTAAGCGGGTGAAAGGAACACCTCCAAGGAATGCCCGAAAGCTACTGTCAACTGCGAACTGAGATTCCAATTCTCGGGTTTCTTTATAGCGAAGTCAAGTAAGAGTGAGATGTGAATAGCGCCTTATCTCCCCACACACTCTTCGCGTATCTTCGCATCCCATAGCGGTTTTTTAGAATGAATATACCTTCGTCACACACTAGCACACGTTTGATTGTATTGGTGAATTTATTCCAGATTTTCACAAAATATCTGGTATGTGCCCGATGAGTGCTAATTAATGTAAACACTATTTATTAATTCAATGAGTTAATGTATTATGGAGGAATACCTAAAACCTGAAGCCAGTATTTATGATGGTTATAGAGATATAGTTATTGGAAGAAATGTGTAGTAGTTACACAGCATAGTTAAGGAAAGGTTAATGTAGATTCCTGATAAAACTCTTGAACCTGTGCAGAAATAAGCAATCTGTTTGAATGTTTCGCCTCTCTGATAATATTAATATGTTTAGAGTCTAGACGCTTCTTCTGCCGCCACGTTTGAAAACATACACTGGAAAAATTGCAGATACATACAAAAGTTTGAAATTTTACTCGGATTACAGTCCTTCACGATTTACTCACTATGTTCTTTTTGACGTGCGTGTCGTGACTGAATCAGTAACTGGCGTCCTCTGTACAAGATTCAGTTCGAAAATTGCGCATACATAGAAATGTCTGTAATTTTATTCCTATACGCTACTTTACGATTTACTGACTATGTCTCTTTTGACGTGTGTCGAGACTAAACCAGCAACAATAAATCACAAGTGCGTCCCATTATTGAATTTGGTAGTCACCTCTGGTCTGGACCTCTAAATACCTGAAAAAACCCTTGAATCTGTGCAGAAATGGGCGGTCCGTTTGATAGATTCTCCTATCTTAACAAACGGATTGCAATCTTTGGAGCACATACGTCGGGTGGGAATGCTGTCCCTGTTCTACCGGTATTTCAAAGAAAGATTCTCCGAGGAATTTGATGAAATTAATGCCTTCGGCACCGGTGCACAGTCGGGAAACAGGTCAAACGCGATCCCAATATTTGTACACAGTTGAAATTTGTCACGTGAAAACAGGTCGCTCCTACGACTCGTTCTTGTGTCCAACAGCTCGACTGTGGAATGATTATCCGGCCTCTGTGTTTCCTCCCTCACTCAACATGGGCCTCTTCAAGACCCAGGTTCACTCCTTCCTTTCATCAAAAAGACCATCTACACAGCATCATCAAAGATGACCTCTGTGTGGAAATAAAGAGAAAGAAAATTCGTCTCATAATATTGCAAAACTTCTAAGTATTTAAGAATGTTCTCCGTCCGCGCTAACTTCACATCACCGAGTCGTGTAACTTACGTCGATAAATTTTGAGGTTATTTCCTATATTTGTGTTGATTAAAAAACTTGCAGTGGTTATGCAAATAAATCAAACATGATGGTGATATGTGCTATTCGTGAATGTTCAAATAAGACCAAACAAAGATTATAAAACATCACTTTTCTGAGATATTTCAACAGTTTTAAATATTTTTAACCGAACTTTAGAATTATCACATTTTTAATGATATAGATACATAATTTTAATGATTTAAAAACATAAGATCAACAAAAAACTTCCCATCGTTATTTAGGCAAACTTTCTGTCATTAGTGTTTGTGTGATATTTTGACTTTATAAATCATTTTAATGGTGTATTGATATTGTTTTGTTTAATGTGTTAATTAAATATGTTTATTAAAAATGTCCGAATTCCATGCGGGCGGTAACTAATAGGCTATCCAACATCCTTTAATATAACTTTGTCTCTTTCTATCGAGTCAGTATACAGAAAGAATACTGACTACACTGTTTCGCAAAGGTGCTTCTCCATATGTATTCTTACTCCAAGGCTGGATAGTTTTCCCATTACCCGACTTCAGGGTCCAAATTGAATAAAATCTTCGAATGTTAACATCATATAAAAAAGTGGCTCTGTACTTGGACAAAAGAGGACCAATCTATGAATTCTATGTCAATGGTTGTAAAGCGTGATATGTCACAATGAAACATTTTCAAACAAATACGTAATGACTTACATCTTCGTCAAGATGTTGTGAACGCAATATGAACAGGTCATAGGTGAGGTTACAGTATTTAAATTAAATTTACACATTTTGATTGCTAAAACAATGAGTTTGTTATAAAAAACCCACACAAATTAACAAGGTTTAAGAAAAATCATCAAAAAATCAAATATCGCTCGCATAATGTTAAATACATTCAGAATATTTTCTTTTTATTAAGCTCTTTCATTAAATAATTGCTATTATTGAGTGCACAAAGTACAGATTGTAAGAAATCCTTACATATTTTTATAGGCAGTTTCAAAATGGTTAATTTTAATGCAAAACATCATGTAATACTCATAAAAATGTATTTAAGAATTTAGTTTTAACGAAAACGTTTGACAAATGAATATGTTTTGATATATCTAACTACATGCATTCCTCAAACATAGTCAGTGTGTAATTATTTGCATTCCAATAATATATATATTAGTTAAATTATGTACTTAATTTATTGCTTTAAATTTAATTATTTAAATAATTGTGTTTTTAAAAACAAATGTATAAAAATAATTTTATGTTCCAAGACATTTCTAGTCACAATCTTGTCATTTTTTACAAATATTTAAAAATGAATGAATTATATACAATACATTACCCTGATTTAATTTAGTTTTATGCAATAATTTGAGCTGAAATTTACTAAACATATTGTTAGTAAAAATTTCTGCTGTTGAGATTTTTGTATTTATTTAACAACAAATCGGATGATATAATCAATGTATTGTTTAATTATATAAAAATGCATTTACAAACATTTAAAACAATTTAAAAATTCATAACGCTCCACGATGATATTGAATATTGAAACGATTTTTGTATCCATTGAATTGAGTACAAATTAGAAAAACACATAAGAAAATATGTTTTCGGTGCCACCGAAGCTTGAACCTGGGTGCTTCCGCTATCTGAGCGACTGCTCTAAACACTGAGCTACTGCACTAACCTACAGACCAACTGTGTTTCCCCACTGCAAGGATTTTTTTTTTTTTTTCTAATTTTCTTATGTGTTCTTCTTATAAATTAATATGATGAGATGATTAATTACATGGATTTAAGATTAAATATCAATTTAATGTGTTTCAAAAGACAGTCATAAAAAAAACATTCATAAAGGTTGTTGTGATTTTCTTGCAACATTTGAATAGGTAACTGCAAATTTGTAGGAAACTGTTTGACGACAATATCATGTGTCAAATAAGCTTTGCACTATTTTACACAGGGAATTTTTTCAAAATATCACTATGGACATACCAATTATAGCTTCGTTTTAACCTGTCTGTTTTTGTAATGAATTAAGTAAGCAACAGAAAGAAACCATATTTTACAAAGACAGCTTAAACAGTATGAAATATAAATTGTTTTTAAATTCTACATTGATAAAAATCTTAATAATTGACGCGAAAAGTGAGCATAGAACTGTATTGATTTTACCACTGTGAAGTTAAAAATCCTAGTCAAGCTATCATTGTTTTTTACGATCGAGTTGTTATTGATTTTTTTTGGGAGCCATGCAATATTTAAAGCAACAACTTTGATTAAACCTTATACTTCGACCATTGAGAGATTGCTGGCAGAAAAAAAAAGATTTTAGTGTACTTACAATGGTACATCTAATTTTTTTTTATTGTGATCATCACACAAGAGTCCCGAAAGGTTAGAGCCAGTTGGACTATGGTATCCCTAATACGTGGTATGATGTAAGAGTGGATTAGAGAGAGATCTGGGAAGAGGAAGAAGAGATTAGAAAGTTCATGATAACAGACTACCATTTAGAATCGATACAGTGCTTCAAATTGCTTCAATTTTGCTTGATGACCAGATCTGAAACTTCTAACCTTCCTCTCACTCATCTCCATGTAAGTGTTATATTATGGGATGCTATAGTCCCACTGTCTCCAATCATCTGAGAGTCTTGTGCAGTGGACATATAAAACAAGAGGACTTATTTTAGATGCATATTTTTTAAAAAAAAAAAAAAATGATAAAAATGCTAGTTAATCTTACGCCATTGGTTTGTCAAAATACATGTGTCCTAATTTCACCAAGGGAAATCTCTTGGTGATAGCAATACAATATAAAAGGTTAGTATTGTTGTAATATTTTAAAAGCTGTTCAATTTTACAATCAACTGAAATGATTCTCTCTCATTATTTATCATTCGATTCATTCATCCAATTATCAAAAAGTCGCAAAACAAACCATAAAATTAAGTGATTTTAGTATTACAAATTGTACAGCTAATTCTATTATAGATTTTAAAATGTACATTCAATATATTTTAGACAACACAAGAATTGAAATTAATGAATTAGTGTGACATTCTGGCTTTACTGAGTAATCAATAATAATTTAGCTTAAAACGTTCTTGATTAATTATAATATTATTATGTATGGCATAGTGATTTTTGCAATATGAGAAGAAAATAATGATCATGATATATTTATTTTAACTTTTTGACTGCTAGCGACATCTAGTATTTTTGTACAGTATTAAAATACATACAAAATTAATTCACTTTTAAATTTCATTTTTGCTCTCAATTTTATGAGTAACAATTTACTGAACTTAAAGAGCTTCCATCGGTGAGTTTATTTTAACAGAAAAAAACATTTAAGATAACACTAAAATGATATTATGTTGAACGGAAAAGATGAGAGAAGATAAATTAAAACCATAATGATCTTATCTTTACAGTTAGCAGAAAATCTGTTCGTCTGAACCAGCAAAACGCAAAACTTTCGATTGGTTCATTCTGGCATTGTGAAATTTGCACAGCTCTTTCTGTATGAAATTCATAAGTTGAGGCAACTACTTTCAGCTCTCGACATCGTTCTCATCATGAGCTAGTGAGCTTAATAGTAAATATTTAACTAAAAAAAGAGATAATTTGTCACATTGTGTGTTTCATATTTTCAATCCAATTATTGAGGGAATTGAACACATATTTAAAAAAAAACTCATTGAATTGAAAACCGAAAACGCCATGAAACTATGCATTAATGCTTGACAGATTTAGCTTTAGAGGCAGCCAAAGAAAAATAACTATTGAACCAACAAACAATTTTTTAATTACTTTCTTTGATTCAAACACATCCATAGTTTAGTTTGTACAATAATACTACTTGTGTAATATGCATGTTTTATCTAGTCCAAATACGAAGTTTGAGTTGACTTCAGCAATTTAGAAATTATTGATTTCCAATATTTACTCAAGTCACAAAATTATTAACATTATGTTTTCATGGCTAGTCAATTTCCATGTATCATTTTATAATAATTTTGTTATTTTATTTTGAAAATTCTAAGAAAACTTTATAATTTATGCATACAGTACCTGTACATATAAAATTTATTTAAAATAAAATATATATATAAGTACCATCAACCAAAGATTTAATTTTTCTAAAAGAATTTTGAAAAAGGATTTTCTGTATCTTCATACTATGTTTATATGCAGTACAAAAATTTTCGCAATTCAGTTTGTAAAGAATTGAGGTTATGTATTTGTTGTTTTAATTTTGGAAGCTTGTGCAGTGAATTAAAATTGTAAAGATGATAACACTAAACAAAACCATTTGTGACAGAACGTCACCCGCTCTAGCGATATGCAGATATAAAATATTTCTGTTTACGTTGTCAACATTCGAGGAAAACTTTAAAAAATTTAAAATATTTTGTTTACTAGATTATTTGTATGTTTAAGTACCTTAATTTAGCTAAAATCATTTCATGTTATGAAATTTGTAAATAGCGTTTTTTTTTAGATCTAGCCCAAACATTAGGTAGGCCTTGGTACTCGTACAATGGAATGGCTTATTTGAAAGATGGCGGAAAGTCATAAATTATTTTCTGTGACTTTAAATTATCTAAAAATAGTGAAAATCAAATCACCTCGTTTCTTAACACTGTCTAGGTGAGTTTTTTTTACCAAACAGATCAGTTTATTTTGTGGCTTAGCACTTTTTGAAAATTTTTAAGTCACCAATTCAGTAATTCGTGTGGCTTAAGGGTCAGCACCCAAAAATACACACTTTTTGGCTTTCTAGTACAAACAAAACTATAAATTATTTATCTGTCAATTCTATCCGGGTAGTTAAAAAAGTGTCTAAAGTTTCCAGTGAATATAATTCTTAAACAGCAATCTTTTGAATTCTGTATGAAATGCATATTGAATAAAAAGGTAAAACGTTCAAAAATGCCTTTGCTGGTTTTAAAACTGCACCTTTTACGGACATTTTAGAATGTTTTTTTATAGAATTTAAAAGATTACTGATTGAAAAAATGTATTCACTGGAAACCTCAGACATTTTTCCAAGTAGTCATACAAAATATGCAAATAAATCATTTGTAGTATTGCTTGTATTAGAATGCTACAAAGTAACGTTTGACGTCATTATTGAGTGCTGACCCTTAAGACTCTCTTAAAAAATGTTGAGCTACACAATTCAGTAATTTAGGTTGGTTTATAATTAGTATACACATTGTGAGCCACACAAGGTCAGTAATTTGTATGATTAAACTCTCTCTTAGACACTGTTAATCTTATTAAAGATTCATATTTAATGTGACTTAACCCTTCGTGTGTCGTCGGTGCCTATAGGCACCGGGCATTCATCACTATCTTTTCAAGAATTTTTATCCTTTAAAACTTGCTGTTTGCATATTTAAATTAACCGTAATCGCTTTTCAACAAAATAATCGATCCATAGAGATATTTGAATTGTGTTAAGTTCGGTACAAGTCGAGTAATAAAAAGTTAAAGTTTTCTTACGTCAGTACGGCTGAAAAAAATCTATTTTCAAAGTGAAATTACTGTTTGTATTCAGAGGAAAACCTCATGCAATTTTATTTTTATTTGGAAGGAAATGTATTCAGCCACACAAAAGTACAATAAAACGTCAAAAAAATCTTCACATTTATCAGTCAAACTTTTTTTTAGTGACGTGAGGGAAAAAAAAAACAATTCTCCGAAAATAAGTAGCTATTCCAGTTATAAAAATAACGTACAATTTTAAAAACACATTTGTGATGATAATTGACAAAAACATCGCTTTGTAAAACACTAGTGAGTTAATAAAAAAAATACAGTTAGCAAGGTACGACGGAAGTTGTACTTTACTGGAATCCGGCATCCCAAACGTACCTCTCTTTTAGATAAAGTTACAGAATTCAGTCCCTTGATTAGCTTATCTTAGACATTGTTAAGTCACACAAAGTCAGGAATTTATTATAACATAGAAAGTTATGTACACATATATTGTTTGACTATAATATATCGTGTGTATTTATTCACAATGTGTTTATATTATATGGTATATCAATGAAAAAGGCAAGTCAAAAATTAAAATAATACAATTTAGTTAATTACAACTACAACCGCATTCACACCAAATCTTATAACTTCTCACTATCTTTCAATAAGCCTTTCATTAACGAGTCACCTTAACAATCCATAGATACAACACACCATTTTGTTACAGATTTACAAACGTATTTGTGCAGGAGGCCAAAATGGGAACTAACGAATAAATAAACTTTTTTTGAGCACTGGTAGCTCCAACATCTATAGTAGCCAGTGTCGGATCTAGGAGGGAGCCAAAGGGGCAAGTGCCCGGGCGGCACATATGGGGGGAGGAAAAATAACCTTTGCCATTTACCGAAAAATATTTGACAGGAATGAAAAGTTTGCACCACAATTTTTATTCCTGGATCCACCAATTACAGTAGCGACGCCCCCGGCTGCACACAGATAAGTTTATATATCAGAATGCGTGATTGATCAATGATTTAATAGTTTTTATTTTCCATTGGCACAATTTCTTTACAAAGCAATACATAAAAATAAGTGAAGTACCTACGCCTTAAAAATAATCACAAATTTAATTTGTTAGTCAAAGTGGCCCTCCATACTAGCGTTTAAATTCTTATACAAGCATTACAAAGTTTAAGATTCAATCGAAGATTGGAGCTTTAAATCGTGATAAATAAAAAAAAAATGAATCTATACCCTAACATAAATATATTCTCATATTGATTTCCAATTTATATTGAAATCTATAGAAAAATGTGTTTTTTTAAAGAAAGGGTAGCGTAAATTTTTATTTACGCTTTTTAGATTAGGTCTTCGATTGAATTATAGAATTCGCAACCATAAAAGATGATTGCTAGTGTGGAGGGCCGTTAAGGTTATTTTTTTTCTTCCGAAATGCACTCTGTAAAAATTCAATAGAACTGTACCATTATAGAAAAAGCATCAAATTGTATGAAAAATTGTAAAAAAATAATAGATACTAGTAACTTGGAGTTTAATTATTATTTGATTTAATTTTCTGTAATCGCTAGTCAGTACTATAAGTGAAATGTTTGAAATAAAATAAAAATCCAAAGAATTCTTTTATTTTTCCCAAAAACACAATAATAAAAACATATTTAAAAATAAATAAATTGTATTTGATAATTCGCACCCCTAATTATTGGAAGTAAATGGCAAGTTTAAAATGTCGATATGTAAGTTGATGAGGCAGAAAGTTTTCAAATGCATTGAACATAATACAAGGACACGCAAAGAAATCAGACTGCCAAAAATAATAAAATCAACACACAAAACAGCTTACTTTATAAAGGGATGAAATATTATAATGCGCTGCCGGAAACCCTCCTAACTGTAGCAATTAATAAATTTAAAATAGCCTGTAAGAACCATTTAAAAAACATTAGTAATATCAACAAGTATATAAGTTATAATTTTATTATTAAGTCACAAATAATATGAATTATAATTAGATACTTTGTAAACTTTGATTAAATTTTAATATTTAATTACTTAGAGACAATTTATATAAATTAAACTTTAAAAAGACAAGTAACTAAAATACAAACTACATCTAAAGTGATACCTCTGATTGCGAGTAACTTGGTGTAATATATATATTTATAAAATTATGGTGACTACCGCACAAGAGTCCCAACTGCTCCCAACCGTCTGGAGCCAGTGAGACTATGGCATCCCCGATTGGGGTATGTTGTGAGGCTAAAGGTAGTGGAGAGGGGAAATAGATAAGGAAGAGGAAGGTTGGAAAGTACCTGGCTATTCAGATCTGGTTACCAAACACGGCTAAAGCCATTTCAAGCAACGTTTCGATTCTGAATGGTGGTCTTTCACCAGGGCGATACTAAGAGTATCTGCCACTCTGGAACGTGCCGCAAAAATACTGTTTAAAAATTATTTTATATGAATTAAATGTGTTAAGACACATATTCATTAAATAAGAGTTATTGGCGCACGCCGGGTTTGAACCCGCGACCTTTGAATTCCTAGTCGAGCGTCTTACCACTTGACCATGGAGGCCGCCACAACTCTTCCAATGAGTAATTTCATCGCCAACCACATAAATTGCTATTTAAAAATCTCAATTAGCATGTTGCAGAATTCTATCCCGAGAACGATAATACAATTGTTTATTTATTTATTTATAAATTAACGGACTAAAGTCCAATTACAAAAAAGACAAATAAAACACGAAATGGTAAAAAGAGCAACAGAGAAAGAATAGCACATGCATAATAATAAATGAAGCAGTGACAAAAATAGGACAAAATAAACATAAGAGAGAACATTCAAGCCATGGTCTAGTCAAAGTTTTGGTAGAGTCGTAAAGAATGACAAAAATCATTTAGACTGCTACCAAAAATTTCAAGACTATGGCTTGAGTTAACACGTCTTGACATTCTGGACATTGGAGAATTATACCCATAATTAGTATGGTGAGGATTGAGGAACAGCAATTCATTGTTTCTGAGTCCTGCGGCAAGGAATATTGAGCTGGATTAGTTGCAACAGAGAAGGTGAGTCAATAAAACAATTAATAATTTTGTAAATGGAAATTAAATCAAAGTCTTTCCTGCGCTTTTCCAATGAAGAAATTTTTAATGATTGTTCACTTACACTATATGAATAATCATATGTTATATATGAAAAAAATAATAATAAATAAGTAAATAATAATACAGAAGATGAGTTGGAAGCGCTCAAAATGTTGTACTTTCTTCAAGAAAAAAAGGCAGTGTTGAAATTCTTATAAGTTCATTTCACAGAAGATGCTTCAAATAGGAAATTCAAGACTTTTTCCAGAATTTAAAATAGATCTTGACAAATTATAACGTGCACCTCTAAAGAATCTTTGGATGAACTCAAGAGGCGCTTAAAGCAGCTGCTGCGATGGCTGGATCCTCAGTTCAGGAAGGTGGTGGAAGAGCAGAATGCTGCGGCTGTCGACCAGATTTACCACTCTCAAGTCATTTCCAAAGTATATACTTTATCTTATGTCAAAGCCACATAGGGATATGGAATAGCTGGTTGGGGGGGAGTTGCTATTACCTTGCTAGGTCCTCTTATAAAAATACAAACAGTAATTTTACGAAATATATTTAGAAAGCCCTTCAGGCACCCAACAACGCCACTCTTCCAACTTTTAGGAATCCTCAATATCAGACAGTTATATCTTAAAAAAGTGTTAAAAATAATTCATTCTTCAAAATCTTTAATGTTTATCACACATAATAAAAATTCAAGGGCCAAACAACAAGAAAGACTTTAAGTACCTAAATACAATACAGCTTTTGCACAAAGACACCATATGTACATCGCGCCTCACATTTACAATAAACTCTCACCACAGACTGTAGCCATCACCAATATGTATTCCTTTAATCAAAACATTACTAAATGGCTAATGAGTAAGGACCGCAAGGAAATTGAAGACCTCCTAAAATAGCACTTGAAATTCTTCACCATGACAAACTAGAACATTGTGCAACAAATATCATCATTTTTAAAAAATTATTCTACTTGTACTCACTGTCACTTACCTCAGAACAAGTTCTTATGACCTAGTGAGGTAGGTAATGTAAAGGAATAATGTAAGAAACAAAAAGTAAATAAAAAAAATAAAAAAAGGCTTCACTGAGCTTCACCGGCTCTATAAGCATCCAGGACTTTTTGTTTTCAGACACCGATTGAGTTCTTTACATCATCACCCGAGACGGTGAATTCGAGATGAGCCGCATTCGCAATATATTCACTGAAATTATGAAAAACGTTAACTCGTCTGACCCTATTCACAAATATACCCGTCAAAGTTACATTGATTGGCCATGGCTGCAGATTTATAAAATTTACCGTACATTTATTGACCAAAGCAACCTGATGATGGTTGACGGTAGCTCTTCTTCAACTATGAATTTAGAAGATTACACGTTTATAAACAATTACGCAAACTGCTCCCTTCCCAACGTAAACAAACTGGTATTCATTTCACAAAATTCGTTCGAAATATTTCAATATTTACGAAACACTAAACTAATTAAGTCTGATCGAAAAATTAATCTCGTGGACTTATCTGTCGAGTCGCAAAATACTATATAAAAAAAAATTTAATACGGGAAAATTTCTGGTAAAAAAGAGGAAAGAAATAGGAGGCCTCGGAAAAAAAAATTCCATTATTTCATGGTGTTTATTACACGTTCTAAATGATCGAATAACTGATGGGAATCGAAGCAGTTCTAAATTAATTTGTTGCAACTAGAGATGTTCGATATGCTTGTCCCGGTGACTTGGCGGTCACTGGAACCGTCAATATTATTTATTTGAGAAACCGGATATTTTTGGAATCGGTTCCTATTAATGTAAAATGAAAATGTCAAAACATTGCGATTGAAAGTTGATCCGATATTGTTTAACGAGACTCAAAATTTACCTCTATCTACCTCCTCCCCCGAGAATTAAAAATATTTTATTGGAATGTCGCAGTGACCCCCTCTCCCTCAATAAAATCATACTACGTGAACCAATGTTTTGCAACCAGAGGTGAGGGGTGAGGAACCACTTCCGGTTCCTTTTTTCTAAAATATCATAGATAAAGTTGAAGTTTGAAACTTCTTCGAGTCTTCTTACAAAATTGTATTATAAACAGAACGAATACAATACACTGATTTTAGTCTGCTTATTCATAAAACACCATAGTTATTTTATATTATTTGGAGAACAAAACGACAAACCGACGAGCAAACGAAACGAACGAGCGAACACGTTTTTTCACGCCAAAACTCTTCTCTTTGATATTAGATTGTTTCGAGCACAGTGTTGTTGAATACGGAATATGTATATATATATATATATATATATATATATATGAATCGATGTAGCGAAATGGTTGGATAGGTAGGTACGGTAGGTTGGGTGAAAAAACATGAAGGTAAGGACCTAACAAATTATCATTTTGAAATCCAACATGCTACAAAAATAAAATAGCACTTAACAAAATAAAAAAAACACATGCTTAAGGTATGAAACTTAAATAATAAATAACTATTGTCCCTGTTAATATATTATATTTGAAAAACAGCGGTTAATTACGTTTCGACAGGTTTTTATAATATTTTCCAGCATTCTCGCTATCGTTATCAGCGTAATAGTACGTTTACGTCATGCTAAAATGTCCTTCAAAATCATTTTAGTAAAGTAGAAAGAAAATAAAATTTCAGAATGCATTGTTACATAGAGTGGGTGAAGATCTTTAAAAAATTACCTACTAATGTAAAAGAAGAGAAAAATTTAGTTGAATTTAAGAGAAAGGTGAGGAAATATGTGTAGTGTAATTTGTGACTTGAAAAACAATCGGTTGTAATATTTTTTTTTTACATTTTGTTTATATTATAAGTAAATTTTAAGTAAAAGTAACTTTTTATTATTTCTAATTTTGTAACTGTTAATTCATGGTGGAATTCCATTTTAATGATTAAATAAAACAAATTTATAACTTTATTCCACTTTTTTATTTTTTTACAGGACCGGTTTCAGCCTATAACGGCCATCTTCAGACTAGCACAGGTTGTTCGTATTCTATGGCTTATATACTATTTTTGGGATGTCAGGGGTAGTAAATTAAGATGGGAAAACCTAAAATAAACTCATTAACAATCAGTATTCACCAACCTTGCATTATATAAATACATCGTAAAATCATACTTAGAGAAATACAACTGTAACCCATCTTAAATAAAAATTCATACCAGATAGATATATAAAATAGTAAACTAAAAGTAACTTGTAACTAATAAAATCATGCAGCAATACTGATAAATATAATTAAAGTAAAATCATGGTTTACTACTCCTGACATCTCAAAAATAGTATATAAGCCATAGAATAAGAACAACCTGTGCTAGTCTGAAGATAGCCGTTATAGGCTGAAACCGGTCCAGTCAAAAAAAAAAATAGTGGAATGAAGTTATAAATTTGTTTTATTTAATCATTAAAAGTAACTTTGTTTTGACACCACTTTATAAGATACATTTACCAACCGGTTTCGGCTTTACATGAACCTCCTTCAGGGTTGAACAAATATGACACACCCCGAAGAAGGTTCAAGTAGAGCCGAAACCGGTTGGTATATGTATCTAATAAAGTGGTGTCAAAACAAAGTTACTTTTATTTAAAATTTACTTATGTCTTACCACAAAGTAAGTGCTTCGTGTCAAAGTCTTATATAAAAAGTGTTTATTTTAAGTTTAAATATTATGTTAATATCGTTTGAATATTAAAACATATATGTTATCGTTATACATTTGTATTATTTATATAAAAAAGAAAATAGTCCAATGGGTGATTGTAAAAACGAAATAAAATCATTTTTCACCACAAATCATAGGAATCTTATTTATTGCGTGGTTTAAATGAACCACTCGTACCTACCTACTACATGATTGTAATGACATATTTGAACTAATTTTTTTTTAAATGTTATTCTGAATACCGCACAAGAGTCCCAACTGATGAATGTTGAACCAGATGAATTGCAACAGAAAGATTAGTCAATTATAAAACAAAACGATGCGACAAGAAACGTTGACGTATTTAATCGAACGAGAAACTAAAGACTCAAGTCGAAAACGAGTTGACAGGTTGAGTTTCCTACCAACTAGTTACTCAAGCGTTAGTGAATGTTTGGTGACGGTAGCGTTATCGGAGCAATAATATACAGGAAGGATAGCTTTGTGAAACAGTGTAGTCAGGATTGTTGAAGTTTTTCCTGACTCGGGTGTGCCTAGTGACCCACCTTTTTACATCCATTCATAGCACACGTCGACATAATGTTTTGTTTATTTGTATGACCATTTTTTCATAGTATTGTTATCAACATAAAATAGAGCATGTAACCTCGAAAACCGTTGACTTACATCGCATAACAAAACGCAGTGGGCAGAGTCGCTGGAGATGCGGAAGAAGGAAATCATGCTTACATACCTAAAAGTGATGCGATATTATGTGACAATTCGTCTTGTCTCTTTCTCTCTCGCGGTTTACGACGTAAAAACCCAAAGAAAGTGATTTATCGTAAATTTGTATAGGTTGGGTAAAAATATTTAGCTCTATCTCCATATATATTCTTACTCCAAGGTAGTGACGTATACGGGGTCTCTTTACTTACAAAGGTTCAAACCTCAGAGCAATAATATACAAGAGGTAGCGCTGCTGTAGTCAGTTTTGATGAGTTTCGCCAGACTCGGCTAGACCTGGGTGTGGCTAGGACTATGGCTAGGATATTTATACATCCGTTCATAGCACATGTCGACATAATGTTTTCGTTTATTCGTAAAACCACTTTTTCACAGTATTGTTTTAAAAAAATATGTAGCATGTAACCTAATAAACCGTTGAGTTATGTTAATTTATTTTGCGTCCCAAAACGTGTGGGCGGAGTCAACGGAGACGCGGGACACGAAGAACATTCTAACAATACTTTAAAGCGGTGTGATAATTCGGGAGCTTTTGTTGTTTCTTTCTTTCTCGTGGTGTACGACGTAAAAACCCTGAAAAAGTGATTTATCCCAAATTTGTATAGGTTGGGTAAAAATAATAAGCTCTCTCTCCATACATTGTTACTTCAAGGTTCAAACTCACAGCGGACTGGTTAGTAATTTGCATCCGCGATCAGTTTCTTTTGAGTATCTCCGTATGCAAAGAACCTAACTCTTAAATTGATATTTCGAATTGTTTTTATGGCAGTTTGGTTTTGAATGTTGCCTTGCGGCGTGAAGTACGTTTCTCTATTAAAATCTTTGATTTAAAAAATATAACAGTGGTTCAAAGCTTAGCTTACCATTTGAGTGACTGATAATAATATACATTAAGTTCCACTTAAGTTCCATTCTAACATTTAGCTAAGTATCACCTTGATATACGATTCGCTTCACAAAGGTAAGATGCTGTGCTTTGTTATATTATGATTGCTCTTTAATAGTTTGTCACAGTGCTCTAATTTGATAATATTATTAACCGGATCGTTGGTCTTCATTTCGATGAAAATATTTCTTATTGCATGCTTTATTTAAATTTTGTATAGTGAGTACCGCATACGAGTCTCAACTGCTCCCAACCATCTAGAGCTATTGAGACAATGACATATCCAAAAGAAGATATGTTGTGAGGCTGAAGCAGGGCCGGTCCTGTGCAGGCGAAATCACAGTGCTTTGACATATATGATATGCAATGAAAATACCATACCCTTCATGGACGGCAATTGAGCCCGTCAGTTTCGAGCGGACGGCGCGGAATAAAAGCCCGCGCCTGTAGTATTATACTTGATACGAGTTGGTTATCTTCGGTTTGAACGAAAAATTTAACTGCGCCAGGCGCTGTTGGACTAAGGGTCAAGCATGGGCTGAAGTGGGGAGAGAAAGGAGAAAAGGAAGAGGGAGGTTGAGAATTACCTAGCTATTCAGATCTGGTCACCAAACACGACTAAAGCCATTATAAGCAACGTTTCGATTCTGAATGGTGGTCTTTTACTAGGGTGGTACTTACTACTACTCTGGGACGTGTCGCAAATATACTGTATATCATTTCATATGAATTAAATGTGTTATGACACATATTAATTAAATGCGCACGGCGGATTCGAGCCCGCGACCTCTGGATTCGTAGTCGAGCGTCTTACCACTCGACCACGGAGGCTGTCAAATGCTAGTTTGTTCGAGCCGCTTCGACGTAAATACGGCGTCATTATTTATAATATGTAGTTTAGTTTGTTAAAGTGCTCTTATTTGATTTTATTACCTACAAAAATGTTGCATCTAAATAAAAGGCTTATCTCGGTGAAGCCACACATGAAACTTAAGATTTTAACCAAATCATTTTTAAAAGTCAGTTATATAGGTATACGATATAAAATTTAAAGTGTTATGTATCGCTTCACCAAGATAAGACTCTGTTCTTTATTATATGATTGCTTTATGATTGTTTGTTACGGGCCATTATAAATTTATCAACCGGAACTTTGCTCCTTATTTATATGGGAGGAATCGTAAGGTGTTTGTTTAGAATTATTGTTTCTTTATTTATCTTGTTGAAAAATAAAACAATGGTTTTTAATATACCTGTCTCACTGAAAGGAGTTTACGTGTAGGTCTGAAAAAAATTTCAGAATATAATTTAGAGTTTTAGTAATAATAATTTTACTATTTTTTTTTAAATGTTAACTTGATTACATAAATACATACGAGTATTAACGTGTTCAAAAATAAATTAACCAATGGAATTATAATGGAAAACTCTTCTCATTAGGAATTATTTATTTCAAAACTGAGAACACAGCTTCCACTGGAAATTATATTATTGGGGCTTTGTATAGGATTTCAAAGTCCATGAATGATAAACTCTCGATAAAAATACATGAGAACGGGTCGCTTTTAAGACTCTTTCAGCAACTCGGCTGTGGAACGATTTGCTATTCTCTGTGTTTCCTTCTTCCTACAACATGGAGGACTGAACGCTGTTATTTGCAAATTAAGTTTCCAAAAGTATACAAGCTAGCAGTCCACAATGGAGTGCTTATACCAACCCTGATGTATGGCAGTGAGGCATGGAACTGGCAGAGGAAGGATGAAAGTAGACTGAATGCTGTGGAAATGAGATCTTTGAGACGGATGTGCGGTAAAACCATGTATGACCGTATTACAAATGTGGATATCCGGAAAGAATGCAAGGCTGATGTGAGCGTAATGGATAGGATTAAGAAATTGACGCTCAGATGGTTTGGGCATGTAGAGCGAATGAACGAAGAAAGGAGTGTGAAAAGAATATATGATGCGAAAGTGAATGGAAGAAGAAGTCGAGGACGCCTGAGAAAGACATGGCACGATCAAGTGAATCAAATACTTGAATCGGGTCGTGTGAAGAGTCAGAATAACAGAAGAGTATGTATGAGACGATGTATGAATGTAAATGAAGCATGAAGTGTGTGCCAAGACAGAGTTGTATGGCGGTCCGTCCTCTCTGCCTACCCTTGCGGGGAAACGGCGTGATGGTTAGTTAGTTAGTTAGTTTACAACATGGGTCTCTTTATGACCTGGGTTTGATCCTTCCTTTCCTCAAAAAGATCCTCTACACAGCAGTGGCGGCTCGTGACTTTTTAGTGTGCTAGAGTGGTAAGATTGAAAAGAAACGTCATCATTGATGTTGTAGCCGAAAACATTATTTTTTTTTCGTAATTTCTACTTTTTGTATGAAGATTTTTCAGAAATCCGTGCAGTGCACCACCAAAACTGAAAAATCCTGAAAATCTTCATACAAAAAAAAATCTTGAAAAAAAAATTGAAATCATTTTCGTCTACAACAACACTAATAATGTCGTATTTTTCCATCTTAGCACTCTAGCACACTAAAAACTCACGAGCCGCCACTGCTACACAGTATCCCCAAAGATGACATATTTCCCTCAGCCTCCTGTGTGGAGTTAAGGTAAAAAAAAGCGTGTTCAAAAAAAATTGAAAAACCCATTTAAAAATGACAGCCGTGTAGCAAAAAAGATGTCACCTCTAGTTTCCCTTAGGCCACCCGAAGAGATAAGTATGTTAAGCTTTATTAAGACAACATTTTTTTAATTCAAAAGGCGCAAAATATTTCAGGCGCCATTTGACTTAGCTATCGGTATAATCTTAAAATATCTAGAAAAACTGTTCTGTCTCTCTAAAACCAAAAAGCTATAATATTTCGCTTTTGACTACGTCAGAAACAAGTACTTTTCAAATTTAAAAATTGGAATAGTATTAATGTATATTACGGAACTACGTTCCGGTTGGTTACGTTTAAATCTGAGCACTGGTTTATTGCCTTCCAATCTACATTATTTAACATAGCCTTTGCCCCTTCATCACCACAATGCCGATTGTTTAATTGACCAATCAAAGTACAATTAATTTTACTGCGCAATTATTCAAAATGAATATTGATAAAAAACAATTGATTTTAATTTAGGCATATTATTTTATTTATTTATGTGATCAGCGTGCACGTGCTCAACTGCCCCAAGGAAGTGGGGAAGGGAATTAGATGGGGAAGAGAAGGTTGGAAATTACCCGGTCATTCAGATCTAGTCACTCAACATGGAAAATGCGTTTTAAGCAGTGTTTCGATTCTAAACGGTGAAATTTTACTTTTTGTCGAGCTTTGCAAAGACTGTAAAGATAACTTTTTACTATGTGAAGCAGCGAAAACTCATAGAACCTTGAGCTCTGGAGTCATGAAAATTATACCTGTCTAGAATATATAGGTCATGGCAACATTTTTCAATCGGTAACGTTATTTCCATGGTGAGTTATGGAGTTTTTAAATATCCATTACTAAGACAAAAGGCAACATTGTTTGTTCCAATTTTTGTCTGTTTTTCAGTGAAAAGAGAGATTTAGAAAAATATTTTTTTGCGATGATAAACAATGATTTATTTAACTTTTTTAATTCTTTATAATTATAAATAAATTACGAAACAATACAAACTGTACCAATTTTTAATTTTTTTTTATATATATTTTTTTTGATCGATTTGTTTTCTTTTTTCAAATCTAATATTGCCAGTGGTTGATAATGACGTCTTCCACTAATGGCTATCTTTTTTCCTAGGGGCAAGACTTCGCTGCAACAGTTTTCAGGCGACTAATTCTTAGGAAATACAAAAGCAACAGATTGGCTTTGTACACGAAGCAAAAATCCACAAAAAGCACGTACCACTTATAAAAACACCAATATCAAACAAATAATTTAAAAACACATGTGTAAGTAATGGCTCACCCCTTTTGTGAGTGTGCAAAAATTGCTTGCAGTTTATTTTGTATGGAAAATCCCCTTTTGGTCCTAAAGCGACATGTCCTTAGCAGCGTTCGTTTTTATTTTCTCAAAGGTAAACTGTAATAATTATCCGGAAAAACTGTCAAATAAATTTCACCCACGACGCAAAAGTGTAAACCATTTGCTTGGCGATAATAGAATTGTTTTTTGTTTGTTATACTAATGATTTGACTCTTCGATTATGTGGCAGCGAGTCTCGTTCGTTTTTAAAGGCGGCTGGCAAAGCGAATGCGGCCAATCAGACGCGAGCCTGGATGGTTAAAGTTCCTCCCGTGCAGAGGGGGGAGGGAGCGGGGAGAGGGAGAGGGGAGATGCGGAGTGCGGCGGCGGGAAAGGGACGCAGATATAAAATCAATTTATTGCCCGGTGACGTCACGTCGACGCGTGCGCGGGAAAGTTGGACCCGGCGACCCGCTGAGCGAGTGTTGCCAGAATAAAATTTTCCCCAAATGTATACAAAAAATATACATACTTCCCTCAAGGGTCCCAGCTGTTCAGAGCCGTAGTGAGACTGAAAAAAAAACATAGTGAGTACTGCGCACCGCCTAGAGCCAGTGGGACTATGGCAACTTTAATCGGGGTATGTTGGGAGGGGAAGGAGATGGGAAAGAGGAAGGTTGGGAAGTACCTGGCTATTCAGATCTGGTCACCAAACACGGCTAAAGCCATTTCAAGCAACGTTTCGATTCGGAATGGTGGTCTTTCACCAGAGCGATACTAGAGCATCTACCGCTCTGGAACGTGCCTAAAAATAATATATGTTGGCTTATATGTATTAAATGTGTTATGACACATGTAAATGCTTGGAGTAAAAATGTATGGAGAGAGAGCTAATTATTTTTACCCAACCTATACAAACTTGCGATAAATCACTTCCTTCGGGTTTTTACGTCGTGCACCATGAGAGAGAAAGAGACAACATATATAATACACCGCTTCTATGTACTGTCACAATAATCTTGGGCTCCTGGGTCACCGCGGGACTCCACCCACTTTTTTACTATGCCAATAAACTTGACACAACTGAACGGTTTTTTAGGTTATATGCTATATTTTTGTTGATAACAATACTGTGAAAAAGTAGTTATACGAATAAACAAAAACATTATGTCGATATGTGCTATGAATGAATGTATAAATACCCTAGCATTAGTATTAGCAACGCCCAGGTCCGCCGAGTCAGGTAAAAATCATCAAAAACTGACTACACTGCCTTGGATATATACCACTCTATATACTCTAACTGTAAATTAAATAAAAGTAATTTGCGCGCGCTGGGTTTTAACCCGCGACTTTTGGATTCGTAGTCGAGCGTCTTGCCACTCCACCACGGAAGCCGTCTGATTGAAGAGGGGACTGGAAAGAGATCGGTAGTGGAAAGGCTTGGAAATAGATATTTGGCTCTTCAGATATAGTCAGCAAGCATTGCTAAAACGGTTTACTAAATTAATACCACATGAGAAAACGAAAATCTAATTAATTTAGGGAGTGTTATAAGCCTTAAAGAAGTGGAAAAGAAGACGAAGAGGATGGTTGATTATCTGGCTATCTAGATCTGATCATCGCAATCCCAACACCATTTTTAGAGGCCGACCACAGTTTGGAATAACCTCGCTTCACATTTGCCAAAGATCGACAGCTCAACTGAGTTCAGAACAAAACTAAAGACTCACCTTTTTAAATTATCATACCCACAATAACGTCAATTTGCTTCACTAGAGTTTTGATCACTCGGTCCAATTGCCATACATAGTTTTACTATTGCTTATTCCCTTTTTTATATCCTAGGTTTTGACAACACGGGCAACATATATTTGTTGATGTAAATATGTTATTGTAAGTCACTTGTTATAAGTATTAGGCATAAGTTAATATGAAGACGTTAGTCTAAAAATAGTCACCAGCCACAACACATTTAATATAACCGTCATATTTCAACATTCCTTCCGTAGACTCAGAAACAATGAATTGCTGTTCCTCAATCATCACTCTACTAATTATGGGTATCTTTCACCCCTGTCCAGAATGTCGACGCTTGTTGACTCAAGCCATGGTCTTGAAATTTTTGGTACCAGTCTAAATGATTATCATTCTTTACGACTCGGGTTTAATTTTAATGTTCTTTCTTATGTAAATTTTTGTCATTGCTTCATTAAAATATGATGTATGTGCTGTTCTTTCTCTGTTGCTCTTTTTTTCCATTTCGTGATATGTATTTTTTTCATATTTGGACAATAGTCCGTTAGTTTATAAATAAATAAGTTTTAATTATAAGCTGAGAGCAATAATGTACAAGAGAGAGCGCTGCTGTAGTTCGTTTTTATGAGTTTTTATTACTCTTTTTATAGTTGATACCACACAATAGTTCCAAATACTCCCAAACGTCTAGAGCTAGTGAGACTATAGCATCTCCAATTGGGGTATTTTGTGAGATTGGAGGTAGTAGGAAGGGGAAAGGAGATAGGCAAGGGGAAGATCGGGAAGTACCTGGCTATTCAGATGTGGTCACTAAAAATGGCTAAAGCCATTTCAAGCAACGCTTCGATTCTGAATGGTGATCTTTCATCAGGGCGATACTTGGTGTATTTACTGAATGTGTTATGGCGCATATTAATTAGATAAGAAAATTGTTTGCGCACGTCGGGCTTGAACCCGCGACCGGACGTGTGGTTCGTAGTCGAGCGTCTTACCACTCGACCACGGAGGCCGTCAGTAATCGCATAATAAAAAAAGCTTCTTCATTCCAGTAAAATTATAACCGTCGAGTACACGTGCTTCGTTCGTCCTAGACACAAAAGAAAAATGAGGAATTTTCGGAAAATGGGAAAAAGTGGGGGAATTTCCCACGGCGCTGGCAACACTTCCCGAGTCCGCGGCCCGCGCGCCCCCCTCCGCCGCTCCGGCCCGAAATAGCAGCTGCGCTAGTCGGTGTCGCGCGCATCTCTCGACCGGCCGCGCTCCAGTCGGCCGGCCCCGTGAGCCCCCATGTCCCGGCACGAGCCCCCGCCCGCCCAGAGGGGCGCAGCGCCCGCGCCCGCCCGCCCCCGCACTCGCGAACGCGTCGACCGGACACGGCGAAAAAAACGTGCACACGCTAAAAACAGAGGTAGAATAACCGCGCACAGGCAAAACGTCAAAACTTGAGATTTAAACATAAAAAAATAAAGCGTCTCGAAGTGGTGGCATTCAAATAAACCGACTTAACCTACGTTTGATAACAAAATTCACGCGTGACCAGTGAAAAACTACGCGAAAATCGCTGAAAACCCCTGTTTTTAGAAATTCTCTAAATTCTAAAAACAGAGGTAAATTAATCCCGCCCGAACAAAACGTCAAAACTGAAATCGTACACTTACTTAAAACACATAAAATCAACGTTTTAAAGTAACATCAGTTGGAATAATCATTTCAATCTTTGTTGAATACTGAAATTCACGATTAAAACCAGTGAAAAAACTACGCTCTAATCGTGTTTTTTTTTATGAACGTTTATTTAGGCATTTTGTTTTTAAAAAAAATGTAAAAAATCACCAGCCAAACAGTGGTTAATGGGCGCGTGGTGGTGTTTTAGAATGATTGCGTGATGTTTTGATGTTGTTTTGGTGTGCAAAGTGGTTTTTCGTGGGTTCCGAGTTGCGTGATACGATGCTCGCTATTCCAGATGTCAAGTTGTGTGACTCTTGATAGAAAGGGTGGAGATATATTCATTTTCAACCCTTAAGTTGAACGAGGTAAGAAAGACAAGACTCAAATACGTAATTTGCACAAACAAAAACAACTACAAAACAATGGAAACTCGACATTGTTATTAAGATTATTGGACGTGTTTTTTATTTATATATCTGGAACCTTTGCGTACGAAAAAAAAGTTATATTATTTAATATTGACTTTTGGTTTATTAAAATATCTTATAAGATATTTGATTTATGATTAAAAAAATAAATAAACATTTTGCGATGATTAGTTTAAGACTTTATTTATATTTATATGTAGATTCTTGTCGTATTAAAATATGAAAAAAAACGTACGAATACGAACTTTAGACATATCACATCCAATCAATTTAAATAAATAAATAAAAAACTATAAAAATAGGAAAAATCACGCTTTAAATCTAACCTTTTGAAATAAAAAAAAAAAACAAATTTCTTTGTGTCAATCAGTTTCCGAATTCTTTTATTTGTGTAAATAAAAAAAAAAACACTATAAAACTACTAAAATCGCATTAACTGATATGTTTCACATAAAAATAAATGATTTTTTTATATTTAGCGTCATCATATAACATACAAAAAACGTTAATTTTTAAATAATTAACATCTGAATAATCGTATCGAATCTTATTTATTCAAAATCAACCTTAAATATCACGATTTTGCGACTTTTTTTTTCATCATTACACTTGATTTTTATATCTAGCGTCTATAAATGTGAAGAAAAAAAAAACGTTAAAATTTTAATCATCAAATTATATCTCATCTGTTTAAAATCACGAGATTTTTAAGTGTGCTTTCGAAAGCTTATACAATGGACAATATTTTCCTTTGCTATCCCTTTGTGAAGTGTCGCTTCTGTTGGCATTGGCGAGGAATATCATTTTGCAATATTGTCAACTTCGCAATAATTAAATTACACTCTGTCGGCGATCGATAGCGGCTTTACCCTTGCAAATGTAAAAAAAAAACAGCTGCGAACTACTGCTAAGTTTAGTGTGTATTTCTCCAGTGTGTTGAGAGGTGATCAAATAATCCTCACTTACTTTTATTAGGTGAGATAAAAAAGCATTAAAAAACGAATTAACTCTTAATTCAATTTCAATTAGTCGTTTGAATCTACACGGGAAAATATTTTCTTTGCAAGTTAGCTTTGAGCTGCGATATATTTTAGTAGCTTTGTTATGAACGTTTTAAAATTAACTTTTTAACATGCCGACCGGTTTCGGTATTGGTATTCGGTATTTCGGTGTGTTTTTGTCAGATTAGATATATGTATTATTATTATTATTATTGAACAACAGATATCAAATCCAATTACAGTACAATGGAAAACAACAAAAATAGATTTTTTTTTTTAAATATTTTTTAAAAATTTTCCGTAAATATATCAATATATATAAATATACATGACTTATTTTATAGAATTATACTTCTGTATGTAAATACATATATATAAATTATATGTCGTGCAACATGAGTTGATCTAAACAACTCGAAGGTCTGCGAAGTCGTTTGGTAAAAGGCTCGACTACGAATCGTAAGGTTGCGGGTTCAAACCCAGCTGGCGCAAATAAATTTAATTTAATTAATATGTGTCACAATCTTATAACACATATAATTATTATAAAGTATTACATAGTATATTTGCGGCACGTTCCAGAGTGGTAGATACTCCAAGTATCACCCTGGTGAAAGACCGCCATTCAGAATTGAAACGTGTTTGGTGACCAGATCTGAATAGCCAGATACTCCCAAACCTTCCTCTTCCCCTTCTTCTTCCCCTCTCCACTATCTTCAGCCTCACAGAGTACCCCGATTGGTGATGCCATAGTCTCGCTGGTTCTAGACGGTTGAAGTTTGTGGAGGCATGGGGAGGGGAAGGAGATGGAGAAGATGAAGGTTGTGAAGTATCGCTGCTAAAGCCATTTCAAGCAACGTTCTGGTTCTGAATGGTAGTCTTTCACCAGGTCGCTACTTAGAGCATCTACCACTCTAAATAAACTATTTTGTCAAAAATCATCTTGTAATTTTGGACATAAAAGAATCGTAGCAAACGCGTGTAAATGATTTTTCGTATCCGACCTTTCATCTTCTGTTAAGCCTCAGCACTCAAAATTGGCCCTAAACGTCACTTTGTAGCTTTCTAATACAATCAATCCTACAAATGATTCATTTGTAAATTCTACACGAATAGTTAGGAAAATATCTTAGGTCTCCAGTGAATGAAAATTTTCAACTGAAATATTTTTAATTCTATGAAAAACGTACCAAAATATCAGTAAAATGTGCAGTTTGATAACCAGGGAAGGCATTTTTTAACTTTTACCTAAAATTCTAGTATACATTTCAAATAGAATTTAAAGGATTACTGTTTAAAAATTGCATTCGCTGGAAAACCCTAGATATTTATCTAACTACCCGTATTTAATTAACAGTTAAATTATTTGTAGTATTGCTTGTATTAGAAAGCCAAAAAGTGTTTATTTTTGGGTGCTGACCCTTAAATGTATTTTTGATAATTGTTTTTCTTTCATAAATCTCTCGGCTAGAGGTTACTTAGTCTACCGCATCCGAAATAGGCGCGGCTATAAATCATAATTGTGAAAAAAACGAACAAAGCGCATAACGATCCATCATTTTAAAGATATGCGCTGAGTTTGCTTAGTGTTATGTGGGAAGTGTGGTGTTAGTGATGGCCTGCATGGTAAGACGAACTTAAAGATTTAAAAAAAATGTATTAAAAATGTAGATATCCGGAAAGAATGCAAGGCTGATGTGAGCGTAAGGAATAGGATCAAGAAAGGGACGCTTAGATGGTTTGGGCGTGTACAGCGAATAAACGAAGAAAGGAGTGTGAAAAGACTATATGATACGAAAGTGAATGGAAAAATAAGTCGAAGACATCCGAGGAAGACTTGGCACGATCAAATAAATCAAATACTTGAATCGGGTCATGTTAAGAGTCAGAATAAAATGTATGAGACGATGAGTTGAATGTGAATGAAGCAAGGAGTGCGTACCAAGACAGAGTTATATAGCCGTCCGTCCTCTTTGCCTACCCCTGCAGGGAAACGACATGATGGTTAGTTAGTTAGTTTTATTTTATTTTAAGTAAGAATAATCAATTTCCATTGTGAGTACGTACCTACGGACGAATGTGAACATTAAAAATTTGCAACTGATGTTAATTGAAATTATCAAAATTGAAAAGTAATATTTTATATTCCTACCTACCTAATTCGCAAAAAACGGCGCTATACAAATCGTCCAAATATTATTATTATTATTATTATTAAAGTACCTACGTATGGTATATTCTAGCCGACATTATTCTATATTTGAAATGGTTGGATTCAAGCAACTAATATTTTTTCTTGACAAATCAAATTACTTACTAGTTTAGTGATAAATATATAACATATAGTGTAAATCCATGATAAATAATGTATAGAGCATGTAGATAAGATAAATTATAAGATAAAAAAAAACATTTAAGTTGTTCACTTATTTAACACGTGCTTCATTTCATTGGATTTTATTTGATTCAAAGACATATTAAAATAATCGGCAGCTTCACAGCATTCATTACCATGGACCAGCAGTTTATTTAAATTATTTATTATCAAATTATCTACACACAGGTGATTTATTAGAAATGTTATTATTAAAAAATAAATACGCAAAGTTGAAGTGGCTACAATTTTGGAAAATATTAATTGCATCAAGGTCAAAAATATTATTCCAATTCAGACGGAAACATCGCGAAACAGATGCTACGGGGCATTATTGAACGCAGTATATGCATTTCGTGTTCACAAATAATAAAAGAAGTTGTACCATTCGCGTTATGAAATTTTCTTCACCTTTCGACTGCATGTTTACCTTCCGGAAACGCGAGTCTTTTTACAGTCAATAAATGACCAATAAATAAAGATGCGTTGAGAAAAAACGTTTTTGTTGCACTTTGTTTTTAAAACTCATTTTATTAAAAGAATGATGTTCAAAAAATGTTTCGCTATCAATTGATAAGCATAATAATAGGCACATAGCTGTATTTACGCCAGAGACTACAGTTATCAGAGCCCCTAAAGTTTTATCGACAGTGTCTGTAATTTGAAATCGTTCCCGAGGATGACTGCAGATCGCCAACGAACAAACAACAGCTCGCGTTGAATAAACACGCTAAATTTAGTCGATGTTAAGTGTCGCTTGTTCGGGCTTGGGATAGTTTCCAAACTACCGACCCTGTCGATAAAATCTTTATCGATGTGCTAGGGCCCCGGGTAATCTATATGGCTTCGTTATCGTCTTGGAGAAAAATCAGCATTTAGAATCAAAAACATTGCTTGAAATGGATTTAGCTATCTTTAGATCTGAACAGCCAGGTACATCCTAATTTTCTACATCCTCACAACTTTCCCCAAAACGGGATGCCATAATTCCACAGGCTCCGGGCAGTTGATACTCCTGCGCAGTATTGCATAATGTTTGATTTCATTTCATGTCCCTAGCAAGACGGTTACAAGGCAGTACCTACCGTACTATTGTAGCAATTCTGCTTCAACCTCAAAATTCAACACGCCTATGCGACGAATGCAACAGCTGGGAAACACATACTCCGATGTCGCTGATATATTGAACACGTCAATATCAAACTATAAGTCTAATTTAGTACAGTTGTTGTCATCTGGCAGAGCTAAACTAATAGTTGGACCTGTTATTTAATTTATTTTTTTTCTTTTACAATATTTTTGAACCTGTTATTCATTAAATATTATTAGTTATTTTCATCTACAATATTTTTTATCTGCTATTCAATACACTTTTTGTTTTTATTTTACAATTTTTTTGCACTAATGAGGTTATTGTTTAAACATTTGTAAAAAAGCCTATAACGGACGTAAGTAAATTAAAAAAAAATGTTATTTCAATTTATTGGCGATTCAAGCATACAGCGACCTGTATTCCGGTTCAGAAATTGATGAATCGTAATTTGATCACCAGTTTTGGTTTCCTAAAAGGTCTCGGTGGCAGAATTTGCAGAAGCGTTACTCCCGGATAAAGTAGAGGTTCCGAATTCGAGACTCGGTCGCGACCGTTATATTTTTTCTGTTTCATATTTACGTTGGGGATTGTTGGTTGATATTAGTTCAATTATTAGTATAAATATTTTTTTGATAATTTTAGGATGTAACGATTTCTCTACCGAATCGTCTTTAGACCATCTTTCTTATAACATGTTCAAAATTATATTCGATTCAAACCCATAGAGTCAGGTATAATAAGAAACGTAACACAGCCCAAGTCACATGAAATGCAAATGCTGCGTTCAATAATGCCCCGTAGCATCTGTTTCGCGATGTTTTCGTCTGAATTCGAATAATATTTTTGACCTCGATGCAATTTGATGTGTTCCGAAATTGTAGCAACTTTAACTTTGCGTATTTATTTTTAAATAATAATATATCTAATGAATCACTTGTGTGTAGATAATTCAATGATAAATAATATAAATAGACCACTGGTCCATGGTAATGAATGCTGTGAAGCTGCCGATTACTTTAATATGCCTTTGAATAAAACAAAAAGCAATGAAATGAAGCACGTGTTATATAAGTGAACAACTTTAATGTTTTTTATCTTATCTACATGCTCTATAATTTATTTATCCTGGATTTACACTATATTTTATGTATTTGTCAAAACTGAAAATATTTTTATGCACGCTTACCTTTTTGATGATTATCTTTCGAAAACGTCTTTAGAAAGTGGAAAATTTTTTTATATAAAAAGGTATACTTCTCATTAAAAAAATACAACCCACACACACAGCCATTATTTCAGTTTTTGCCACCTAGCGGTCAATAAATTCTGAACAGTTACCTTACTTGAGATGACAGAGAATAGGCGGCATTAATTTCCCCCATAACTTCAAAAATTCGAAATTTTCAACGAAAACCTTTCAAAAAAACTTTAAATGAATGACTCTTGAGTTCATTATTACTGTTAGGAATCTTTTGCTATTCGGAAATTGAAAGAAATTTATTTATGAGGAAGTTTAAATATAAAGTTCGATATTCAGAAGTGTTCCAGATTTAATAAACTCGAAACCAGTTATGCTACACGTCATTAGTTCCTCGAAGCTCTTTGAAATCTCTGTAGAAAAGGGCCTCTTAAAACGAGTATTTGAAACTTTGAAATTTGAGAGCGTGAAAAGCCAAAGTTAGTTACAAGCAGTGAAAGGGGAATAACCGTTAATTTCTAAATGTGTATTTTATTAGCTTTAGAAGGAAAATTTTACTAAGAATGTTTTTTTCTTTTCTTCTTGAAATGGGGACGATGGTGTGCAGTGTCCAAAGTTCCTATGATCTCTCATACCATAGGCATAAACAACACATCACTCAATAAGTTCATAGGATGACTAATAAAACAACAACTCTTAGACCAAATTTGATGTTATCCATCAACATAGTCTCCTTCAAGAGTGATAAGATTTATTTCAATGCTTCTCTAACGTTTCTTCCATTTTTTGTAGAATAATTTATCTTTCGAACAATTTGGCCTCAAAGTAAACAGTTAACTCAGGTAACTCAATGAGTTACCTAAGCGACAACAATCTAAAAAAACCCCCAAACTTGTGTCGCTTGAGTCAAGCCTTCTCCCAAATGGTAAATATATTTTAGACGACTGAAGGGCCAGAAAAGTCTTCAGAATCAAACGAGAGTCAGAGCATTCGAAGCAGAAAAAAAACTGATCAAAACCACATATTTTACTCATTTTTACTTAAGTATCGGCTCAAGTCCTTTCGCCTCTCCGGCGACGACATGGTATAATGTTGTAATGCTAATATTGGTTTATTTTTTATCAAGATTTTTCTTGATTTAATTATACTTAAACGGGATTTAGTTAGAGGTTCAAAACCAATATTTGAAAACATTGTAAATAGTATTTTTTTTTTTACTAAATAAATTAATTAAAAATTTAAAAACTTTTTTTAATGTAAATTAATATTTTAGAGCTCCATAGATCAACGAATCTAGGAACTGAAAACTCTCGTGGATCTAAAAATCTCAGATGAATAATCTGTGCATATTTTAAGAAGCCAGAGCTCACCGTGTATGGGTATGTTTACAAGAGGCGGAAAGGCTGATAAGGAAATTGAAAGAAGGGTGAATGTAGGAAACTCTATTATTGAAAGACTGAACGCTATTGGCGCAAATTTAAAAACTGTCCAAAGAAGCGAAGCTAGCAGTCCCCAATGGAGTGCTTATACCAACCCTGATGTATGGCAGTGAGACATGGAACTGGCAGAGGAAGGATGAAAGTAGACTGATTTTTTATAGTGAATACCGCACGAGAGTCCCAACTTCTCCCAACCGTCTAGAGCCAGTGAGACTATAGCATCCACAATTGGGGTATGTTGTGAGGCTGAAGGTAGTGGGGAGGGGAATGAGATTGGGAAGAGGAAGGTTGTAAAAAGTTCCTGGCTATTCAGATTTGGTCACCAAATACGGATCAAGCCATTTCAAGCAACGTTTCAACTCTGAACGGTGGTCTTTCAACAGGGCGATACTTAGAGTATCCTACCACTCTGAAACGTGCCGCAAATATACTTTTTATTTTACACAAATTAAATGTGTTGTAATAAATATTAATTAAATAAAATGTATTTGTGCACGCCGGGTTAGAACCCGTGACCTCTGGATTCGTAATCGAGCGTCTTACCACTCGACCATGCAGGCCGTCAATGTTGCTGTAGAAATGAGATCCCTCAGACGTAGGTGCGGTAAGACCGTGTTAAAAATGTGGATATCCGGAAAGAATGCAAGGCTGATGTAAGCCCAATGAATAAGATCAAGAAAGGGACGTTTAGATGGTTTAAGCATGAAGAGCGAATGATCGAAGAAAGTATGAAAATAATATATTTATTTATTTACGCCCGTTATAGGCTTTTACATAAATGTTAACATTTTTTTTTTAAACATTAACCTCATAAGTGGAAAAAATTATGTTAAATAAAATAAAAAAAAGAGTATTGAATAGCATATACAAAAATAAATAATAATATTCAATAAATAACAGGTTCAAAAATATTGTAAAAGAAAAGAAAAAAATAATACTAAGTAACAGGTTCAACTATTAGTTTAGCTCTACCAGATGACAACAACTGTACTAAACTAAACTTATAGTTTGATATTGACGTGTTAAATATATCAGCGACATGTAGGCGTGTTGAATTGTGAATATGATGCGAAAGCGAATGGAAAAAGAAGGGGACCCCCGAGGAAGACTTGATAATGCAATTTCGTAAAATAATACAATGAATGATTAAGAAAGGTACTTAACAAATAGATTCGCAATTCATTTCATAAACGGGGAAAAACCAATGGTCAATCACATTATTAAACAATAAAGAAAAACCTGCTGTTAAAATAAAATAAAATGGGGAAAACAGATTGTTAAGTTAAGTACCTCACAGAATAATTCAAGACAATTAGGTTTATAACGTAATTATCAATTTGGTTTTTATCGTAATTAGTAATCACATAAGAAACCAAAATCTAATAAATAAGTCGTTTCCATGTGGCCTAACCACAGTTTGACAATGGCCTTAAACGCCGAACAGCTGTTACTAAAAACAAAAATAAATAAAATAAAATAAACTTAAAATAGCAGAACTCAATAATAATAATATTCAATTTAATTATATGAAAAAAAAAAGGAAAAAAAAAGACATGGCACGATCAAATGAATCAAATACGTTAGTCGGGCCATGTGAAGAGTCAAAATAACAGAAGTATGAATGTGAATAAAGCAAGGAGTGTGTGCCGAGACAAAGTTGTATGGCGGTCCGTCCTCTCTGATGGTTAGTTAGTTTAGTCCACCGTTAGAGATATTTTGCAGCTTCAAAACGAATTCAAGGATTTTAACAGACTCTAAGAAGATAATTACAATTCTCGACGATTTCTCAACCTTCACATTCAAACATCAATTTAGTTTCCTTTCGTTTTGAAAACGTTACGATGTTTGCATTGGTGATTTTAATTCAAAACGTGTTTCATTTAACAAATTGTATTTAAAACGCCTCTTCTCCGTCAATTTATCCGAAACGGACGAGTTTATTTTTAAATCTTTTTAATGTTTTAATTATTCTCTCAACGTGAGGAGTTTCCTGAGCATATTTCAAGAAATGATTTAAAATACATGGCCTGTTCAAAAGAAAAGGTAAATTTTGAATTTTCGCGAGCTGTGTACATTCGATTATCGATTTTTTTGTTGTCGTCATGTTGGTACACATATGTTTATCATATGTTAGCATTATCAGCCATTTTGGATTAGTGGTTTGTTTTTGACAACTGGAAAGGTTAGTCACGTTTTTGTGTGTGTTTTCAGTTTTTTAGAATAAAATCCATGATTTGTTTTTCCACAACTCCAGGATGCTCATCGTCATTAACATCTTCTCGGCCTTCTGTAAAGCGCTTGTACCACTTATAAACACTTTTTTGAGACAAAGTAGACTCGCCGAATGCCACATTCAACATTTTTAATGCGTTGGAGCACTTTATTCCATTTTTAACGCAAAATTTAATACATACTCTTTGATCCATTTTTTTCAAAAGTAAAAAATCGAAGAACACACAAAAACGTGACTAACCTTTCCAGTTGTCAAAAACAAACCACTAATCCAAAATGGCTGATAATGCTAACATATGATAAACAATTTTCGCGAAAAATCAAAATTTACCTTTTCTTTTGAACAGGCCATGTACTTCCAATGAATTTATCCAAACTTAGAAAAATGAAATATTTCAAACTCAATTAAAAAATAAATCACTACTCTCTTCTTTTTTGTATTTATTGTAAGATTACTTTAATCTGTTAATGATTTTTTTTTTCTTGTTGAATATTTGAAAAGTGTGTTGCAAACGAATGACGGCCTCCGCGATCGTGTGGCGAGACGCTCGACTACGAATCCAGAGGTCACGGGTTCAATCCCGGCGTGCGAAAATAACTTTTTTTCCAGAGCGGTAGGTACTCCCAGTATCGCCCTGGTGAAAGACCACCTTTCAGAATCGTAACGTTGCTTGAAATGCGGTCGGTAGCTGAGTGGACAAACGCGTCGGATTCCCACCCGGGCGTCGTGATTTAAAGTCTTCCATCACTGCACAAGCAACATCTTCCACTTATTACGATGGTAGTGGGAGTTTTTTAAATCTTTTCAGGTTATTCGTAACCCGGGAATGTTTGTTTTTTTTTTTTAATTTTTAGTATTTATCTATTTATTTTAATGGCTATAGTTGTATTTAGTGATCAGATTTGAATAGACAGGTACTTCTTTACCTTTTTCTTTCCCATTTCTTTCCCCTCCCAGCAGCAGTGGCGGCTCGTGACTTTTTAGAGTGCTAGATTGAAAAATACGTAATTATTGACGTTGTAGCCGAAAATAATTTATTTATTTTTCAA
This sequence comes from Drusus annulatus, assembly GCA_022651775.1. Classification (NCBI taxonomy): domain Eukaryota; kingdom Metazoa; phylum Arthropoda; class Insecta; order Trichoptera; family Limnephilidae; genus Drusus; species Drusus annulatus. Next base: position 542,656 of record JAGWCC010000154.1, on the reverse strand, counting down.
AATTTCAATTTTTTTATGAAGATTTTTAAGAAATCCGTGCAGTGCACCACCAAAACTGAAAAATCCTGAAAATCTTCATACAAAAAAAAGAACTTAAAAAAAATACTTTTTCGGCTACAACAATACTAACATTGTCGTATTTTTCAATCTTAGCACTCTAGCACACTAAAAACTCACGAGCCGCCCAGTACCTTCACAAACTTCAACCGTCTAGAGCCAGTGAGACTATGGCATCCCCAATCGAGGTACTTTGCGAGGCTGAAGGTAGTGAGGAAAGGAAGGAGAAGAGGAGAAGGAAGGTTTGGAAGTGCCTGGCTACGGTTACAAAACAAGGCTAAAGTCACGTTTCAAACCATAGTCTGCCAGATAACGATCCACAAGGAGAATAATAAGAATAGATTAAATACTAACTTCTATTTAATTTATCTTGACACTTTCTTCAGCAAAAGCGATTTTTAATAGTTAATTCGTTGAAAGTGGTATCTTTGTAAATAAAAAAATAGGCTCGAACCTTAATCACCTTTCACACCCTTGTGAAAACACCCATTACCTATCATCGTGATAACTGTATACCCGGGGCGCTATCGGAGATCTATGGCGAGGTTGCAGCGACACGCGAGGTCTTTAATTAATAACGCCAGGTTAGGAATTATTCAGCGAGAAAGTACGGAACTAAGCAAATCACGGTTTTGTTAAATAACCAATCAATTCAAATACTCTCCCAAAAACTTTGTTTATAATTGTATACTGTGTTACACACGTAGAAGGAATAGACGAAGAAACGAAGAAAAAATGTTAAAATGAAATCAGCTTCAGATGAATCCGGAAAATAGTTGACTGTAAACGATACACTATACTACTTGATGGAAGTGTCTAATTTTAGCTTGTGGAAAGATTATTGGAATGAAAGAAAAATGGGAACCATTCACTCACCGACGCTGTTGAAGTAGAAAGTTCTTCTCACAAAATGATATTATTAACGAAACGAATACACCACATTTTGATTGAAGAAGCGTGGATGTCCCAAAAAGACATGACACGATTGACTGAATCAAAAATCAAATACTTTAGTCGGGTTGTCTTTAGAATAGAAAAAAATGAGCAGTCAATGCAGAAAATTTTCGTTTAGCGGACGACTGAATGAATTAGTTCAGTGGAACAGCCTGCAATGGAGATCAGATACCAACCCTGGTGTATGGTAGTGAAACACTCAACTTGACAGAAGAAGGACGATAGTAGACAATGCAGTAGAAATGAGCTCCCAGAAGTAAAAACAATGATTTGTACCTTGGAGTAATAATATATATGGAGAGAGAGAGCTAAATATTTTTATCCAACCTATACAAATTTACGATAAATCACTTTCTCCGGATGCTTAAGTCTTAAATCGTGAGAGAGAAAGAGACAAGAAAAGTTATCACAGAACATTGTATATAAACTGAATTAAAATATATATCGCACCACTTTTAGGTATGTAAGCATGTTTCCGTCTCCCGCGTCTCCGGCGACTCCGCCCACTGCGTTTTGTTATGCGACATAACCCAACGGTTTTTAAGGTTATATCCTATATTTTGGTTGATAATACTACTGTGAAAAAGTGGTTATACAATAACACAGTTTCGCAAAGCTACCCCTCCTGGTATATTATTATTCCGAGTTTGTACCTATATTACAAAGTGTGGAATTGCTTTAACTATACTCAACTTTAAGCATTATTTGAAATGGAAAGCACTGCTACTCATTAGAATCGTAAGTGGTTAGTAACTATCAGATTTTTGGAGCTGTATTTTCTCGAGTTTTTTTCAAAAAAATGGTGCCTCCATTACTCTTTACGGCTATAACTAGCGATTGTGTAATGAATACAAAACCATTTTAAATATATATTCAACATTTTATAAATAGTGGTATATTTTATTCTAGTGAATTGATTTCAAAATACATAAGTTGCGAATGTAGAAGTAAGGGTGAATTAACATTTTTAGTCCCTTTCTCCCAAGATCCTGCAGAATTTTTGCTGAAGAATTTTGTGTGGAATAGCGTATGTAAATAATTAATTACGTTTAAAATAGCCAACAAGCGTAGACATAGTCCATTGAAGCCACGACAAAAAGATGGATGGTATAAATTAATACATTAATTGTGTTTAATGCCGTTCATTGAATTATTGCATACAATTAATCGTTTGCATGCGTCAGTACAGGAAAGATATACGTTATATTAAATCAGTGTTCTTTTCCGAAGCTTGCAGAAAATACTAATTTATCATTCGGCGTTTGCGGAATTTCAGTGATCCAGTCAAAAGATTTCTTTAAAATATTTACATGTGTTTGTAGGTGTAATAAAAATATATCAATTGTTTCAGTAATAAACCAATGTAAACAACCGAGCCAATGATCAAAAGGTTATTAGAGATCAATAAGAAAAACTAGTATATTCTAAAGTAAAGTTTTTAAAAAGACAGTCAGTTTATTGGAGATTTTAGATCTAAGGACCTGATTTTAGTATAGAGTTGTTAAGTTTGTGAGGACTTCTAAAGAAGTGACGTTAAGTTAAAAGGTGGAGTGCATTCACTTTTTAAAAGTGAAAAGTGAAGTGAACTTTTAGAGGAAACGAATTAATAGAAGCGGAGAGAGGGCTCTTTGGAGATAAGTTTATATAAGATCAGGGGAAGAAACAAGAGTTCTTGGCAAAGCTTCAACAAATATTTCCCTTTGGAAATAAAATAAGATAATATCTGAGGAAGAAAAGAGAGCTCTTCAAGAAGCATTAACGAATAAGAAAACTTGAATAGAGCTCTTTGGAGATAAGATAAGATAACGTAAAGGTCTGGGAAGCAGGGGAGAACTTTTGGAGAAGCAGCAACGAATGGGTATTCTGGAGACTAGCTAGCTGGAGACGGTAGGCAGCCATGGCTTCGGTGGCGGCGTGGTTGCCCTTCGCCCGGGCCGCGGCCATCGGCTGGGTGCCCATAGCCACCCACCCCCTGCCACCGCCGCCGATCCCCAAAGACCGCCGGAAGTCCGAGGACGAGAAGCTCCTCATAAACGTGAGCGGGCGGCGCTTCGAGACCTGGCGGAACACCCTGGAGAAATACCCAGACACCCTCCTCGGGAGCAACGAGAGGGAGTTCTTCTACGAGGAAGACAGCGGAGAATACTTCTTCGACAGAGACCCCGACATCTTCAGGCACATCCTGAACTACTACAGAACAGGAAAACTCCATTACCCGAAGCACGAGTGCCTCACGTCGTACGACGAAGAGCTCGCGTTCTTCGGCATCCTGCCTGACGTGATCGGGGACTGCTGTTACGAAGACTACAGAGACCGCAAGAGGGAGAATGCGGAGCGCCTCATGGACGACAAACTCAGCGACGAGGGCGGGCAGAGCCTTCCGCAGCTCACGGACTTGCGCCAGAAGATGTGGCGGGCGTTCGAGAACCCCCACACGTCGACCGCCGCCCTGGTCTTCTACTATGTGACCGGCTTCTTCATCGCCGTGTCGGTGATGGCCAACGTGGTGGAGACCGTTCCTTGCGGGACCAGGCCCGGCAGGGCGGGCACCCCACCCTGCGGGGAGCGCTACAAGATAGTCTTCTTCTGCCTGGACACCGCTTGCGTCATGATATTCACGGCGGAGTATCTTTTGCGGCTGTTCGCGGCCCCGGACCGCTGCAAGTTCGTTAGAAGTGTTATGTCCATAATTGACGTCGTGGCGATCTTACCGTACTACATCGGTCTCGGGATCACAGACAACGATGACGTTTCCGGAGCCTTCGTGACGTTGAGGGTGTTCCGAGTATTTAGGATCTTCAAATTCTCCAGGCATTCCCAGGGTCTGCGGATCCTCGGGTATACCCTGAAGTCCTGCGCTTCCGAGCTCGGGTTCTTGGTCTTCTCCCTGGCGATGGCCATCATCATCTTCGCCACGGTGATGTTCTACGCCGAGAAGAACGAGACGGAGACCAACTTCACGTCCATCCCGGCGGCCTTTTGGTACACCATCGTCACCATGACTACATTAGGGTGAGTTTCTTTGATTATTTACATGTTTTTTACAGATGTTTTGATTGCTTCATTTAAAATAGTAAGGCGAAGCGTTAATAATAACACATTTAGTATTGAATTAGATTTCATATTCTAAACCACAATTGATGAGAAGCTTAGTGGTAGAGTAAGATGTAAAATGTTTGTAATCAACAATCACTCTTTTTACGTTTATTGATAAATTCACAATCATTTATACTATTTATTTATTTGATAAATGCCCATTGGGCTTTTACAGGAAGAGTACGTTGTATAGCAAGTGTAACAATACAGTCACACAGCAAGAATTGTTTACTAACATATTAATTATAAAATTGATAAGAAGGAAACAACAAATATTACAAGAAAGAAACAACATATTCAATTTACCTAATTATGTTATCTAACTCTGACCTGAATTTCATGATGGAATATAGAAAAATATCAACAGAACTAAATTCGTTTCCAAGCCTATGTAACCTTTAGACTGGGGAGTTCATGGCGTAGTTAGTTCTTGATGAATCAACATGGAACAAGGCAGAAAGTCTTGTGTCACGATTAGGTACTCGGAGTGTTATCAGCTCATTTAAATCAGGTGCATCCAGTACACCGTTGATTAATTTGAATAAGAGTACTAGGTCACTCATGATTCCTGTGGTATAATTAATTTGTAAAATGGGTGAGGAGAGTTTAAAATTGATAAACCTTAGAAATTTTTGTTGGACTCTCAATTTTCATAGTATGGGGACCAGAGCATGGAGTTATTATTTATTTATTTACGCCTATAAAGGATTTTACACAAATATTGACGTAATTTTTAAAACAATTAACTCATAAGCAGTGAAAAAATATTGTAAAAGAAAATAAAAAGGAATATTGGTACACAAATATTGTAAATGAAAAGAACAAAAAAATTGAATAAATAACAGGTTCTAAAATATTGTAAAAGAAAAGAAAAAAATAATATTGAAGAACAGGTCCAGAGATAAATAGTTTTCAAAAATTAGTTTAGCTCTACCAGATGAACAAAAACTATACTAAGGTATACTTGTAGTGTTATATTGACGTGCTAAATATATAAACGACATCGGAGTATTTGTTTCCCAGATGTTAAATTCGTCGCACAGGCGTGTTAAATTGTGAGATTGAAGCAGAATTGTTACAATAGTATGGCAGGTACTGCCTTGTAACCGTCCTGCCAGGAACATGAAGTTCAATTAAGTATAATAGTTCAGGCCTGTCAATCATTGAATTTATTATTTTATATAAGCAAATCAAGTCGATATTTATTCTACGCTCAGACAATCTCAATAAATTAAGGTGTCAAAGAAGATAATTATAATTGATACATTCCATTGACATGCCCATTCTGAAGTTAATAAGCCTTAAGAATCTATTTTGAACTCTTTCTATTGTGAGGGAATGAATAGCATAACTTGATGCCCACACTGTTGAGTTGTATTCAATTTGACTTCTAACTAATGACATGTACAATTTTTGAAGGTATGAATGTTTTTAAATTGATTACACATTCTTAACACAAAACCCAACACTTTCAAAGCTTTATTTGACGTTATTTCAATTTGATTATTAAAGTTTAATTTTTGATCAAAGTATACTTTCAAATCATTTACCTCGGTTACATTTGTTAGCGAAGTATCGTTTATGGTATAATCATAATTAGGGGATTTTTTATTCTATAAAATTTCATAATTAAACATTTACTTACATCGTGTTGTAAATCATTATTATGCGCAATTGAGGGTATTTAGTCACTAAATGACGCTGTACAATAATAATTCAGGACACGAAACGGAACTTTGTAACGTTTCATGCATTGGCAAAGTGAAATCAGGTAAAATTCCAACGAATCAATATTTTCCACATTGTAGATAGTTTTATGCCAAGTCACGGAAAGGACGTTGAAAATCAAGCTTGATCATAATTGACTCTCGTTTAAGTAATATTATTTACCCTTATAATCACCAACGATTTAACGAACACTCGTACTTATACAAAAAGCTCAATTATTTACGATTATTGAATAGTAGCTTAATTAGGAACAAAGTTCACTGCCTAACTGAAAAAAATACAAAATTTTTGACTTTTCAATACAAGCGATACAAGCAATACTATAAATGATTTATCAGTTGATTCTATACGGGTAGTTAGGAAAATGCCTAAGGTTTTCGGCGAATACAGTTTTTAAAATTTTTTGTCTTTAAAATCTTTTAAATTCTTTATGAAATGCATACTGGCATTTTGGGTAAAAGGTTAGGTTTTTTTAATATATTTTTTTAGAGTCCCATTTACTCTCATTATTGGGGTATGTTGCGGGGCTGAAGGTAGTAGGGAGGAGAAGGAGATGGGGAAGAGGAAGGTTGGGAAGTACCTGTTTATTCAGATCTGGTAATAGAAGGCTAAAGCCATTTCAATCAAGGAGCTTTTGAATTCTGAATGGTGGTCTTTCACCAGGGCGATACTTAAAGTATCTACCACTCTGAAACGTGTCGTAATATGAATCAAATAAAATTTATTTGCGCACGCCGGGTTTGAACCCGCGACATTTGGATTCGTAGTCGAGTGTGTTACCACTACGGAGGCCGTCAAAACCTGCCCAAAATGTATTGAGTGGATTAAAGCAACACATATGTTTTCTTGGCAAGTCAAGTTAGCTGACGGCCTCCGTAGTCGAGTGGTAAGACGCTCGACTACGAATTCAGAGGTCGCGGGTTCAAGCCCGGCGTTCGCAAATAAATTTGATTTGATTCATATACGTCGTAACACATTTAATGAATGTAAAATTACATAAAGTATATTTTCGGCACGTTCCAGAGTGGTAGATACTCTAAGTATCGCCCTGGTGAAAGACCACCATTCAGAATCGAAAAGTTGCTTGAAATGGCTTTAGCTGTGTTTGGTGACGAGATCTGAATGGCCAGGTACTTCCAGACCTTTCTCTTTCCCATCTTCTTCCCTTCCCCACTACCTCGAACCTCACAGCACACCCTGCTTCGGAGATGCTATAGTCTCACTGGCTCTAGACGGTTGAGAGCAGTTGGAACTCTTGTGCGGTATTAACTATAAAAAATAAAAATGATCATGTAATTTTTCACAGGTAACAACTAGTATTATTTTAATCACCCAATAAAATGTTTAATTTAAAAAATAAATTAATGAATTAGGGAAGAGTTGGAATCACATGAGTATCCAAAAATAAACGGGCAGTTTGTGGGTAAATATATTATGAGATCACGTGTTTCCAGCAGAGGGTGTAAATTTTATACACCGGGGCATATTCCCGAAGGGCTGGCCTGAGAATACGTGGAGCCTAACTTCTTATTTCTGTCTGAGAGTAATATTTTACCCAACCCGATAGATTTAGCTAGAGTTGTGATGAGAATTAATGAAGTTAAAAGGATATAAAATATATGAAGAGTGAATGCAGGAAACTCCATTGATGGAGGACTGAACGCTGTTGGCGCAAATAAGAAATTGTCCAAAGAAACGAACCAAGCAGTCCACAATTAAGTGGTTATACCAACTTAGATGTATGGCAGTAAGGCATGGAACTGGCAGAGGAAGGATCAAAGTAGACTGAATGCTGTGGAAATGAGATCCTTGAGACATGTAAAACCATGTATGACCGTATTAAAAATGTGGATATCCGGAAAGAATGCAAGGCTGATGTAAATAAAATAGTCCAAAGAAGCGAAGTTAGCAGTCCACAATGGAGTGCTTGTACCAACCCTGATGTATGGCAGTGAGACATGGAACTGACAGAGGAAGGATGAAAATAGACTGAACGCTGTGGAAATGAGATCCCTGAGACGTTTGTGCGGTAAAACCATGTATGACCGTGTTAAAAATGTGGATATCCAGAAATAATGCAAGGCTGGTGTAAGCGTAATGAATAGGATGAAGAAAAGGGATGCTTAGATGGTTTGGACGTGTAGAGCGAATGAACGAAGAAATTAGTGTGAAAAGTTTATATTTGTGAAAGTGAATAGAAGAAGAAGTTGGGGATGCCCGAGGAAGACACAGCACAATCAAGTGAATCAAATACTTGAATCGGGCCATGCGAAGAGTCAGAATAACAGAAGAGTATGTATGAGACGATGTATTAATGTGAATTAAGCAAGAAGTGTGTGCCATGATCGAGTTGTATGATCCATCTTATCTGCCTACCCCTCCGGAGAAACGGCGCGATGGTTAGTTAGTTAGTTAGTTAGACACGCTGTAGAACCTTAAAACAACTACGAAACAATGTCTATTATCAAGTTCGCGCAGTCTGTGAATGGGCAACTTTGCATAAAAGTTAGTTCCAGCCATACAAACATTACACGGTGCAAACTGTCTAGAGTCACAAAAGTACACATACGAGTATATGACAAGCTAAATTCGGGCGTCAATAAACAAGGCTTTGAGCATTTCAATAAATAAATTAGGATATAGAATACATCTGTTCAATCTTTTACACTAGTCGTTACCCGTAAAAAATCACCGAATGTAACTTGACTTACCGAGAAAACACATGAGTTGCTGTAATCCACCCATTTCAAATATAGAATAAAGTCTGCTAAAATATATTATAGTACTTTATTAGGTAGGTTGGGGGTTTGAGAAGGTTATTTTTTAAAATTTGATAATTTCAATTGACATCAGTTCCAAATTTAAAAAGTTCACGAACGTACGTACAAAGGAAATCATTTTTAGTAGAGATTTGAAGGAAGTATAACAATTATTTTTAAAGTAACAAAAAATAAGACCACGAATATTATTTTCATTTTTATGACCGACCGGTTTCGCTTAGCCTTTTTTTTACGTGAACACCGCACAAGAGTCACAACTGCTCCAAACCGTCTAGAGCCAGTGGGACTATGGTATCCCCAATAGGGTTATGTTGTGAGGCCGAAGGTATTGGAAAGAGGAAAAAGATGAGGAAGGTAAAGGTTGGGAAGTACCTGGCTATTCAGATCTGTTCACCAAACACGGCTAAAGCCATTTCAGGCAACGTTTCAATTCTGAGTGGTAGTCTTTCACCAGGGCGATATTTAGAGCATCTACCACTCTGAAACTCTAAGCATCATTAGGGCACAAAATTAAACTAAACAAAAAATACGAAGTGTGCGGTTATATATACATACAAAGGGAGAACAAATTATAAAATAACATAACAAAATGAGAAAAGAAAAGAATATAATTAAAATTATAACAAGGAACAGAGAGAAAGAGGCAGATAATATGAATTGAAAGAGACAAAACGTCAACTGAGAAGGTGATTAAAGAATAGAGATACATATTATTAGTTTACATAAAATGACAAATATAGGAAATAACCACAAAATCCATTGACGCAAGTTAAACGACTCGATGATGCGAAGTTAGCGCGGACGGACAACATTCTAGCATACTTGGAAGTGCTGCAATATTATGTGATGACTTTTCTTGTCTTTCTCTCTCTTATGGTATACAACGTAAAAACCCGGAGAAAGTGATTTATCGCAAATTTGTATAGGTTGGGTAAGAATATTTAGCTGTCTCTCCATGTATTTTTATTATTTTTTATATGAATGCCGCACAAGAGTCTAAACTGCTCCCAACCGTCTAGAGCCAGTGAGGCTGTAGCATCCCCAAATAGGGTATGTTGTGAGGCTGAAGGTAGTGGGGAGGGAAGGAGATTGGGAAGAGGAAGGTTAGGGAAGTATCTGGCCATTCAGATCTGGTCACCAAACACGGCTAAAGCCATTTCAAGCAACGTTTCGATTCTGAATGGTGGTCTTTCACCAGGGCGATACTTAGAGTATCTACCACTCTGGAACGTGCCGCATGTATCCTTTTTATTATTTTTATACGAATTGAATGCGTTATGACACATATTAATGAAATAAGAGTTATTGGCGCACATCGGGTTTGAACCCGCGACCTTTGGATTCGTAGTCGAGCGTCTTACCACTCGACCATGGAGGCCGTCAAATGAATAAATGCGTATTCTTACTTCAAGTTTGTATCATGTTCTGTTTAATCCGGTCGCCACATTTTTAACACGTGTTCATAATTTTCCGTGACATTTACCAAAATGACCCTTACGTGCAGCCCCATTGTGGGGGGTAGTTAGTTTGTTTAATTTTGGAATTAGGAGGTTTAGTGTAAATCTCGCTCCGTGTTTGAGTTTTGAATGTTTTAGTGGACATTAGTGTGGAACTTTCACACTGATGGACACAATTCCACTATGCGAATGCCCCTGAAAGTAAACTCATATTTTAATGAATGAGGTCAGCCTGAGTTTAAATCTCGAAAAAAATTGATTTTTGTTTCGTGTTTCTTTTTCTGTCATTTAAAAAAAAAATTTTAATACCGCACAAGAGTCCCAACTGCTCCCAACCGTCCTAGAGCCAGTGAGACTATGGCATCCCCAATTGGGGTATTTTGTGAGGCTGGGAAGGAGATGGGGAAGAGGAAAGTTGGGAAGTACCTGGCTATTCAGATCCGGTTACCAATCACGGCTAAAGCTTCGATTCTGAATGGCGGTCTTTCATCAGGGTGATACTCTGGAACGTGCCGCAAACATACTTCATATTATTTTAATATGAATTAAATGTGTTTTGACACATATTAATTTACAAAAAAAGTTATTGGCGCACGCTAGGTTTGTAGCCGCGACCTTTGGATTAGTTGTCGAGCATCTTACCATTCGACCATGGATGCCGTCATATTTATCATGGGCGAGTATTTGCCACCTCTGGGAAACGCTATCCAATTCTAAGTCTAAAGCCTGATTCACACCAACGTCCGGTTCCGCTCAGTGCCGATATTGTTCCGCAAGAAAACTTATTGATATGGTATGAATATCAATCAAGGAGTATGTGCCAAGACAAATTTGTGTGGCAGTATATCCTTCTGCCCACCCTTGTGATATTTAACTACTTATTTAGTTAAATAATTATTTTGAAGTGTAAAAATACTTACAACGCAGATTTTATCAGATACCATATCAATAAGTTTTCTTGCGGAACAATATCGGCACTGAGCGGAACCGGACGTTGGTGTGAATCAGGCTTATGGCTGTGATAATGACCTCCATATGAGGTGATTTTTCACAAAAACGGCGCCATACAAATTATTTAAATATTATTATTATTATTTTTAGGGCTTCTTAAAACTCATTCGTCCTGCTTCTTCCTCTTTTTCTTGTGCCCTATCTTATCGGGGGTTGGCACCATCAGTGCAATCTTCATCCCGCAGGCTGCAGTGCGAGCCAACTCCAGTCACGCAGATTTCAAAGCCGCGAGGTGCGGCATCTCGCATCATCTCCACTGTCACGTCTTCCAACAATTCAACAATCTTTCCCTGCCCGAATTATTAATAGAGTACTTTTTATTGAGAGGATATTGAAAAGAGGGTGAAAACAGAAAACTCCATTAGTAGAGGACTGAACGCTGTTGGCGCAAATAAAAAAAATGTCCAAGGAAGCGAAGTTAGCAGTCCACAATGGAGTGCTTATACCAACCCTGATGTATAGCAGTGAGGGATGGAACTGACAGAGGTAGGATGAAAGTAGACTGAACGCTGTGGAAATAAGATCCCTGAGACGAATGTGCGGTAAAACTATGTATGACCGTGTTAAAAATGTGGATATCTGGAAAAAATGCAACGCTGACGTAACGTAATGAATAGGATCAAGAAAGGGACGCTTAGATGGTTTGGGCAAATAAGAAATAGTCCCAAGAAGCGAAGCTAGCAGTCCACAATGAAGTGCTTATACCAACCCTGGTGTATGGCAGTGAGGCATGGAACTGGCAGAGGAAGGATGAAAGTAGACTGAATGCTGTGGAAATGAGATCTCTAAGACGTATGTGCGGTAAAACCATGTATGAGCGTGTTAAAATGTGAAGAATGCAAGGCTGATGTAAGCGCGATGAACAGGATCAAAAAAGGGATGCTTAGATGGTTTAAGCATGTAGAGCGAATGAACGAAGAAAGGAGTGTGAGAAGAATATATGATGCGAAAGTTAAAAGAAAGAAGAAGTCGGGGATGTCCGAGGAAGACACGACACGATCAAGTGAATCAAATACTTGAATCGGTTATATGAAGAGTGAGAATAACAGAAGACGATGTGAGACGATGTAAGAATAAGAATGAAGCAAGGAGTGTGTACCAAAACAGAGTTGTATGGCGGTCCGTCCTCTCTGCCTACCTCTGCGGGGAAGCGGCGCGATAGTTAGTTAGTTACTTTTTTGTCTGTCGTTCCTCACAGTATGACAAAGATATTGGAGTTGTCTTATTTTTATAGCCAGTACAGTTTCATAATTCGCTGTCACTCAACGAAGAATTTTTAAATTCGTAAGTCTGTCCATCTGCATCTCTCTGACCTCAAAAAGAAGTCTTTTCAAAACCACCACAAACAGACAGCTTTTCTTTAATTCTTGGTAAGACGTACCTTGACCAGTTGAGCCTTACAAATTTTGTGCACCACTTTTTTTCATTGTAATTTATTTCGTCTGTTTTTATTCTGATTTTGATGCCATCGACTATAAGAGAGTGAAGTAATACATGAAGATAATATTAAAAAACAACGGGAAAAAATAATCTTACAATAATACAGATTACAGAATGGAAACGCTACCACGAATAGAATTGATACATTTTACTGAAGAAATGGCATCAATCATTTTACACTCGTTTTGTGACACACCGTGCTGGCTTCAAGAAATAAATAAAAAAATAAAAAATAAAAACTTTGTATAATACCACAGATATTTTGGTATTTTTTATCACCGAACGGTTTGGCTTGGCCTAAGCATCATCAGGGTACAAAACTAAACTTAACAAAAATACAAAATGTGCGGTTAAATATACATACAGAGGGAGAACAAAATATTAAATAAAATAAGAGAACAGTAAAAACCACAATAGAATAACCTTGGAGAAACAATGTATGGAAAGAGAGCTTATTGTTTTCACCCAACCCATACAAACTTACGATGAATCACTTTCTCTGGTTTTTACGTCGTACACCATGAGAGAGAAAGAGACAACAAATATAATACTCCGCTTCTATGTACTGTCACAATGATCTTGAGCTCCTGGGTCACCGCGGGACTCCGCCCACATTTTTTAATATGCCACTAAACTTGACACAACTAAACGGTTTTTTAGGGTAGATGCTTTATTTTTGTTGATATCAACACTGTGAAAAAGTGGTTGTACGAATAAACAAAAACATCATGTCGATATGTGATATGAATGGATGTATAAATACCCTAGTCTTAGTCTCAGCCACGCCCAGGTCCGCCGAGTCAGGTAAAAATCATCAAAAACTGACCACACTGCCTTGAGTAGATACCACTCTATATACTCTAAGAGAATAACATTTAAATTAAAACAAAGGAACAGAGAAAAAGCGACACAATATGAATTGAAAGAGGCAAAACGTCAACTGAGAAGGTGATTAAAGAATAATGAGAAATTTTATGAGTTTACAGGAAACATACTTAATATTGGACTACTGTACAAATTTAACTGATTATTAAGAACGGCTTTTAATTTTAATGGCTTTCTATATTTCTAGTGCTTCTAAATTATTGTATTTAATCTGTTGCCATGACCATTTTTGTGAAAAATACGAGCACCGGTGCTTTTATTGAAGGTATGATCTTTTTCAATAAGATGTACACTTTGTATTTTTTGTTTAATTTAATTTTATACCCTGATGATGCTTAGTTCATTCCGTCTTACACAAAGTTTTTTTTAAATTTAATTAAATATGTCAAACCACAAAGTGACTGCTTTCTACAACAACAACAAAAAACTTTAAAATACAATCGAAAGGCGGACTAAAATAAACGTTCCCTTCATCCAACGTGTCGACGAATATCGCGATTGTTTGAAAACGAGAAACAACATAACGGTAAGTAAGAAGTAGATAAACGGTTGATTATTTGCGAAATACTGAACAAACAGAGATAATGCGTACGCGAGAGCTTTCAACTCAAAGCGGGAAAAAGCTCCCAGCGTAAAGAGAGAAAAAGCTCACGCTAAAAGAGTTGATACACCCAAAGGAAAAAGTAAGAACATTTTACGCTTTGACTAATACTGGCACATGACCCAGAGACATTCTCTGCAAACACTGCCACTAGCAGCTGCGACCGCGAAAGTAAAAATAACTCTCTTTTCACGTGTTGAGATTCGCTCCACTACGGCCATGTTCGTATTCCGCACATGCCAGCGAATCACACTTGTATAATCGTACATGTCTAAGACAGACGCAGCGATTACGCGGGATGTGTCACAAATGGGTGACACGGGAATCTCTTTCGCCGGAGAGATTTCGAAAAGCATTTTTACAAACGTGCTTTTGGAAGACACGCCGAAAAAGATTACGCCGAGCGTTTGTTTATGAAATTAGAGTTCTGGCTCCGGGCCCAAAGGTGCAAGGTTCAAAACATGCGAAATGTTTTTTTTTAAATCTGTCCCTCTTGACCGACCGATTTGATCAGTCTTCCAATCACGTCCCCGACTCCGTTTATATTCGCGCTATATATATATTTTAGCAGATTTTTTTTTATCAAAAACCATTTTTTTAACACTAAATAATATTTTTATTAATTATTAATTATTAAAAATATTATTTAGTGATAAAAAAATGGTTTAAAAATAAATCTGCGTTGTGATGAAATATTTTACACTTCAAAATAATTATTTAACTAAATAAGTAGTTAAATATCACAAGGGTGGGCAGAAGGATATACTGCCACACAAATTTGTCTCGGCACATACTCCTTGATTGATATTCATACCATATCAATAAGTTTTCTTGCGGAACAATATCGGCACTGAGCGGAACCGGACGTTGGTGTGAATCAGGCTTTAATCCTACTGTTTGGATTCCGTCATCTAAATGCCCAGACCAGTGTAACTTAAGTGACGTATTGTTGGGAAGAGCGTAATTGTGAATTTGACGATGGTTCAGGCAAAATTTCGGCTCAACAAGTATGATTGGGAACTCAAAGTAATAAAATATCAAGAGGGATATCTTTACGAAACAGTGTAGTCAGGATAGTTGATTTTTTCGAATTGATTTACTCGGGCGTGGCTAGGGTATGAAAATAAAAATATATTATTTTCATTTGACACCCCTTTCTCCGTTCATCTGCTCTACGTATTCAAAATATCTATGCGTTTCATCAGGTCATAATTGATTTTACCACACTGAGATCTAATTTCTACAGAGTAAGAATATAAACAAGGAGAGAGAGGTCTGGGATCCATTAAAATTTCCATTTTTTTTTTAATGTTATTTTTACATTTATTCTTGCAACTTTTTTTTAAAGGAAGACAAATATTTCCGGGTCACAAACAACTTAACAATAGTTGAAAAACTTCTACAACCATATATATATATTTTTTAATGCTTGTGCAATGATAAAGAACATAGTAGCAGAGGAAGTGAACCCACGACTCTTTGGTGGAAAAATAATGAATTTATCCATTCAGCTACTAACCGGTAAATTGTAAGCTTGGAGTAAGAATATATATGGAGAAAGAGCTAAATATTTTTACCCAACCTATACAAATTTACGATAAATCACTTTCCCCATGTTTTTACGCCGTAAACCGTGAGAGAGAAAGAGACAAGACGAGTTGTCATATAATATCGCACGAAGAAGGATATACTGCCACACAACGTTGTCTTGGCACATACTCCTTGATTGATGTTCATACCATATCAATAAGCTCTCTTGCGGAACAATATCGTCACTGAGCGGATCCGGACGTTGGTGAGAATCGACACTCAAAGTCTACTAACCGACGGACTAGTTGGATAAACTGTCAACAGAGTGAAAAAGTGACATTTCTCTGACGTTCACGTAATTCTAAATTTGATTTTAGTAGTTTCCTCAGAAATAATTTGGTATTGTTAGCCCATACCTTGAAGTAACAATATATGAAGAGAGAGCTAATTCTTTTTACCCAACCTATACAGATTTGGGATAAATTACTTTCTCCGGGGTTTTACGTCGTACACCATAAGAAAGAATGAGACAACAAACTTTCCCGAATTATTACACCGCTTTAAAGTATTGTTAGAATGTTCTTCGTGTCCCGCGTCTCCGTTGACTCCGCCCATACGTTTTTGAACAATACTGTGAAAAAGTGGTTATACGAATAAACAAAAACATTATGTCGACATATGCTATGAATGGATGTATAAATACCCTAGCCCTAGTCTTAGCCCCGCCCAGGTCTAGCCGAGTCCGGCAAACCTCGTATAAACTGACTACAGCGCGCTCTCTCTTGTATATCATTGCTCTGAGGCCCATACAGATGGAGATTTGAAATCGTGTTCCATTTAGCTCGAGGGAGGTATGTGGTGCGAATAGGGGACTCCCGTATTCTTTTTTTTAAAGTGAATACCGCGCAAGTGTTCCAACCTTGAAGTAACAACATATGGAGAGAGAGAACTAATTATTTTTACCCAACCTATACAAATTTGGGATAAATCACTTTCTCCGGGTTTTTACGACGTACACCATGAGAGAGAAAGAAACAGCAAACATTTCGCAAAATATCTTTCTAATATCTATCGTTCAAATGCATCAGTGTGTCTTTCTAATTATACCCTTTCAATGATATTAATAATTTGCGTGGCGATACTGAAATAGCGCTTTAAAAATGGAACGGATTCTAAAATAGAACACGTTTGAAAGTGGAAGCTTTTGAGTTGAGATTTAAATAGTATTTTATACGAAAAATTTAGTACTGGAATGTAATAAGTGTATATGGTGTGGTTTAGTCATACTCTGTTTATTTCCGGTAAAGCGCGAAGGACAGCGGTTTTTTTGCTTACTTTAGAATCATAATAGTCTGTGGCGGAGTGGTAAGTTCTTTGAATCCGGAACCAGGGAAACGGGTTCAAAACCCTACACTTTTGGTTTTATTTTTAAAAACCTTTTTAATAATAATAATAATAATAAAATTGCATTTATATAGCGCCGTTGTGTGATATTTCACCTCAAGTGAACAAGTAGTAACTATGTGTCCAACAATGTCATGAAGTAATTTTGACATTTCTTCAGCTGTCAAAACTTGATGACATTTAAGACTTGAATGGCCTCCGTGGTTGAGTGGTAAGACGCTCGACTACGACTCCAGAGGTCGCGAGTTCAAACCCGGCGTGCCCAAATATATTTTGTATAATTAACATGTGTCGTAACACAATTTGTTAACAGAAAATAATATATCATTATATAGATCAAAGAATAAAATCCATGATTTGTTTTTCCACAACTCCAGGACGCTCATCGTCATTAACATCTACTCGGCCTTCTGTAAAGCGCTTGTACCACTTATAAACACTTTTTTGACACAAAGTAGACTCGCCGAATGCCACAGTCAATATTTTAAGTGCGTTGGAGCACTTTATTCCATTTTTAACGCAAAACCTAATATATATTCTTCGATCCGTTTTTTTCAAAAGTAAAAAATCGAAGAACACACAAAAACGTGAGTGTCCTTTCCAGTTGTCAAAAACAAACCACTAATCCAAAATGGCTGATAATGCTAACATATGATAAACATTTGTGTATCAACATAACAAAAAAAAATCGATAATCGAATGTACACATCCCGCGAAAATTCAAAATTCACCTTTTCTTTTGAACAGGCCTCGTATATGGTTTATTTGCGACACGTTCCAGGGTGGTAGATACTTTAAGTGTCGCCCTGGTGAAAGATCACCATTCAGAATCGAAATGTTGCTTGAAATGAGTTAAGTCGTGTTTGGTGACCGAATCTGGATAGCCAGGTACTTTATAACCTTCCTCTTCCCCATTACTTTCAGCCTAACAACATATCTCAATCGGGGATGCCATTGTCTCACAGGCCCTAGGCGGTTGGTTTTTTAGATTATTGCAAAAACATTATTTTAATCTTTTCATACAAAGCAATCACTTTGTGGTTTGACATATTTTTTGAAAATGAAATGATTACTCTGTATAAGACCGCCTTTTTCATTTCATATTGTCCGTCTCTTTCTTTCTTTTTTTGCGTGAATACCGCACAAGAGTCTCAACTGCTCCCAACCGTCTAGAGCCAGTGAGACCATGGCATCCCCAATAGTGGTATGTTGTGAGGCTAAAGGTAGTGGGGAGAAGAAGGAGATGAGGAAGGGGAAGGTTGAGAAGTACCTGGCTATTCAGATCTGGTCACCAAACACGGCTAAAGCCATTTCAAGCAACATTTAATTCTGAATGGTGGTCTTTCACCAGGGCGATACTTAGATTATCTACTCTGGAACGTACCGTAAATATACTATATTTTATTTAAAATTAATTAAATGGGTTATGACACATTTTAATTAAATAAATATTATTTGCGCACGCCGGGGATGAACCTGCGACCTCTGGATTCGTAGTGGAGCGTCTTACCACTCGACCGTGCAGGTTGTCAGATTTCCATTCCTTTGTTATAATGTTATTCTATTGTTTTCTCACTGGTCTCTTATTTTGTTTTATATTGTGTTCTCCCTCTGTATGTATATATAAGCGCACACTTTGTATTTTTAATTTTATACCCTGATGTAGCTTAGGCTAAGCGAAACCGGTCGGCCATAAAAAAAAACTGTGGTCTTATACAAAGTTATAATTTTTTTTTAAATATTTAAATCATTTAATAAATTAATACTCCAAGATCTTCGAAAGCTTTTATTTTATAGACGCAGAGTTTTTTTTAAGTCGAGTACCTACCGCGAATGTAAATTAATATTTAAATAGTTACAATTCGTGTTTCGTTTCAAAAAAATACCGTCAGTTTAAAATGACAGCCAGCCACTCACACGTGTGTGTTTTGGTTTGCTACAGCCGGGAACGTAGACAGCTGTAAGTTTGAGATATGCAGCATTGCTCAAAAAATCATTTAGATATTTAGAAGATGGCTAGAAGATGCAGTCTTACGCTTCTTCGAGAGGTCCCTGGTGTCCAGCTTTGAACATGGCTTCGAAGGCCGACAAAGTAACTTTCCAGAAAAAAATGTATTTATTTTAATTCAAATAACTGGCAACTAAGCGAAAATAAGTTTGTCCCGAAAACTGCCACATTGCGTAGCCTTCAGCTAATTTCGGCATGGTTTGTGCGCATCGTTCGACTGTCGAATTGCTTAGTGAATAACTGTTTCTTCACATTTCTAGAGTGGTAGATACTCTGTACCGCCCCGACGAAAGACCACCATTCGTCATCGAAACGTTGCTTAAAATGTCAAAAACCGTGTTTGCTGACTAGATCTGATTGGCCAGGTATTTCCCAACCTTCCTCATTCCGATCTCCTTCCTTTTTACTACCTCCAACCTCACAACATACACCAATTAGGGATGCCATAGTCCCGCTGGCTTCAGAAGGTTGGGAGCAGTTTTTTTTTTTAAAAATTATATTTTAATTTTTTAAGAGTCTTAACTGCTATCTATCGTCTAGAGCCAGTAAGACTATAGCATCCCCAATCGGGGTATGTTGTGAGGTTTCAGGTAATGGGGAGGGCAAGGAGATAGGGAAGAGGAAGGTAAGTAAGTAACTGGCTATTCAGATCTGGTCACAAAACACGGCTAAAGCCATTTCAAGCAACGTTTCAATTCTGAATGGTGGTCTTTTACCAGGGCGATACTTAGAGTATCTACCACTCTGGAACGTGCCGCAAATATACTATATATTATTTTATATGAATTAATTGTGTTATGACACATATTTTTTTTATAAGATTTATTTCCGCACGCCGGGTTTGAACCCGCAGCCTTTTGATACGAAGTCGAGCGTCTTACCACTCGACTACGCAGGCCAGTATTGATGATTTTTGCCTGACTCGGGCTTGGCTAGGGCTAGGGTATTTATACATCCATTTATAGGACATTTCGACATAATGTTTTTGTTTATTTGTACAACCACTTTGCACAGTATTTTTATAAACAAAAATAAAGGATAAAACCTAAAAAACCGTTAGGTTATGTCCTGTTATGTCGCATAACAAACGTAGTGGGTGGAGTCACCAGAGACGTGGGAGACGGAGAACATGCTTACATACCGAATGGTGATGCTATCTTATGTGAGAACTTGTCTTGTCTCTTTCTATCTCACGGTTTACGACGTAAAAACCCGGAGAAAGTGATTTATCGTTAATCTGTATATGTGATTCACGTTAAAAAAACACCGAATCTCCCCTCTCCGCACTCCATACCTCCCCGGGAACTAAATGGAACATGATTTCAAATCTCCGTCGGTGCAGGCTGCATAATCTATTTTTTATACCCGCATAGTTGCTTATCGTTTTACTAACGTGCCTAATATAATATGTGTAATGGTCGAAGGGATCCACTATGTGTGTGTGGTATGTGGGACGTCACAACAAGTGGGCGCGCCGAGACACGTGATATTTCCTCACTTGCTCAAGCGCCATCTCTCGGCTGCCAAATGTATTCGCTTTCGAATTTCGAACACACGATATAATAAATCGAATGTGGACATAAATTATTTTTTTAAGTATTGCTTATTTTTCGACACAGCTTTAAAAGACATCATATTTTATTAGAGTAAAATTACGAGACTTGATTTCTAACAGTCGTCTTTATGTCGTGCTACGCGCCCAGCCTGGTCTCACTCGAGTGCGGAGAATTTGGTTGTAAATCCGACCACCTTGATCATACTCATCTGTATTTATGTCTCGCAAGGGGACACTTTTTACGACGGCCTCCGTGGCCGAGTGGTAAGACGCCCGACTTCGAATCCAGAGGTCGCGGGTTCAATCCCGACGTGCGCAAATACATTTTACATAGTTGAAATGTGTCATAGCACAATTTATTAACATAAAATAATATTTAATGTTTAAAAGGATTAAGAAAGAGACGCTTAGATGGTTTGGGCATGTAGAGCGAATGAACGAAGAAAGGAGTGTGAAAAGAATATATGATGCAAAAGCGAATGGAGGAAGAAGTAGAGAGCGTCTGAGAAAGACATGGCACGATCAAGTAAATCAAATACTTGAATCGGGTCATGTGAAGAGTCAGAATAACAGAAGAACACATGGCCTGTTCAAAATAAAAGGTAAATTTTGAATTTTCGCGGGCTGTGTACATTCGATTATCGATTTTTTTGTTTTGTTATGTTGCTACATATATGTTTATCATATTTTAGCATTATCAACCATTTTGGATTAGTGGTTTGTTTTTGACAACTGGAAAGGTTAGTCACGTTTTTGTGTGTTCTTCGATTTTTTACTAAATAATTAATAATAATAATTTTTTTTTTAAATCTAACACATATTCTTTGATCAAAAGTAAAAAATTGAAAACTACACAAAAACGTGACTAACCTTTCCAGTTGTCAAAAACAAACCACTAATCCAAAATGGCTGATAATGCTAACATATGACAAACATATGTGTACCAACATAACAAAAAAAAAACGATAGTCGAATGTACACAGCCCGCGAAAATTCAAAATTCACCTTTTCTTTTGAACAGGCCATGTAAATCATTTTAATGATGTATTAATATTGTTTTGTCCATTTTGTTCAAATGCGTTTATTAAAAATGTCCGAATTCCATGTGGGCGGTAAATTATAGGCTATCCAACATCTTTTAATATATCTTTGTCTCTTTCTATCGAGTCAGTATAAAGTCAACAATCCTAACTACACTGTTTCCCAAAGGTACCTCTCCGTGTCCTCCAAGGCCTGGTGACAGTTATCCTAGTGTTGTGAGGCTGGAGAATAGGGGGAAAAGAAGGAGATGAGGAGGAGGAAGGCTGGGAAATACCTGGCTATTTAGATCAAGTCATCAAACGTTGCGAAATCCAGCTGTACAACATCATTTATATTGCTCCTAAAATCAGAATTTCTTTGGACACGCTTTATACCATTTACAAATTACTCTAAGGTCGACCCCGACTCTTTTCCCGTCCGCATTCTCGGAAGAATATCGCGAGGCAATAACTTATTTGTAGCTCGCGCCATTTAACGCGGGCTTCTATTATGCTTGCTGGTTAAAAACCCGTTAATTTTTTCAGCTTTTTCGTGAAACTAACGCGTGACGGTGAAGAGCGCTTTCTTTGAAACGTGAATAATGACTGAAAATTATTGTCTGGCGAGAGAGTAAGATTTTCCACTGTCTCTGAAGAACGGGAAAACTCACAAATCGTGCTTCTGATTAATTATGTTTAGCTTCAAATGTTATCTTAACTATAAAGCAGACATTTTGTTTGGAAAGATTGTTTGGGTTTTTACGTCTATCTTTTTCTGACAGCTAAACTAGAAAATAAAGTGAATAATAACAGAGTTGATGAAAATACTAATTAATCTTAAATTAGTTGAAGGTAAATTTTATCTTTTTATGTGAATACCATGTCATTTTATTTATTTTATATTTGCAAAAACAGTTTTACACCAAAACATTGCAAAAAACACAAAAATGGTAATCATAATCACACAAAGACTAAGGTAAAAGAATAAGTTTAAAAACAAACAAAAAAATGGTTTTCAAGAAGTACAAAATATAGTTAGAACTTAATAGCTAGTTCTTGCTTAAACTTGTTGTAGCTCGTGTGAAAAATATCCAAATTTCCTGCGAGGCAGTTAATTAACCTAGTTAGTCTTCCCAGGGGTGCATCACCATTGGTAAGTTAGTTCTGCACCTAGGAAGAAACAGAAGCATGTGTTGGCGGCCTCGCGTGAAATTTTCAGGTACATAAAATTCAATTTCCGCCAGGATGGCAGGTATTAATAAGACACCGTTCAGGAGTTTATGAGCAAAAAGCAGTAATGCTATAATCCCTCCTCGAACTAAGGCTGCAGATACCCTATATTTGGGACAATGCATCTTCAATTTAGGGGTATGTTGTGAGAAAGTGAAGAGGGGTGGAGATGGGAAAGAGGAAGGTTGGGATATCTGATCACTAAACACTGTTAAAGCAATTTAAGTGTGAACTTTGTCGCAATGATATTTGTTTAGCAAGAATGATTATGAATGCGTTTTTAATTAGAAGGTGTTTAATTGAAAAAAGTTTTATGTAGGTTATTTTTGGTTAGGTTAGGTTAACACTCCCGTCCCGAAGGGGGGTTCTAATGTCACCCCAGACGAGAGTTTTGTGCCATATTTTAGATAAAGGTTACAGAAATATTATAAATTAACTTCTCTTTGTATTCACCAAAAAATACATGTAAGATTATGTCATGTAAACGCTTCAATAAGCAATTTCAAATGGGGCAACTACGTCACCCCCCTTCAGATGGTACGTTTGATTTTTACTTTCAGATACGGAAAGGTTAAGTAAGTTTAGTTTAGGTTAGGTTTGGTTAGCTTATGTAGGCTGCTGAACAAAATCTTTTCCAATATTGACGTATTCCTTTTCTTTGCTTTAACAAATGTGTTAATATGAATTCATACTTTCATTTGGATTTTTACATCCTTAGCTTCTGGTAAATTGTTTTTTTTTTTCAATCTGTTGATGTGCTCATGCGCCGTTATTCCAATATCTTACCCCTTTTTTCTCATGATTTTTGATAACGATCATGATTTTAGATAATTTTAATTTGTATACATATTATAAAATATTTTCTCTTTGTTAGCTAATTTTATTAGCTTAACTGATTTAGTATGAAGCGCACTTGGGGTGAAATATCACAAAATTGCGCTATATAAGCCCACTGTTATTAATATTATGTTTTTGTGAAGTGTTCCGTATAAAGATAAACGACCAGGTATATTTGAACTCAATTTTATTAAGTTACTGATATCTTTGTTAATATTGATATATTAATCACGGGATAAGACCAATTCATCATATATCAGCTTATCCTGTCAAATAGGAAATCAATTCTGCGATAAACTGGCTTTTGGCACATTTATATATAATTAAGGTAAATCCTGTAATCAGGATCTTCGTAGTTTTTTTAATACTTACTCTTCTCATTCAGTGTTCTTACTATCTTCCTGTACATATTTTATTAATTGTTTTCTAAAAAGTGATAACAAAATGCACAAATTACCTTCAAAATGGCGCACCCAACCGTATTACATTTGATGAATAAATTATAGACCTCAACGGTCTGAATTAATGTGTTAATTGCAAAATAATTATTTAAAAGCTTTGATTAAGTGAAGAAAAGCAGAGGTTTTAATCTGAGAGAGTAACGTAGACAGGCACTGGAGAGGAAAACCAGTGGAATTATATTGTGGGCGTGTCCGTGTGCCCAGAGACAGATGAAATTTTCCTTACTTTTTGTGAAATTGAACAAAACATTTTGAAAAACTGATATTCTTTCTTGAGCAGACACTCTCATTGGTCTGTCTGATACGCACAATATAACGTCAAATATATGACTAAAATGGTTTTCGCTTGGAGTAAGATACAAATTTACGATAAATCACTTTCTCCGGGTTTTTACGTCGTACACCATGAGAAAGAAAGAGACAACAAAATTTTCCGAACTATCACACCGTTTAAAAAAAGCGTTTATCAAAAGTTTATCCCAAATGTGTAAAGGTTGGGTAAAAAGAATTATCTCTCTCTCCATATATTGTTACTTCAAGTATATAACACATATTAACTCTGTAAAATGTATTTGCGCACACCGGGATTTGAACCCGCGAACTCTGGATTCGTAGTCGAGTGACTTAACCACTCGACCACGGAGGCCTTCAATGGCTTAGACATGATTTAAGCAAGTAAGTTATTCAGTTATTTATTATTTTGAAAACATTACAATTTTTTTTGTTTCAAGGCGTTTTTAAATAAAACGAGTAAGTGTATTAATACACAATATTCATTAATATAAAGCAAATAATTCTAAGAAATATGAATTGCAATGAATGCAAAAAATAAAACAATTTAAACATAATATTTCATCAAAATGATGTAAAGAAAAAATTAAAATAAAACCAAGGAATAATTACACAAATAGCAGGAATGCTTGTCGTTTGAACGAAGCTTCATTTATGCAAAATATATCGACATCCGAAGCGATTTGATTCAACAACAAGATTGCCCTCCCCACCAGCATGACCATTGGCAAGCTAGTCCTGCAGGCCGGGAGATAAAACAATCTATGCTGCCGATGGCGAAGATAACCGAGTTTTCAGACCATCCACGAATCGATCTGAAGAAACGTGTTGCAATGTACACATCCCTTCTGACCTCTAGAAGGTATGTTCCGACATACCCGATAGAGCCACGGGTAGTAACCATACTTCCTCAAGTAAAGAAATCTCAGAAATTTGTTTTAAACCCTCTCCAACACGAGGGAGTACTTGACCTGGTGTGGACTCCAAACAATCGACCCACTCTCAAGTCTACTCCTTACTAATGTGTCAAATACAATTTTGAGAACCCGGGTGTCTCTGGACTTACTTGCAGTGCGTAAGAAAAAACCCAGCATTCCCAATGAAGTTCTACAAGCCATCTCAATGTGAGCATGAAATGTCAGCCTACTGTCAAACATGATTCCGAGATCCTTCATAGTGGAGACACGTTTTAAACATAAGTCGTCCATCGTATACCGGTAGTACCAGGTATGACACGCCCTAGCGAATGACAAAATTAAACATTTAGATATATTGAACTCAATCTTATTCTGATCAACGGATTAAAGAGTGTCAGGAGAATATTATTTGACACGCAGATGCATGGATAAAAAAATCGGGGTCGCCCCGAGAATACATGGTACAATCAAGCGATAAAAGTATCAGAATATGTAGTTTATTTATCTGGTCCAAGACCACCGTTAATATTTGATTTACTTGATCGTGCCATGTCTTCCTCGACTTCTTCTTCCATTCACTTTCGCATCGTATATTCTTTTCACACTCCTCTCTTAGTTCATTCGCTCTACATGCCTAAACCATCTAAGTGTACCTTTCTTGATCCTATACATTACGCTCACATCAGCCTTGCATTCTTTCCTGATATCCACATTTTTAATACAATCATACAGGGTTTTATCGCACATACGTCTCATGGATCTCATTTCCACAGCATTCAGTCTACATTCATCCTTTCTCTACCAGTTCCATGTCTCACTGCCATACATCAGGGTTGGTATAAGCACTCCATTGTGGACTGCTAGCTTTGCTTCTTTGGACAATTTCTCATTTGCGCCAACAGCGTTCAAATCCTCCATTAATGGAGTTTCCTGCATTCACCCTTCTTTCAATATCCTTATCAACCTTTCCGTCTCTCTAGAACATACTTCCTAAATACACAAACTCATCCACTTGCTCCAAGTATTCATCATTCACAACTGTATTGTATGCTGTTCTCGTACTCTCTCTTTCAAACACCATGACTTTGGACTTACTTACATTCATCATCAACTCATCAAACATTTCCAGGTTACGAATAACCTGACGATATTTGAAAAACTCCTACTACCATCGTAATAAGCGGAAGATGTTGCTTGTGCAGTGACGGAAGACTTAGCCAGCAGAGGAATTGTAGCCAAAAGGCCTGGGTGACAACCCAAAACATTTGTTCACTCGTCTACCAACTGGCCGTTACTTCAAATGGTTTTAATCGCGTTTTTGTTGACCAGATCTGAATAGCCAGACACTAACCACCTCCCACCTACCCGCTTCCCAAACTCCTTCCCCTCCCGTTTGGAATGCCATGGTCCCACTGGCTCCGTTTACCTGAAATGCTATTTTTCGGTAAATTTACTAGACCTAGTTCCCACAATAAATCATGAGAAATGTATTACACTATCGGCCCATAATGCCCCTAGACTTCTAGTAGACTAAATGTTTATTTTTATAAACTTCACGAATAAAAAATATATTCCGGCATAAAAAAAATAATAATAGCAATGATGCGTTTTATGGATTAATTCATTTTATGGCTATCTTAAAAACATTTCTAAATATTTATCCGTTTAATAACATGTTTATAGGCTATAAAATATTTATCCTCACGCGAGATATCTCACTTTTATTACTATCAGTAAAATAGTAGACGTTTTACACGTTTTTTCACAGAAACATTTCGATTTAGATTGACAACCGACGAGCTTCTGACGGTTTCGGTGGCATTGTGGTAAAAGCCTTCGGTATTTGGTCGAATTAAATTCATCTTTATTTTAAGATTTGTTGTTTGTTATCCGTGCAAAATCACGGGATGTAATTTGGCTTGCCAAGAAAAAATATTAGTAGCTTTAATCCACCCATCTCAAATATAGAATGTCTAGTAGGTGCGATTTGAAATGATTATTTTTTAAATTTGATAATTTCAATTAACATCAGTTATAAATTTTAAAAGTTAACTCCAACGGTCGTACGTACTAATAATGAAAATTTATGCTGTTCTAATGTAATTTAAGGATTGTTATTTTATTTTTACTCGACAATTTGGATGTGACGGTTAGTTAGACCCAGATTTGGAGGACATGGAGAAGTATCTTTGCGAAACAGTAAAGTCAGGATTGTTGACTTTGTACTGACTCGATAGAAAGAGACAAAAAGATATATTAAAGGATGTTGGATAGCCTATTAGATACCGCCCACATGGAATTCGGTCATTTTTAACGAACATATTTGAACAAAACAATATCAATACACCATTAAAATGATTTATAAAGTCAAAATATCACACAAACACTAATAACAGAAAGTTTGCCTAAATAATGATAGAAGCTTTTTGTTGATTTTAATGTCTTTATATCATTAAAATGTGAACATTCTATAGTTCGGTCAAAAATATTTAAAACTGTTGAAAAATACCTTTGAAAAGTGATGTTTTATAATCTTTGTTTGATCTTATTTAAAGATTCACGCATAGCACATTTAACAATCATGCAGTTTTGATCAGTTCTTATTTCTGCATTGAATGATTTGGCTATCGTTTGATTCTGAAGACTTCTGTGGCCTTTCACCCATCTAAAATATATTTACCATCTGTGAGAAGGCTTGACTCAAGCGACACAAGCTTAGGATTTTTTATCTTTTCGTCGCTTCTGGTAACTCAGTGAGAGCATTGATTCACACTAGTCAACTTTTTTTTTCAAAATCCAATCAGGTACTGTGAAGTCTTGGTTTCTTTTGTAAAACAAAAATACTTTAAAGTGCTCCGGTTTACACTTCCCAAAATGGCGCTTCGGCCCTTTTACCTTTCCGGCGACGATGTATGCCGATCGCGTAATGCATCAGCAACAGGGTAATACCATAATCACCGCACTTATAAAAGAACTGCCGGTAATGAACTAGTGCCATATTATAACTTATTGTTATTTCCCGTGTGCTATTTTTGCACAGTGGCGTGCCGACCAATTAGCCGCGTTTAAAATTTCAGTGGCGTAGCCGGGCTCGGTCGGGCGGGTTAATTAGCCGAAAACTGTTTGCGGAATTATGCAGGGGACCGTTAAGCCGGGACAATGTTCTCTGTGAGCTAGGCTTAACCCCTCCACAGCCGCGCGTTATTAAAAGTACTAATTCATTACAAAATACTAATTAAGATTAATTTTATTTTTATTGATTGAAAATTTCTGCCATTAGGAAATTTGATGATATTAAAACAATGTGCTGTGTCATTTATAACCTTGGAGTAAAAAGTTAACAGGTAGATACTCCAAGTATCGCCCTGGTGAAAGACCACCATTCAGAATCGAAACGTTGCTTGAAATGGCTTTAGCCGTGTTTGGTGACCAGATCTGAATAGCCAGGTACTTCCCAACCTTCCCTTTCCAAATCTCCTTCCCCTCCCCACTACCTTCAGCCTCACAACATATCCTATTTGGTGATGCCATAGTCTCACTGGCTCTAGACGGTTGGGAGCAGTTGAGACTCTTGTGCGGTATTCACGTAAAAAAAAAAAGGACGGTTGACTTTATACTGACTCGATAGAAAGAGACAAAGATATATTAAAGGCTGTTGGATAGCATATTATTTACCGCTCACATGTAATTCGGACATTTTTAATAAACATATTTGAACACATTAAACAAAACAATATCAACACACCCTTAAAATAATTTATAAAGTCAAAATATCTCACAAACACTAATAACAGAAAATTTGCGTAAATATTGATTTAAAACTGTTGAAATACCTCTGAAAAGTGATGTTTTACAATCTTTGTTTGGTCTTATTTAAACATTCACGCATACCACATATCACCATCATGTTTGAATCATTTGTATAACCACTGTAAGTATTTTAATCAACCTAAATAAAGTAAATAACCTTAAAAACCGTTGGCGTAAGTTATACGACGATGTTGTGAAGTTAGCGCGGACGGAGAACATTCTTACATACTACTTAAAAGTGCTGCGATATTATGTGACGACTTTTCAAGTCTCTTTTTCTCTCAAGGTATACGACGTAAGAACCCGGAGAGAGTGATTTATCGCTAATTTCTATAGGTTGGGTGAAAATATTTGGCTCTCTCTCCATAAATATTCTTACTTCAAGGTGACAACTAGTTTTGGTTATGAACGTGTTACAGAATCACTGGCGTAACGTTTGCCTAAAATCAACCCTGGATTATATTTATTTATTAAGGGACGACAAACGCTAGTAACGGCCGAGGGTGGGGCCGGCTTAGTTCCCTTCACGCAGTGATAAGAGATAGAGATTACGGTAGGAACCTCGTTAACGGCGTTGACCATTCGCTACATCACTTATTAATAAGGGTTGAATCAGTGCTGGGATAGGTGACTTGGAAACGAAGGTTCTCAAAGAAAAAATAACTAAGTATAAGACCACAGCTATTATTTACATTTTTATGACCGACCGGTTTCGCTTAACCTAAGCATCAACAGGGTAAACAATTAAACTAAAAAAAAATACATAGTGTATTATTGACAAAAACAAGCGAAGGTGAACTTCAAACCCCACAAAGAAGTACTTCATTTCAAGTACGAGGAACCAGTTCCAGTTCTTTTTGTTTTCAAATCTCTGCTGACTAGTACTTTTGTTTTGGCGAGGAACTTTTTATCGATTTGCTAGTACTTTTCGAAAAAAATCTCAAGGAACCGACCGGTATCGGAATAACCGGTTCCTCGCCAAATAAAATTCAAATCTGTTTTTGACGAGTTCGACTTCAATTGAAGTGTTCACTGCGAAGGGTTCATTTAAAGAACTAGCAGTTCGTGAAGCATTCACAAAACATTGAATTTTTCCCAACGCTAGTAGGAACTTTATCAGGTACGTAGGAATTAAAAAAAAAAATATATTGTTTCTAAAATTTGATGATTTCTATTAACATCAGTTCAAAATTCGAAATCCTCACACTCGTACGTATGTACGTACGTACTCACAAAGTAAAGTATTTGTCATTATTCATTCTGAAAGATTGGTCGTACCCAGCTAAGTAAATTTATATTAAATAATTTCCATCAACGGATTCCAATTCATTAACAGTGTCGCGTTCCCATTTGCATTTTTGATTAAAATCCAAAATTTTAATCAAAACCGAATCGTCACTTTGCGCGCTGTAATAATAATCTTTCCATTCTCTCTCCCCTTCCTGTCCCCAGCGGCCATTTTACCCGTTATTAAAATTAAGAACCCCGCCATATCATACAGATGTAACTAAATCTTTAGAGATTACGTATTCGGAATATTTATTTTATTTGATTTATATTGATGATGCAAACTAACTTACGCTAAAGCTAAACTATAATATAATATATCAACAAAACCATATAAATAAGTTTAAAGTGCTGCTAAAAAGCGAAAGAAGTTTTTTTTGCATTTGTCCCAACTGCTCCCTACCGTCTAGAGCTAATGGAACTATGGCATGCCTAATTGGGGTATGTTTTGAGGCTGAAGGCAGTGGGGAGGAGAAGAAGATGAGAATAAAAAGGTGAGGAAGTTGAATCTGACAAACGAAAGAATGCGGCTGACGATAAATGCGCAGAAACGCATTTAGGTAGATGGCTGGGGAAGTTTTAAAAAATACCAATGCCATTCACCATTGTACGGATTGTCTACTTCCTGAATAGCTTCGGCAAAGCTGCGCAGGCAGTGTTTTTTTTTAAAGTGAATACTGCACAAGAGTCCCAACTGCTTCCAACCGTCTGGAGCCAGTGGGACTATGGCATCCCATATAGCCAGTGAGACTATGTACCGGGCCGTCCAACTATATAATAAAATTCCACCAGAAATCACTACAATAGACAATATTCGTCAATTTAAAAAAGAATCAAGAAAATTTGTTTTCCATAACCATTAATGTTGGTATATTCATGTATGTTCATTTTGTTGTAACCTGATATATATAAATTTTAAGTTCATAAAATGTCATCAGAAAATATGTTTACAAAAAATCATGTCTGTAAATTCATTAAATCTTTTATATTAGAACACACAATGATGTGATTTAACTTAAGATAAATAAAATGAATCCTCAGTTGGGGTTTGTTGTTAGGCTGAAGGGAGTGTGGATGAGAAAGAAGAAGGCTGGGAAGTAGCTGGCTATTCAGATCTGGTCACCAAACACGGTTATCGCCATTTCAAGCAACGCGTCGATTCTGTATGGTAGCCTTTCACCAGGGCGATACTGAGAGTATCTATCACTCTGGAACGTAGCGCAAATATACTTTATTTAATCAAAAAAAATTTATTCGCGCACGCCGGGATTTGAACCCGTTTTCTTTTGATTTGTAGTCGAAGATCTTAACCACTCGGTCACCGAGGCCGTTATGTGGGTAGCCTTATTTTTTTTATCACGCGGTAACATGTAGAAGCAGGTATCACCATTATTAGAATGACCAGACAGGTGAGACCTTATCATGTAAACTTAAAGCCCGTTCTATTTACAATCTGACTCACTTGTTTGTTTTACGATTCTATAAAAGCATAAACAATTATTCTTTTCACGTTTTAACCCTTCGTATGCCTACCTTTTACATTAACCCATTTCCGGAAAACTACTGTTTGCTTGTGTTTTTTAAACTGTTTCATTATTTAACTAGTTTATTGTGACCGGAACGCATTTGCCCTGATTCAGGCATCTTAAAACTAGCATACTTTTAATATTTTTGCTAGGGATAAAAACAGTGAAAATAATAATAATTTAAATTTTAAAGTTTTTTTTGTCTTACCTTGCTAACTGTTAATTCGTAAAAACTCACAAGTGTTTTACAAAAATGATGTTTTTGTCAAACAACTTTTTTTAAATATATATATTTTATAGTGAATACCGCAACAAGAGTCTCAACTGCTTCCAACCGTCTAGAGCCAGTGAGACTAGCATCCCCAATCGGGGTATGTTGTGAGGCTGAAGGTAGTGTGGAAGGAAAGAAAGTGGGGAAGAGGAAGGTTGGGTTGGGGAAGTACCTGGCTATTCAGATCTGATATGATGAATTAAAAGTGTTATAACACATATTAATTAAATAAAAGTTATTGGCGCACGCCGGATTTGAACCCGCCACCTTTGGATTCGTAGTCGGGTGTCCTACCACTCGAATATGGAGGCCGTCAATTATGCGGGGAATTTAGTGCAGTTCTACAGATCCCATAGAAAATATACATACAAGTGTCATAAATAAATATAAAAAAGAAAGAAAAAAAAAGGAAAACGTTAGTAAAACCAACAAAATAATAGCAAGTAACCAAATATAAATTAATTAAATGAAATAGTAACTTGATAAACATTTATGTAACTGGCCGGAGTAAATAAGATATAAACTGAAAATACATTATTTTAAACACATATTTTATATTGAAATTGGAATTAACTTTAAAGCATTAATGCTTTTTTTTAATATTTAAATAATATCAACAATCGACAGCACAAAAATGAAACAGAAGGCCAGAAAATAAAAAAAACAATGGTCACAACCGAGATTCGAACTCGCATCCTCTACTATATCTGAGAGTAACGTACTATGCGTATATTGTTATGTTGAATTGAAGATTGATGGAGCCAATATCTTTCTCCATTGAGCTTTGATGCTAGAATCAGTATTCTAACGGGATTCCACGATGGGGATATTTCCAGAATTGTTAATCCATTCCCTCATTTCTCCCACCCTGGTTCCCATAAGGGTTACAAATCTGGAAACCACCCCTTTGGTGTACGTATCGGAAGCACTGCTATGCCTGGGAAGATCGATCACCATTCGGTAGACGTTATTATACTGAACCCGAAGCCTTTTGATAATTCTTTTCTTAAAATTGGTCTAAAACTCGCATGCCTCTCTAGGAAGATAACATCCATATTTGTCTATTTATTTATTTTAGGAACACAAACAAAATATTTACAGACACATATTCCGAAGTGTTATCTAATATTTAAAAAATGCGTGTAAATATCTCAAATTAATGTGTTCACAACATACATAATATTATAATTTGTAAAATTCGATACAAAAGCGCTGCTCTAAGCACAACACACTGCCTAGATAAATTGTTAAAACCTGATGCACACAACAATAACAATATGGTAAACGAATAAAACATTAAAATTATTCAAAATAATACCAATAATCTTGACGATCTGTAGCAGTAATAAACTGGAGCGGTATAGTTTTTGTATAGTGTAATTTTTGAAGTTATACAACAAAATTATCTACAATGTTGATATTCACAAACATAATACAAGGGCACGCAAAGAAATCAGACAGAAAAAAATAAAGCCAACACACAAAATGGCTTACTATACAAAGGGTTGAAATTTTATAGTGCGCTGCTGGAAATCATCAAAATTATGCCATTATGCATCAATAAATTTAAAACAGCCTGTAAGAACTATTCAAAATACATATAAATTAAAATAATAATTAAAAAATAAGACAATAGTCAAAAAGAAAATGAAATAATAAAATACTTTGTGAACTTTAATGTACAAGTGACAAATATAAAATAAATAAAACTAAAAAACTAAAAACATGGAGATGTTAGATTAACAAAAATATTGTATATGTTTTAACTATGTAAAAATGTATTATTTCATATCAGAAAATGATTGTATCTCTTTAAATCTTGCGGTTATCAATGAAACATACAACTACGTGAAGTGGCTTAACTTAGATGGCATATTTATATATTTAATCATAGTAGATATATTCAACTGCACTGAATTTTGTAATAAATAAGCTATTAAAGCATATCTCTTTCAAAAACTGTTAATTTATTGCATTATAATATTTCTATTAACTTTTTTGGGTGCATATCATTTACTCCGCGTTATTTTAATGTCACTATTATTTTTTGTTATATATTACACAGTTATGTAAAAGTCCATAAGGGCGTATATAATTAAATAAATAAATTTTTTCGTAAGAAGCAATCACATGGTGGTTGGACATTATATTAAATAAAAGAATACTTTGTTTTAAAACCACAGAATTTATTATGATGAAGGCCAACCGGTTTCGCTTGGATCAAGCTTCGTCAGGGCACATATAATAACTGTTATTATATGTGCCCTGACGAAGCTTGATCCAAGCGAAACCGGTTGGCCTTCATCATAATAATATACTTCATATATAATAAATTCTGTGGTTTTAAAACAAAGTATTCTTTTATTCAATAAATAAATATTTCCTAGTTAATTAGTGAGTTAATATTTGCCTAAACATAAAAATAGTACGAACACATACTTTTTTTAAAGATTGCTGAAAAGAGTCCCACAAGTTTACTCTGAGTGCGTTTTTTTACTGAAAATACGTAGCTCCGATAAAAGATTTACTCAAAACAACGTCGTTGTTTAGAATCGCGTCCGTTCCACAAACAACGATATATCGTTTCTTGACACTCAAAGGGTTAACGTTTTTCTTTGATAGCGTTTATTATCTGCTGATAAATCGATCGTTTATCTTTATTACAATTAAATTCAATACTAACTCCATCAAATATAGAGTTATGCGTTGAAATGAGTGATACTTTACTGTCAAACAATTACTTGTGTTTACAACTTGTCCTAAAACGGGTGCGATAAACGTAAGTATGCACATATTCGTATTAAAAAAGAAATAAAACTGTTTAGGCGATTAAATCTTCTGTAAATACAAGTGCTTGTATTAATTTATGTTCTCTTCGTATTTTAAACACCTTCGTTGATTCGAACACCGCACCTACTAACTAACTAACTAACTAACTAACTAATCATCGCGTTATTTCTGCCCAGGGCTCTTAGCACTGCAATCTAGTTAATTTATTCTACGTGAACTGATAAAAGTTCGTTGTCGAACTGCAGTCGTGCGCAGTAACATTGAAATATTACAAACAATCTTGATAAAACCTGTATCGATGTACTTTTGTTGGGGTCAAAGGTCAAAGGAACAGACTGAAGTTAAATCTAGGATAGTCTTGGCATATTCTCCTTGTTTTATTAACAATTATGCATAGTAAGAAAAAAAGTATTAATACCTGTGATTGTTATTAATACATATTTATTAGTGTTTTTCGCACAGATATCCTTGCAGTTAGTTAATACGGCACAAGAGATCCAACTGCTCCCAACTGTCTGGAGCCAGTGGGACTATGGCATCCCCAATAAGGGCATGTTGTGAGAGAAGAAGGTTGGGAAGTATCTGACTATTCAGGTCTGGTCTTCAAACACGTCTAAAGCCATCTCAAGCAATGTTTCGATTCTTAATGTTGGTCTTTCCCCAGGGCGATACTAAGAGTATCTACCACTCTATGTTATTTGATGGACCTAGTACATAGTTTTATTTTTATTTATTTAATCAATTGTACATTTTTTTTTTAAACTTAATACTAACAGTGGATATAATTTTAATTCAGTTTATAAACAATGTCTAGTTTTTAGTTAATTATAAATACCTCCCTAATTGAGAAAATTCTTGTGCTTAGGGAGGGAAAAAGTTAGTGAGGTTAGTACGATAAATCTTAAAAGAATTTAAGAATGGCTGAATTGGTTGAAGCTTTACTCCTGGACGAAGTAGAGGATCCGAGTTCGAGTCTAAGTTGTGACCATTATCTTTTTATTTTCTGGCTTTCCTGTTTCATATTAGTGTAGTTGATTATTGACGTTATTTAAATATTTGTTCGATATATTAATGTTGAATCAAATACCCCTGGTGTCAGAACCAGTAAGTCTACCCCTCTCCACGAAGTCATAAAAAAGTAATTTGACCAGCGGGAAAATGCGCGATTTCCCGGAAACTCATATTCCTGCATAAACTCACAAGACATAGCGTGCTAAGGGTTAATTTTTTGGTGAAAACCGACGTACCTAACCCCTATCAATCGATACTAGAGTAATTAACACGCCTATGTAATTAAATTGAAACGTTGCTTAGCACTCGAACTTTACGGAAGGTGTATTTTTGACTTGATTACGTTTTATATAAGTCAAGGTCTTTTGCTTTATTCAAAAAGGGTTTCCAAGGTTAGTTTAGGTTAGGAATATGATTACATTGGATTATTTTTCTGAAATTTTCCCTAAAAAGGTTTATTGAAGATCTTCCACACATAACGATCATAAGACTACCTTTGTGACTGAGCTGTAAACTCTTTGGCTATGAATTGTATTGACTATATCACATAAAATAATATAAGATAAAAAATCCTTATTAAGTTATTCAAACAGAGTAATTCTAATTTTAAAATATTTTATTTGAAAGTTGTCGAAAACCTGTATTGTGGTCGTAGCTTTACAATAGACCAATCGCATATCACGACATCTAATGTCAGCTGACATCTGGTGGGAGACGATACCGGCCCATTCGCATAAGTAGGTATGATAATAGCCAAACAATTAGTTTATGGTCGGTCAAACAGAATTTGCATTTAGCGAGCCGGTAAAAAATCTAGAAATAGTGTTATTACAAATATCAATTAAAGTAATATAATGTTACGTTCGATACTGGTCGAGTAATAAATTTAAAATTTTAACACATTTTAATTTACATAAACTTATACTCGTATATATGGTAGAATATTTGCGGCACCTTCCAGAGTGGTAGACATTCCAAGTATCACCCTGGTAAAAGACCACCATTCAGAATCAAAACGTTGCTTGAAATGGCTTAAACCGTTTTTAGAGACCAGATCTGAATAGCCAGGTACTGTTCAACCTTCCTCTTGCCCATCTCCTTCCCCCTCCCCCAGTACCTTCAGCCTCACAACATACCCCATTCTGGGACGCCGTAGTCTCACTGGATCTAGACGATTGGGAGCAGTTGTTACTCTTGTGCGGTATTCACTTTAAAAAATAAAAATAAATTAAAAGTAAATTGACAAAAACATCATTTTGTAAAACACCAGTGAGCTTTTACGAATTAGCAGTCAGCAAGGTAAGACGGAAGTTGTTCCTTGCGGGAATCCGGCATCCCAGAGGTTAATAATAATAATAATAATACGTTTTTATTCCAGAAGCAGTGGCGGCTCGTGGCTTTTTAGTGTTCTAAAGTGCTAAGATTGAAAAAAACGTCATTATTGATGTTATTGTAGCCGAAAATGATTTATATTTTTTTTCAAAATTTCAATTTTTTGCATGAAAATTTTTCAGAAAACCGTGCAGTGCACCACCAAAACTGAAAAATCCTGAAAAACTTCATACAAAAAAAAATTTTTTTTTCAAAAAATAAAAATCATTTTCGGCTACAACAACATCAATAACATCGTATTTTTCAATCTTAGCACTCTAGCATACTAAAAAGTCACGAGCCGCCTCTGTCCAGAAGGTATGCAGGAGTAGTTCAATGCAATACCTTCCGTAATTGCTAATAATAAATAGTTACAATTATAATTAAATACAAGTTGCGATACACACAATAACAATAATAATAAAAAATATATTTAAAAAAAACATTAATTCGTTAGAAAAAAAAAAAAAGTGAATATCGTTTTAATCAAGCGTGCTTCAGGGTGGTCTCCGCATCATCTGCATCCATCGCTCGTTGAGAGGAGAGCTGAGCCATTCAGATGCAGCCACGACAATGATGTTGTTTGAATTCCGTGTCCTGCCCCAGAAGCTGACTAGTCGGTGGCGAAGTAAGGCGGGGAATGAGTGCACCCTCCCTTCGGTGAACATTGCAGAGGCACTGCAGAATCTTGGAAGTTGCAGAAGTTGCCTATAGGCATTGTTGTAGCAAACCCTCAACTTGTTCCATTGCGCTGTCGGGTATTGTGTCCACAGCTCAGATGTATATAAGGCAGTGCAGCCTGTCTTAAAAAGCGGTTTCCTGACATCGTCACTACAGTGGTAGAACCGCCTAGAGCATTCCGGCCCGTATATTTATAGCTCTTCTTTGTCGTTCCATATCTTCAATATCGCTCAAATCTTCTGTAAGGATATGTCCCAGGTATTTAACCTGTGAGGCCACAAGCAGTTTGTTACCTTCTAGCCAGATTGGCGGAATATTTTGTGGCTCCTTATTGTGTTTGAATGCTCAATGTTAAGTGAGCTTTCTCCCAATGTCTTAAATAATAAATCTGGACATTGGACAATGTCGGATCTTTTTAAACTTTAAGTACTCGTATACTGTATTCGCTTTAAAAAGTTCTGCGTGAGAAAAGAAAACGGCCAAACAAAATGGAATATCAGGCTGGGTTGTAAAAGGGTTTTATTTTTAGAGCTACATTCGTGAATCGGGGAAGGAAGTTAACCACTCACATAAAACAAATGGAAAAAGTTTCAGACGCCGGTCGTTCCCACGGCGGTTCACACGCAGTCATAAATTATATAGATTATACACACATTAGGAAGAACGGACTTGAACATTATATTCGCAAACATCTGAATGTGAATACAAATGTTTCACTCGGCAGTGAATTAAATCTGATCCATGTAGCTGACGGGTTTAACTGACTTAGTGCGGGTTGTTTCTAACCTTCGTCAAATTTGACGTCGTCGTAATTCAAAGCTCAGCGCCATCTTGATTTTTTAAACATTTAAACCAGTGATTCTCAAAGTGGTCTATATCGACCCCCAGGGGTCGATTCCGACCTGCAAGGGGTCCACGTGAATGAAAAAAAAAATTGGGGGTGCATGAGACGTAAATGGGGGTCCACGGGAGTGGATTCCATTTAGGCAGGCCGTCACCAAAATGTTGGCTTCCCGCAAATGTAATAATCCAACTCACAGATAGTACCTAAGTAGGTACTTACGTAATACTATCGTATAATGGACTTTAATTTCCCAATTATATTAATAATAATAATTTTTGTGGAAGATATTTTGCCGATTTGCTAGTACTTTTCGATTTCAAATCTCTACCGACTGGTGCTTTTTTTTCGGAGGGTAAATTTTGTTGATTTGCTAGCACTTTTTGGGGGAGGATTTTTTGTCGATTTGCTAGTACTTTTCGA
Organism: Drusus annulatus; assembly: GCA_022651775.1. NCBI lineage: Eukaryota > Metazoa > Arthropoda > Insecta > Trichoptera > Limnephilidae > Drusus > Drusus annulatus. The sequence goes on along the minus strand of JAGWCC010000154.1, from coordinate 503,384 downwards.
TTTCAAATCTCTATCGACTAGTGCTTTTTTTCAGAGAGGAATTTTTGTTGATTTGCTAGCACTTTTCGATTTGGGATCTCTGCCGACTAGTACTATTTTTTGACGAGTTCGACTACAATTGAAGTGTTCACCGCGAAAGGTTCATTTCAAAGAACTAGCAGTTCCTGAAGCGTTCACAAAACTTTGAAGTTTTTCCCAACGCTAAAAAAAATCAATACTAGGAAAGCAGGGGGTCTATACAAAACAGAAAAAATCGACAAGTGGTCTACTGGATAAAAAAGTTTGGGAACCTCTGATTTAAACGATCGCAGATTGTCGGTTCGTTTCGGCCTTTCAACCAATTGTGATCAGCTGAAAAGCGTTACAGTCTTGAAGTAACAATGTATGGAGGGAGAGCTAATTATTTTTACCCAACCTACACAAACTTGCGATAAATCATTTTCTCCGGGTTTTTATGTCGTACACTATGAGAGAGAAAGAGACAACAATTTTCATAGACCGTTTCTATATACTGTAAGGATGATCTTAAGGTCCTGGTTCACGGCGGGACTCCGCCCACATTTTTTACTATGCCACTAAACTTGACACAACTAAACGGTTTTTTAAATTATATGCTATATTTTTGTTGATAAAAATACTGTGAAAAAGTGGCTATACGAATAAAAACAAAAACATTATGTCGATATGTGATATGAATGGATGTATAAATACCGTAGCCTTAGTCTTAGCCACGCCCAGGAGCGCCGAGTCAGGTTAAAATCATCAAAAACAAGTCAAAAACTGACTTCACTGCCTTGGATAGATACTACTCTACCAACTCTATGGTTACAGTCATGTTGTCATGCTTCCGTTTGATGGTAATTTGTTTAAAAGCTAAAACGGGCCTAGAATCAATATTTAAAGGTGAAAACTAAAATATGAAAAATACAAAATAGCACTAAGTGTAACTTTTCAATTATTAGCACATTTTTTTACATTTAAACAGTCCTTGTTAAACGCAGATCGTCGGCCCGTTTCGGCTTTTTGAACAATTGCGATCAACTAAAAATCACAACAGTCATGTATACTTGCCATCTGATTTCAATTTGTTCAAAAACTAAAACGGGCCTAGAATAGATGTTTAACGGTGAAAATAAAAATGTTAAAAATACAAAATGGCGCTAAGTGTCACAATTCAATTAAAAGCACATTTTTTACATTTAAACGGTCCTCGTTAAACGCAGATTTTTCAAATGTGAATACCGCACAAGAGTTTCAACTGCCAGGAGCCAGTAGAACTATGGCATTCCTAATTGAGGTATGTTGCTTGGCTGAAGGAAGTGGGGAAAGGAAGGAGATTGGAAAGAAAAATATGAGAAAGTACCTAACTATTCAGATCTTTTTCGAGCCACATCTCGATTCTGAATGGTGGTTTTTTCACCGAAGCGATACTTCAACTATCCACAGCTCTGTAACTTGGTATAATTTTGTATTTTAAATTTCAAATAACACATATTAAATAAATAAATAAAATTCTAACGGTGAGTCCTGGCGTCATGGAATTTGTACAGATTTTTCCGTCCAAAACTTTTAGGGCTGTGATTTTTTTTTTACTTGAATAGCCTTTTTCATCACGAACTATTAAGCTCAAAAATATAAATTCACCTGCATTGAAATCTGAAGCCAGTGAGACTATGGCATTCCCAATTGGCGTATCTTGTGAGACTGAATGTAGTGAGAAGAGGATGGAGATAGGGCAGATAAAGGTTGGGAAGTACCTGGCTAGTGAGATGTGGTCACTAAACATGGCCAAAGCCATTTCAAGCAAAGTTTCGATAGTACTCTGTAACGTGCTGCCAATATATTTTAATTTTTTTTATATGAATTTAATTTGTTATGACACATATTAATTAAATAAAGTTTTGTGCGTACGCCGGGTTTGAACCCGCGACCTTTGGATTCGTAGTCGAGCGTAGTTTTCCCACTCGACCATGGAGGCCGTTTTGAAGACAATATTGTTTTCAGCGCATTTTAGTCGAATTAAAGGGAATATTAAATGAATATACATTCGTATACACAAAAATCAAAAATTTGGTCTGAACCGGGTAGCAAAACTAGTGCATTTTTTATTTTCATAATTTTATTTTCCCACCAGCTTTTCTATGTGAATATCGCCCAAGAGTTCCAAATCCCCGATTCGGGAGGGGAAGGAGATGGGAAATATTAAAGTTGTAAATTACCTACTTATTTAATTTGAATTTTAAAGCTATCGGTATTACCTCTGGGTACAAATTAAACCGTTCGTACAGCGTTCAATTACAAAGAATGTTAGTTGAATATATACCGCCTGTGTTAGCATGGTAAGGGTGGGTGGTTTTTCATCCCCTTGACATTATTGTAGGGCCCTCGAGAGCTGAGGGGTCGTCACCCCCTCCCGCCTTCACCCCCTTCAGAGTGGGTGATTAAAAACTGCTAACTCGACGGGATTTCATACTTTGTCTTGTCGCGACAGAGCTCCGATAATTTAATTCGTAAAGGTCGAGTTACTTCAGCATCATTGGACACTGAAGGGTAGGCAGGTAAGAATATTTTAATTTAAAAAAAAATTGAAAATACAATTTTTTTTGTACAACTTTTTTAAACTCGTTTATCTTTGAACCTGAGAATTTGTGGTGAACTTTAAATCTGTGATTCTTTGAATCTGTGTAGCAGTAAGCCTGTGATTTTTTTTTAAAGAAAGACAATGATTCCCGGGTTGCGAATAACCTGGAAATATTTGAAAAACTCCTACTGCCATCATAACAAGCGGAAGATGTTGCTTGTGCAATGATAGAAGACTTAGCCAGCAGAGGAATTGAACCCACGATGCCTGGGTGGGAATATAACGGGTTTGAAACCGCTACCAATTGGTCTATGAATCTTTGAACCTTTGGAACATTAAAATTGTGAACTTCGGAATAATCTTTTTAACGTGAATCTTCAAACCCTTAAATCTTTGAACCTTTTACCATTTGATCTTTTGAATATGTGTTTATTTGAATCTTTGAACTTTTAGGACTTTGAATTATTAAACCTTTATATCTTTAAATCTTTCCACCTTCAAACCTTTGAATCATTGAACCTGTGAACCTTTGAACCTTTGAACCTTTAAACTTTTGAACATTTGAACCTTTGAATCTTTGAACCTTTGAACCTTTGAACCTTTGAACCTTTGAACCTTTGAACCTTTGAACCTTTGAACCTTTGAACCTTTGAACCTTTGAACCTTTGAACCTTTGAACCTTTGAACCTTTGAACCTTTGAACCTTTGAACCTTTGAACCTTTGAACCTTTGAACCTTTGAACCTTTTAACCTTTGAGCCTTTGAACCTTTGAACCTTTGATCTTGTGAATCCGTCAATCTGTGCACCTTTTAATATGTGATCTTGTATTTGTAGCCGTCTATAATCGATACGAAGTGGAAGCCTTATTTGGCTCAATTTCATTTGAAGCAATAAAGACTGAAGATACACACGTGCCAATTTATCGTCAAATCACCGATATGGATATCGTAAGATTATGCTTCGAAAAAAATGCAAACGGATAACCCTTTGATTCAAAATAAATTCATGCATTACAACTGCCGTCGCAGAGGCTATGTAACTTTATATGTTTACAGAGATTACTAAGTCTAAGTCTATTTTCTAAGTCTAAAAAAAACTTTTAAATGGTTCGAAATATCTTTGAATTCACGCAAAAATACCATTAAAACATAGCTTTGCGGAATTTTTTCTCATATAAGACTAGAAAAAAAAATCTTTATCAGGATATGAAAACGTTTTCTTTGCAAGAAACATTTCATCTCAAATGAAATGCCTTTTCAAAGCGTCCCAAATTTTGTTTGGATGGTCAGAAATTATTTTCGGTAGCTGAAGCGCAATTTTTATACAAATTCAATGCTATTTGTATGGAGTTTTGTGCAGTAGCAATTCAACAGAGAGTTGAATGGATCTTTTCAAAACTAAATAGGTCAAAATGAAAATATAAACTAGAGGAAAAATATGAAATTCAACTTGACTTACCAAGAAAATAAATGAAAGTTGCTTCCCCATTTCAATTATAATAATAATAATAATAATAATAATAATCTTTATTTAATTATAGTTTACAGTAATAACGATAAAAAAGGATAAACATAATATAAGGTTGTGTAAAGGTGTATGTACAATGATGAATATATTTGAACTAGAGATCGATACATTGGAAACATAATATATATAATAAACACAGTGATCAAAAAGAAGTATAGACTAGTTTGCGTATTCGCCTTAGAGTAGATCATTATCATTATTCGTATTTGCTTAAATACATATTTATATTTTATTTATATTTTTTTATATTTATATTTATTTATTTATAATAGGTTTTAACCGATGTTCTCACTTACGTGACAAACACTCAGTTAGTGTACAATTGCAAAAACAAAAATAACATATATAAGACATATAAATAATGAATTAAAACTAAGAATTACGACTGTTGACTTGCATCTAAGACTTAAGAACTAGGAATCTATAACTAACATTACATTTATAAAATACCCATATGTGTTTATTATTGCTCATGCTATCAATAATAAAGTTTAAATACATATAAACTTAGTTTTCGTATATTTGTATACAGTTATTACTTGTTTTCTCGTAATCTGCCTCACTAGGCAAGCCTGTGTTGAGGCAGTAATTTTTGCCGAATTATAGAATGATGCTTTGTTTTATTTTTGTAGTGAATACCAAACACGGCAAATGCCATTTCAAGCAACGTTTCGATTCTGAATGGTGGTCTTTCACCAGGGCGATACTAGTAGAGTATCTACCACTCTGGAATGTGCCACAAACATACTGTATATTATTTTATATTAATTAAATGTATTATGATCTCACAGCAATAATATACATGCAGGGATGGCTTTGCGAAACAGTGTAGTCAGGATTGTTGATATTTTACTGACTCGGGCGTGACTAGGGTTTTCATGGACTGACCTTTTTACATCCATTCAAAGCACATGTCGACATAATCTGGCGTTTATTTGTGTGAGCACTTTTTCACAGTATTGTTATAAACAAAAATATAGGATATAACCTCAAAAACCGTTGAGTTATGCCCCATAACAAAAAGTAGTGGGCGGAGTCGCCAGAGGCGCGGGAGACGGAAAACATGCTGGTATACCTAAAAGTGGTGCGATATTATGTGATGACTTTTTTGTCTCTTTCTCTCTCACGGTTTACGACGTAAGAACCAGGAGAAAGTGAACTATCGCAAATTTGTATAGGTTGGGTAAACATATTTAACTCTCTCTCCATATACCATATATTCTTACTCCAAGGTTATGACACATATTAATTGATTAAGATTTATTTGCGCCTGCCGGGTTTGAACACGCGATCTCCGGATTCAAAGGAAATTATTTATAGGTAATTAACGATTCCTTCTCGGTGGAGAGCGCGTTGAAGATTCATCATTCAAGTTTAACTTGAGCCAAACAATCTTGTTTCATTTTCACAATTTTTTTGCGTTACTCCATTGTGTTAATAAACTTATTCAAAACATCGTCAGAGGTCGTACGATGGATTTCGAACCCGCGACCTTGACTTCGTTCTGGGAGTAAGAATGTCATAAACTACGTGCAATAATGAAAAGCTAGGTCGTCGTATAAACGCTCTATCCAAAATGCATAATTGGCTTCAGACACTGCAGAGACAAAGTTTTAGAAGTGTGTTGTTGTGGGCGTGCCCGTGTACCCGAAGCAAGCTCGAATTTATCTTACTTTTGTTGAAATTGATAGAACATTTTCAGATTTCGAAATTCTTACTTTATCAGACAGTCAATTGCATTCGCCTGTCTAGGGCTTAGGATTCAAAAGGCTTGTTTAAATTTGAAACATTGTGTTTCTTTCAAATCGGTGTAGGTTAAACTTCTAGAGGTTTTCTGTTCGGTGGCTTAGGAGCACGTCCAAGAAATTTGAGACGCAATAGAAAGTTATTTTTTAAATATTTTTTTAATCTGGAAATCTGCGTGAATAAACTAGTGACAACACTCGAACAGTGAGCTCTGACATCTTGAAATTTGGAAGTCTTCGGTGCGATTTTAGTCACGAGCTATGGAGCTTTGAAATTTGCCCTTAATTGTATACAAACAAGACAGGAGGCAGTGTAACTTACTGACACCTCCTTTTAAATAATGTGAGGTTGAGGTAAATCAGGGGGGGAGATGGTGAAGAGGGAGGTTGCGAGGTACCTGGCTATTCAGATCCGGTCACTAAGCGCGGCTTAAGCTATTTCAGGCAACGTTTCGAATGAATGGTGGTCTTTTACCAGGGCGATACTTAGAGTATTTACCACTCTGGAATATGCCGCAAATATTACGCATTAATTGAATGTCAAATAACACATATTCATTAAAATACAATTTATTTGCGCACGCCGGATTTGTTCCCGGGACCTCTGGATTTGTAGTCGAGCGTTTTAACCACTCGACAACGGTGGCTGTCAAACCTTTGGAGATCCTTGGCCATATTAACAACTCTCTTTCTATAAATTAATTGTAACTTTACAAAAACATTTGTTATTAGAAGCAAGAAAGCTCTTTTGTGTGGATTTTAAAGGTTAACTGCCTCTGTGGCAGAGCGATAAGTTCATTGGCTCGGCAAATAAATGCCATCATTATTTAATGGTCGTTTTAATTATCCGAAGTAATCAAATTGCGTAGAATATATTTATCCAGCACGTGTTTTTCATAAATCAATGGAAAGCTTTAAGATTTAAACGTACTACGTAGAAAAGCATTATGCTTGATTAATCTCTCCGTGCGCAGTGCCGTACTGGTAAACATGCTTGCTTTAACAAATAAACACAGAATCTTCAAAGCCGAAAGCACTATGCATCTAGTGGAGCCATCTTGATTATTGATTAGTGTTCACTTTTCAGGGTTGAACTTTTGGTGGTTAAGTTAGCGTTGATTGTACGTAACATCTGTGTACATTTGAGTGTTACTTCTAGTAGCACACAAAAGATTACATTAAGTGGGTCTCAAAGCCAAAATCTTGACGAAAAAATCTTGAAAAACGAAATCTTGACAGGCCAATTCTTGAAAAATGCAATCTTTGAAAGACAACATCTTGATAGACGAAATCTCGAAAGACCAGTTCTTGAAAGACGAAATCTTGAAAGGCAAAATCTTTAAAGACAAATCGCGAAAGTCTAAAATTCTGATGGCCAAAATCCCGGAAGGAATATAAAAAAACATTATTTCACACAAATTGAAATGCTAACCATTGCTAAAAAACACTAACCTTACCTCACCTACCTATTTTGTTAGTTGTTTATCCACTTTCTAGCTGTAGATCTTTTTAACACTAAGCCAACTAATGCAGAGGTAGACAGAGAGGATGAAACACCACACATATCTGCACACTAATTATCCATATTCATCTATTCATACACACTATTTCAGTATCCCGACTCTTCCCATATTCTACTTCACAGAGTTGAACATGTAAACATGAAACGTTTCGTTCGTAGTGAAATAATTAAATAATTAGAACAGAGAAAATTATCGAGGAATTGTGTTTAATGATTGTGATTTAGCTACTTTTAAATGTTGTGTTCACATTTTAATCTTCCGTCGTAAAAAGCCATTAATTTCCATGTCATTGTCGGGCTGCTATGCGTCACTTTAATGTGCTAAGCTGAAATTTGTTTAAAATAATAATTATTGGTGTGGTTAGCGTTAGTTTATGTGCCGAAGGCGTATTCTTGTTTAGGTTACAATATGTTTGTACGTTGGAAAAACAAGATTGGTTATTATTTCGATAAATCATTAAATTTATCCAGTCCGAATATGTAGTCTATGCTATACTACTTATCAAAAGTATTTAACCGTAGCGTATTTAAATTTAAAAGGCTGTTTCAATTAGTAAAAATGTATAAATTATTAACTGTATGGGGTACGTTGTGATATTGAAGGGTGCATTGAAGAGATGAGAAAGATCGAATTTAGGTTAGGTTAGGTTAAGTTTTTTGTTTTCCATGAGTGTTCAAATTATTATTGACCATGCTTATTTTTTGTAAAGGTTTATATTTTCAAGTGTGTTTGTTAAATATATTTTCGTCAACGAGAAAATACCTCTCATGTGGTTAACTCTACAAAAATGAGTTAAATATGCCATTGCGTAGAGTTTTAATTTTTAATTCAAGTTTCAATGCTTTTATTGGTCAAAATACATTATTGCATCTAAAACTACAAAGCGTTGTCTCAAAAATCGGTTTTTAATTTCCTCTTGAACAATTACGTTTTTGACACACGGGAGGTATTTTCGCGTTGACGATGATATGATGTATGTTGACTTTGACGTTTTAAATGCAGATTGGATGGGTTCAAAGTGTGGAAGTACTTTTTGGATTCGGGAAGGGAAGGCTTAAAATTTTCATGGGCCATTAACTGTTCCAACATTCGTTTTACAGCTGGAGGGAACACTGAGAAACCTCAGCCAGAGAAGTGTTGTTGATTTGTTAGGTTAGGTTAGGTTAGTTAAGATTTTCCAGTCCGAATGTGACATTTATGCTTTACTTATCAAAAGTAGTCCAACCGTACCGTACTTAAATTTAAAGGCTGTTTCAATTAGTAAAAATGTAAAATTTATTAACTGTGTGGGGTACGTTGTGAAATTCAAGGGTCCATTGAAGGTAAAGAGATGAGAAAGATTAAAGTTAGGTTAGGTTACACATCTGGCTATTCCGATCGTGTCAGTAAAACAAAAAAAAAGTCATTTCAAATAACGTTTTGAATCTAAAAGGTGTATCACCTTTTGAGTCTGTCAACATTTTTTTAACAAAAAAATATATTTTCAAAATCTCTCTAAATCTTCACTCCGTGACATATATTATGCTATGACACACTCCCATCTGAGTTATCTAGTTAGTATATGGGGTGCTATTACCAATAAACATATATTAGAAATACAAGTTATCCAAGATAGAGCCGTAAAGAATCTAATGAAAATGATATAATAACTTTGTATAAGTCTTCAGATTTTATTTTATTTTTAATGACCAACTGGTTTGCTGATGATGCTTAGTCTAAGCAAAACCGGACGGTCAATTTTTTTAAAAAATATAATCTGTTGTCTTATACATAGTTATTATTTCATTTTCATTAAATATGTCAAACCACAAATGATTGCTTTTGCGAAAATATAATAGAATAATTAAAATGATAATTTTCAATTTTTACACCATCTAGGTATATAATATGTGCTAGAGTAGAGCTTTGTATACTATACAAAGATGGCAGCCAAATCGGAAAAAAAATATTAATAATTTTCGAATGAAGAATGAGATCGATTTAAAGTGCCTGTTTCTTATTTTCTTTCGCAGGAAAGACTTTGAATTAATTTTCATTTACAAAATTTTTAATTGTTTTATTGACTCACCTTCTCTGTTGCAACTTATCCAGTTTAACATTCCTTGCCGTAGACTCAGAAACAATGAATTGCTGTTCCTCAATCATCACTATACTAATTATGGGTATAATTCTCCAATGTCCAGAATGTCAAGACTTGTTAACTCAAGCCATAGTCTTAAAATTTTTGGTAGCAATCTAAATGATTTTTGTCATTTTTTACGACCCAAAACTCTGACAAGACCATGGCTTAAATGTTCTCTCTTATGTTTATTTTGTCCTATTTTTGTAATCGCTTCATTTATTATTATGTATGTGCTATTTCTTCTCTGTTGCTCTTTTTTCCATTTCGTGTTTTGTGTCTTTTTTGTAATTGGACATTAGTCTAAAATAAGGTCTCGATGGTTCAATTGGCAGAAGTGTTACTCCCGGATGGAGTAGAGGTTCCGAGTTCGAGTCTCGGTTATTTCGGCCGTTTTCTGTTTCATATTTACAAAGAAGATTATTGATATTATTTCAATAATTAATATGAAAATAAAATATGTTTTATAATAAGTTACTTGCGAGTACAATCGTTTACATTACAAATTATAGAACAATATTAATTTCTTGAGCGTCTCGTTAAAGCCGACAAAGTACCGCAGTATGTTGTGATGCGTTGCCAAAGCCATTAGCCAATCTCTCACTTGGAGTGGTGCAAAATTAAATAATTATGATTTGCTGGTACAGAGAGCGTACGTGTACCGAGCGACAAATGCTTTTAAATTGTCAGTGGGTCATCGTTTCATCTTTATTTCGGATGTGTTTTTATGTGCGCGTTGCGCAAGTGTCGCGACGGATAGAGCCGGGGGTCTTTGGCACTTGTGGCTGGAGTGGAAATCTTTCGGTCTAATTAAAAATTGAATTTGATTAACAGTATTTAAAAATATTTTTATATTAACACCATACAAGAAGCGTCGAGGGATAATTTCCATTAGGGCCTCAGAGCAATAACCAACAGAAGGGAGCACTTCTGTGGTCAGTATTGATGATTTTCCTGACTCGGCTAGACCTGGGCGTGGCTACGACTAAGGCTAGGGTTTTTTTTACATGAATACCGCACAAGAGTCTAAGCTGCTCCCAACCGTCTAGAGCCAGTGAGACTATGGCATCCCCAATAGGGGTATGTTGTGAGGCTGAAGGTAGTGGGGAGGGAAAGAAGATGAGTAAGGGGAAGGTTTAAAAGTACTAGGCTATTCAGATCTGATCACCAAACGAGGCTAAAGCCATTTCAAGCAACGTTTCAATTCTGAATGGTGGTATTTCACCAGGGCGATACTTGGAGTATCTACCACTCTGAAACTTGCCGCAAATATACTATATGTAATTTCATATGAATTAAGTGGGAAATAACACATTTCAATTTAATGAAATTTATTTGTGACCGCCTGGATTTGAACCTGCAACCTCTGGATTCGTAGTCGAACGTCTTACCCACTCAACTACGGAGGCCGTCATATTTTAACTTATACAACTAGTATACAATCCTCCCTGATGAAGTGAACATTGTACACAAAACGTTTTGATTCTGTATCAATTAAAGCGATGTAAATTAAGTTATTTGTATTTAATCAAAAAATATATGTTTAGGTTTTTTTAATAAATTCTGGCACACGGACAAGCCCCCAACACAGAACTATCTGCTTATCCCTTCGTTGGTAGGTACATACTCAATTCAAACATATCGTCAACAAAAAGGCAAAAGGGCTGAAGCGTCATTTTGGGAAGTTTACACCAGAGCACTATAAAGTTTTTTTTGGTCAAGTCTTCAGCACCTGGTTGGATTTTTGAAAAAAAGATAATTCAATGCTCTCACTGAGTTACCCGAAGCGAAAAAAAGTTTTTTAAAAAGTCCCAAGCTTGTGTCGCTTGAGTCAAGTCTTCTCCGAAATGGTAAATATATTTTAGATGGCTATAGGGCCACAAAAGTTTTAAGAATCAAAAAAGAGTCAGAGCAATCGATGCAGAAAAAAGAACCGATCAAAACTGCATATTTAACTAATTTTTTACCATAGTTTCGCTTAAGCCCTTTTGCCTTTCCAGCGACAAAATTTTGAAATTCTTAGCATACCCTAATAAATTAAGCTTTCCGACTTGTTCGAATTCTTAGTCTATATTCAAAGACGTTTGTTTTGACAACACTAGGCTTGTAGGGAATATGAGACGTGTTTATCAAATGAGTCTAACAAAATCAAAAAAAAAATTATCTACCATATATAACAAAGCGATAAAAGCTTATGCTGTGAAATCAAATTCATATGAATAAAAATTTAAAAAAATAAATTATTCATTTTTGTTGTTTTCCCGGCATTCTGATGCAGCAATTTTGTAAATTTATTTATTTTAGAAAGATATTAACCTTCCCCTTACTGTGCTAAATTATTGTTTTTACGTTCCGGTGCTGTGTAATCATTACACAAGTACAAAATTGCTATTTTAAATCAGAAAAATAAGGATATTCAAACCCAATCGCTTAAATAAATCATATTTGAAGTCAACAGTGATAATAATTGTAATTTAAAAGTTGAAAATTTAAAAAAAAAATCATCGGCTGACGCTCATAAAACGGGCGAGAGAACCACTTCCAATGGATGCCCGAAAGCTACTGTCCGTAGATTGAGCTTGTAGGCACGTGTATCTAGAATTAAAAAAAGCACAACAGCGAACTGATATTCCATTTCTCAGGTTCCCATATAGCGAGGTCAAGTAAGAGTGAGATGTAAATAGCGTCGTATCTCCCCTCACACTCTTCGCGTATCTTCGCATCCCATAGCGGTTTTTTAGAATGAATATACCTACGTCACACACTAGCACAGGTTTGATTGTATTGGTGAATTTATTCCCGATTTTCACAAAATATCTCGCATGAGCCTGATAAGTGCTAATTAATATAAACACTATTTTTTCATTCAATGCGTTAATGTATTGTGGAGGAATACTTACAATTTAAATCCAGTATTTATGATGGTTATAGAACTATTAAAGTTATTAAAAGCAATGTGTAGTAGTTACACATCATAGTTAAGGAAAGGTTATTATAAGGATATGATATAACTGATCAAAACTGCATATTTAACTCATTTTTGGCCAAGCGTGGCTTTAGCCCTTGTGCCTTTCCAGCTACAATATGCATTTAGTTCAGCTAGCCTAAATGCACATAGTCAATTCTGCAAGTATTCAATTTTCACGTGGGTTGTCCATCGTTAAGGCACACGTATCCGCCTCTGTAATCGTATAGACTCACATTTAATGGCCCTCTATTACACGATGCTCTACCGAACAGCTGATAAATTTAAATATCAGATAAATGTTGGCAAGTTTCCTAGTGGTGTTATTATTTTGGACCATAGAAAAATGATGGATGAATCGAGATGTAAAACTCGCTGTGCGAGTCGCACGTTAATTTTCCGAAGCGAATTCCCTTAATTTACATTCCATCGTCTTCGCCAGAAAGATTATAATTGGTGTTATTGACAGAATAAATAAATATTTATTCATATGTACTATTCTAACATGCTATTTAAATATTAGTGTTGTGATCGCTTTGAAAGAACTGCTTCAAAGAACTACTTCTTTTGGCAACAGTTCGTACTTCATTCATTGTTCATTGAACAAATACTTCAATTGAAGTCGGTAGTTCATTATAGCGTTCTTTCATTTTAATAATTTCATTTCATTGAACAAATATTTCAATTGAAGGTGGTAGTTCATTTTACCCTTTATTCATTTCATTAACTTCATTTTACTGAACCAACACTTTAATTGAAGTTGGTAGTTCATTTTAGCTTTCATTCATTTGATTAACTTTATTCCGTTGAAAGAAGTACTTCAATTTGAAGCAGTACCGTTGTGAAGGCATTGACATTTCAAAATGAAGGAACCAGTTCCAGTTCCTTTCGTTTTGAAATGTCTACCGACTAGTACGTGATTTTTGTGGCGAGGAACCGGTTCCAGTGCTTTTCACTTTGAAATCTCTACCGACTAGTACTATGTAATTTGGCAAGGAACCGGTTCCAGTTCGGCCGTTTCCAAAAAGAACTGAACAAACAGGCGGATAAATACAAATCTCTTTTTTCGCGAGTTCGACTTCAATTGAAGGGTTCACTTCGAAGGGTTCATTTTAAAGAACTAACAATTCGTGAAGCATTAACAAAACATTGAAGTTTTTCCCAACGCTATTAAATATCAATAATTAATTCACATTAGCAAGAATTAACAACCATAGATTGAATTAAAGTAAAACTATCTGCAAAAATTACTGCCTCAGCACAGGCTTGCCTAGTGAGGCAGATTATGAGAAGACGAAAGTAATAACTAATTTGGACAAAAACTAAGTTTTATTTTTATTTTACGTGAATACCGCATAAAGGCTGATTCACACCAACGTCCGGATCCGCTCAGTGCCGATATTGTTCCGCAAGAGAGCTTATTGATATGGTATGAATATCAATCAAGGAGTATGTGCCAAGACAAAGTTGTATGGCAGTATATCCTTCTGCCCACCCTTGTGATATTTAACTACTTATTTAGTTAAATAATTATTTTGAAGTGTAAAAATACTTACAACGCAGATTTTTTTTTTTTAAACCATTTTTTTATCACTAAATAATATTTTTAATAATTAATAGTTAATGAAAAAATTATTTAGTGACAAAAAAATGGTTTAAAAAAAAAAAATCTGCGATGTTAGTATTTTTACAATTCAAAATAATTATTTAACTAACTAAGTAGTTAAATATCACAAGGGTGGGCAGAAGGATATACTGCCACACAACTTTGTCTTGGCACATACTCCTTGATCGATATTCATACCATATCAATAAGCTCTCATACGGAACAATATCGGCACTGAGCGGATCCGGACGTTGGTATGAATCAGCCTTAAGAGTCTCAACTGCTCCGAACCGTCTACAGCCAGTGAGACTATGGCATCCCCAAATAGGGTATGTTGTGAGGCTGAAGGTAGTGGGGAGGGGAAAGATTGGGAAGAGGAAGGGTGGGAAGTACCTGGCTATTCAGATCTGGTTACCAAACACGGCTAAAGTCATTTCAAGCGACGTTTCGATTCTGAATGGTGGTCTTTCACCAGGGCGATACTTAGAGTATCTACCTTGCTTTTAATTTTTTATATTTAAATTAAATGTATAATGACAAATATTATTTAGATAAAAGTCATTGGCGCACGCCGGGTTTGAACCCGCAACCTTTGGATTCGTAGTCGAGTGTCTTACCACTCAACTATGGAGGCCGTCAAAGATAGATAGCTGAAGGGCCACAAAAGTCTTCAGAATCAAACGAGAGCATTCGATGCAGGAAAAGTAACTGTAAACAACTGCATATTCAACTTATTTTTGACCAAAGTGTCGATACATCTTTTTGCTTTCCCAGCGACGATACACAAATGCAGAAAATTTCTAGCAAAGCCAAAATCCTTGTTTAAACAAAGTTCGCATTATTCTACAACGTGAAATTTCCGTAACGAGGAATAACCATTCCTCCGGGCAGTGTATCCGGAACACGGACAAAAAATGACCAAAAGCTCGGGCCGTCGGAAAACTGGAGAATTCGCGAGTGTTGTTGGATTTTTTCTCTTTTTTTGTTACGGTCATAAATTTCCCTGCCGCGTGTAGGTACTGTGAAATGACTTTTGACTCGGCGTTTGGGTAGGCAGCTTTTTGCGGGGAGTTATTGTCACACGCAAAGCTAGGTGGTTCAATACATTCTCGCTGTGAACCGGATTTCGTGTTTTGCTTTCCTTTGATAAGTTTAATTTGACTTTTTAATGTTGATTTATTTGACTTAACGAATACGTCGTTAAACAGATTAAAGCTCCACTTTCATTTGGGTTAAGTTGGTTTGTACTTTTAATGTTGCCTTTTTGGAGACTTGAGAATTTGTTGTTGAATTTTATTGCAATATAGAATGAAAACTTTAACTCTCTTATTTATTTTTGATCGTAACGGTTTTTTTAAAATATTTATTAGGAGAAAATACAGATACAGACAGTACATTGATAGTAAATATATAAATACATACGCTGAAGAATTAGCCTGTATCAAAACCATTTCTCACTGATTAACATATTGTAGCTGATAAATGAATCTCTACAGAATATTTGTAGATAAATTTAAAGGGAAATAAAAGTTAATCAATTAATTAAGAGTTACAGAGAAAAAAAAACAGAAATTGTTGTTCAAATAATTGTATGCAGGAATTGAAAGGTGTGGGCTTGGGCGCGAAATTGAACAATCTGAAAGTATGTTGCCTTTTGTATGCGGACGATGCGGTGCTGATTGCTGACAGTATGGAAGATCTACAGTTTCTTGTGTCTAGAATGAACCAAGTATGTATGCAAAATAAGTTGATGATGAATGTAGTGCAATATAGTTGTGAATGATGAATACTTGGAGCAAGTGGATGAGTTTGTGTATTTAAGAAGTATGTTTACGAGAGACGGAAAGGCTGGTAAGGATATTGAAAGAAGGGTGAATGCAGCAAACTCCATTAATGGGGTGCTTATACCAACCCAGGAAGGATGAAAATAGACTGAATGCTGTGGAAATGAGATCCTTGAGACGTTTGTGCGTTAAAACCACGTATGACCGTATTAAAAATGTGGATATCCGGAAAGAATGCAAGGCTGTTATGAACGTAATGAATAGGATCAAGAAAGGGACGCTCAGATGGTTTGGGCATGTAGAGCGAATGAACGAAGAAAAGAGTGCGAAAGTGAATGGAAGTAGAAGTCGAGGACGCCCGAGAAAGACATGGCACGATCAAGTAAATCAAATACTTGAATCGAGTAATGTGAAGAATTAGAATAACAGAAGAGTATGTATGAGACGATGTATGAATGTAAATGAAGCAAGGAGTGTGTACCAAGACAGAGTTATATGGCGGTCCGTCCTCTCTGCCTACCCCTGCGGGGAGACGGCGTGATGGTTAGTTAGCTAGTTTTTTAGTTGAGAAAAAAAAAATGAAAATAAAAAGTACAGGAAATATAAACACTAAGTTGTTTTTTTGTTTGTTTTAAGTGAACACAGCTTTCAATTTTCTACTAAAAGTACCGCTGGTATCAACGCATATGTCGGGATCCATTGAAGTTTGATAAAGTTGATGAAGTATGATGCTTAAACCTGTTATAGGCATCTTCAGACGGGTCCGAAATTATTTCTAAAATTAATAAGTAAAACAAAACTACAAAGTCTATCGAATCATTATATCATCGCTGGGAAGGCAAATGGGCTTAAGCGACATTTGGTCAAAAATTAGTTACACATGCAATTTTTTTTTCTTGCATCTAGAGCTCTGACTCTCGTTTGATTCTGATGACTACTGTGGCCCTTCAGCCGTATGAATTATATTTACCATTCAAGGCTTGATTCAAGCGACATAAGTTTGAGACCTTTTTTTACATTTTCGTCGCTTCAGATAACTCAATGAAAAAACGCCGGGTTTGAACCCACGACCTCTGAATTCCTAGTCTAGCATCTTACCACTCGACCACGTAGGCCGTTAGGCTCCGGAAGTCAGATGGCTAGGAAGATAAAAGTAAAAAAAGCCTTGTCATCTAATTTCTTCATAAAAATCTTTATTGTAATTCGAGGAAACCACTATTCTTACTAAAGGAATTTATTGATATATTTATTATATATTGAAGTTTCCGTAAATGTTAAATGAATCTTAATAATACCTAATATAATATGTTGATGAGAAAAATAATTCTTCCCTGTCGTTAGGTACCTACCCAAGCTATAATCCGCAAAGTTGCCAGGAAGCCAATACAATATCCTGAGAATGACATGGCAACATCGAGCGCGGGAAGTGGCAATGTTTACGCATCTACTATATCGGCGCGTCTGTGGTTTACCCACTGTCACTTCTGACACGAGCAACTGACAGATTGTCACTATAGTGGCAATACTTTGTTATTCTTACGAGAGACTCGGATTCTTGCTTGATTTAATACGGGGCAAGTTGTGCTGCCTGAATCGATAATGGAATTGATATTTAACGGCTCAAATGGTTAAAATATCGCCGAGAAGACAAAAGGGCTGAAGCCCCATTTTGGAAAGTTTACACCAGAGCACTTTAAAGTTTTTTTTGTATCACAATAAAAGTCTTCATTACCTGGTTGAATTTTGAAAAAAAAAGTTAGCTCAGGTAACTCGATGCTTTCACTGAAGCGACAAAAAGCTGAAAATGTCCCAAAATTGTGTCGCTTGAGTCGAACCTTCTCCCAAATGGTAAATATATTGTAAATGGCTGAAGGGCCACAAAAATCTTCAGAATCAAACGAGAATGCAGAAAAAAAAACTAATCAAAACTGCATATTTAACTCATTTTTGACTTAAGTTTCGCTTACGCCTTTTCGTCTATGAATGGTGGTCTTTCACCAGGGCGATACTTATTTATTTATTTAATTATAAACGTCCTCATGGGTTTTTCCATAACATATGATATAAAACATAAAGTAATAGTGACATAAAAAATAACAGTGATTAGCACCCAAAAACATGATTGAGTTGATAGACATATTATAATGCAAATTAACACTAGTATTTTTGAAAGAGGTATGCTATTATAGCCTTCTTGTAACTAGATTCAGTGCAGTTGGATATATCTACTATTTCAGCGATAGAATTACTCACTGTAGCATCTTGGAGCATCTACCACTCGAATGGCACCATTTTGGATTGAAATTGTTTTCGCATTACTAATTACTTAACAGAATTTTACATTAAGACCAGCATTAAATGTCACAGCTCGTTAGCAAGAATGCCATTTATTAAGTCAAAGAATCTCGAGTCGAATACAGTTTTTAAAAAGTAACTGCCAACAAAAACAACACTTATATAGCATACAACCGCATTCAGACTAGGATAAAAAATCAACCAGTAGTTATTTTCAATGCATATTTTAGGCTGGCTGCTTTTCCAGGTCAACTGGCATATTAATTTAGGAAAATGCTTTTTGCTTGTTTGCCCAAAACCCAGACTTCATGGCCTAAAGAACAAATATGGGCATAAACATGATTCATTTTAACTCAACTCTGTTAAAATACAAATCTAATTGAGAATTTTCAGCAATCCCCGAATGCAAGGCTGATGTGAGCGTAATGAATAGGATCAAGAAAGGGACGCTTAGATGGTTTGGGCATGTAGAGCGAATGAATGAAGAAAGGAGTGTGAAAAAATATATGATGTGAAAGTGAGTCAAATACTTGAATCGGGTCATGTGAATAGTCGGAATAACAGAAGAGTATGTAGGAGACGATGTATGAATGTTAATGAAGCAAGAAGTGTGTGCCAAGAAAGAGTTATATGGCGGTGCGTCCTCTCTGCCTACCCCTGCGGTGAAACGGCGTGATGGTTAGTTTGATAGTTAGTTATATACTAACAGGCCATTGTCCAATTACAAAACAAACAAAAAACATAACACAAAATGGGAAAAAGAGCAACAGAGAAAGAACAGCACATACATTATATTATATTGAAACAATGACAAAAATATACAATTGAAAGAACATTTAAGTCAAAGCCTGAACAAGGTTTTGGTAGAGTCGTAAAGAATGCCAAAAATCATTTAGACTGGTATTAAAAATTTCAAGATTATGGCTTGAGTTAACAAGTCTTGACATTCTGGACAGTGGAGAATGATATGCATAATAAGTAGAGTGATGATTGAGGAACAGAAATTCATTGTTTCTGAGTCTACAGGGTATGTCTTTGAGTTATGTTTTATGTAGCGCAATACAAACCCGGAGCTAGTGAGACTATAGCATCACAAATTGGAGCGTGTTGTGAGGCTGAAAGAAGTGGAAGGGGAAGAAATTGGAGAAAAGGAAGGTTGAAAGAACTTGGCTATTAAAATCTGATTACTAAACACGGTAAAAGCCGTTTCAAGCAATGTTTCGATTCCGAATTGTAGTCTTTCGTATCTACCAGTACAGAACGTGCCACAAATGAACATGTATATTTTTAATTAAAATGAAATAGCAACTTTGTAAAAGACAGATTTAATTTTAAATTTTATGACCGACTGGTTTGGCTTAACCATTAAAAATAACTAAACAAAAAATACATAGTGTGTGGTTATAAATATACTCGCACATACAGAGAGAGAACACAATATTTAAAATAATAAGAAAACAGTGAGAAAAAAATAGAATAAAATTTAAATTATAACAAAGGAACAGAAAGAAAGAGACAGATAATATGAAATGAAAAAGGTAAAACATCAACTGCGAAGGCGATTAAAGAATAGTATTTTTGAGTTTACAAGAAATATACTTAATATTGAACTACAGGACAAATTTAACTGATTATTAAAAATATTACTATTAATTTTAATGGCTTTCTTTATTTTTAGTGTTCTAAATTATTTAATCTGTTGCCATGAACATTTGTGTGGAGAATATGAAGGAATACATGAATAATATTTAATATGAAAATATAATAAATGCCATATAAATATATGACTAAGCGAAGCCGGTCGGTACGAAAATATTTTTAAAAATTCGCGATCTATGGATCCGGTTGCAACCTCTGTTCTCTTGAACCAACGTTTCAGGCAGCCTTTCAGTATTTTTTTATCAGGGCAGCAGTTATTTTACGCATGACGTGTCAACTTTTTCATGAGAAAATAATACGATTTTTTTTTCATTCTGAACAAGGTTTTACTGTGTTGCCACTTCAAAGGAATTCATCGTGATTTTTCAAATTAATTAACAGAGTAGGAGGAAACAATTCGTCTTGCTGACAACACTGAAAGAGATATCGCCCAATTTTTAGTATCGTGGTTTTCTATGGCTGTGCGGGTGGGATATTCTGGTGTTTGCAGCTAATTTTATAAGCTGTAAACAACTTTCTTTATTTTACTGTGATCTCGCAGTTTTATTTTTATTTTTTAATGAATTATACTACAATGGTAACTGACTAAATAAAGATTACGCCGTTTCTACCCAGGGGTAGGCAGAGAGGATGGACCGCCTTACAACTCTGTCTTGGCACATACTTCTCGCTTCATTCACATTCATTTACAGTCTCATACATACTCTTCTGTTATTCTGACTCTTGTCAAGGCCCGACTCAATTGTTTGATTTACTTGATCTTTCTATGTCTTTCTGAGCGGCTTTCAGTCGATAATTAAATTTTAGTCAAATTTTATTGCTGACTGCGGGCGTGCTATAGAAAGTTAACTAATCATCGATAAAGTTGATAAACACCTTTATCGTGTCAACGTTGATATTTTACGGTGGTCATTCTCTAGACCTGGTTGATCAAGGAAAATAAACATAGTTCTGACCTCAGAGACAGCCTGCATGGTCGAGTGGTAAGACGCTCGACTACGAATCCAGAGGTCGCGGGTTCGAACCCGGCGTGCGCAAATAATTTTCATTTAATTAATATGTGTCATAACACATTTGATTGACATTAAATAAAATAAAGTATATTTGCGGCACGTTCCAGAGTGGTAGATACTCACCCTGGTGAAAAACCACCATTCAGAATTGAAACGTTGCTTGAAATGACTTTAGCCGTGTTTGGTGGCCAGATCTGAATAGTCAGGTACTTTCCAACCTTCCTCTTCCTCATCTCCTTCCCCTCCCCACTACCTTCAGCCTCACAACATAGCCCTATTGGGGATGCCATAATCTCACTGGCTCTAGACGGTTGAAGCAATTGAGACTTGTGCGGTATTAACGTAAAAAAAAGAGTGGTAGATATTCTAAGTATCGCCCTTTCCTGATGAAAGACCACCAATCAAAATAGAAACGTTGCTTGAAATGGCTTTAGCCGTGTTTGGTGACTAAATCTTAATGGCCAAGTACTTGTCAACCTTTCTCTTTCCCATCTTCTACCCTTCCCCACTACCTTCAGCCTCACAACATACTCCATTTGGGGATGCCATAATCTCACTGGCTCTAGACGGTCGGGAGCAGTTGGGACCATTATGTGACCACTGTAAAAAAATGCATATTTAAAAAAAAAAAACATAATTAATTTCGTTCAAACTAAATGATAACGAAGCTACACAGACAGTATTTACAAAAAAACGATGATTTTGTAACATAAAAAAAAAACAGATAAACATCGTTTATAACCACTTTTATTATTAAATATTATGTCGACCGGTTTCGGAAGCACCCTCCCATCATCAGGACAATATTAAAATTAACACAAAATATAAAATGCTGAGATATATATACATATTTAGGAGTTGGAATGGGAAGGAGAAGGGGTAATTGAGGGAATTATGGGAATAACCTTGAAGTAACAACCCAACTTACACAGTTTTTACAAACTTTTACAAGGTTTTTTAGGTTATATGCTATATTTTTGTTGATAAAAATACTGTGAAAAGGTGGCTATACGAATAAACAAAAACATTATGTCGATATGTGATATGAATAGATGTATAAATACCGTAGCCTTAGTCTTAGCCGAGTCAGGTTAAAATCATTAAAAACAAGTTAAGAACTGACTTCACTGCCTTGGATAGATACTACTTTATGTACTCTAATGGAATAACAGAGCGGCTTACTGAAAATATATGTCTAGGATAGGACTATAAGATAAATTAATTTGATTATTCAAAATACTACATTTACTATTTAATGATTTTCTAATTTCTAATGCTTCTAAGTTATCTGATTTTTTCCCTTCATTACAACGGTGATTTTGTAACAGGTTAATTTCTCACGGAGAGCTGGCCAAGTCGAGTCGTCAAGCAGTCTGTCATGTCGACTCAAAACCAGACACAAAACGACCAGAAAATCCGACAGCCGAGTCACTGTGCGTCTGCCCTTTGCTTTAGTATGAAACCCAGCCGCACAGTGGACGCGGTGCAACGATCTACAGTTATTTATACGCCTATATCTCGCCGTCCTCGTGGACAAAAATAGCCCGAATGTTCTAGGATGGCGACACTGTGAGGTGGGATTGTTGAGTTCATTGATTAGTTGGGTTAGTATGAAAACTAGACTCGACTAAAGTACTCCATATAGGCACATAAGCACTGCCTACCCTACTGTAATCGCATAAAACTATGAATTATATTGAAATTATTGCAAAAAATAAATCTGCACTTTCAAAAATACGCGCAAAGCTAAGCTAATTGCATCGCCGCGAGCGCCCAACTGACTGTCCCACTATAAAGTGTCAAAAGCAGTAACTAAATATGCCCAAATGACGCCAACGTCAGAGTAGATTATTCTATGCTTACTAGACTAAACTAAATATGTATACTGAATGCGTGCAGGCCCGTCCCTGAGCCAAATCGCGTCCGGCAGGGGCGCAAAAATAATATTTACGCAGCTTTAAATACGTTTCAAATTGGTGTGCTCATTGCTGAAAGAATGCGACAGCACTATTAGTTCAAATGGTGTTGTCTCATCTTTAATTAAATTCGCGCCAGTTTCTCTCATATTTACACTGCTTGTCTCTGCATAATTTTATCTCTTTTTAACGCCCAGTGTGCATTAATCGTTCTAACAGAAGATCGATATCAACTCGTATCAAGTATAAGACGAAAAATGCAGGTTTTATTTCGCGCCGTCGTACCGGGAACATAGGGGTTCGATTTCCGTCTGTGAATTGTATAGTTTTTTTTATTTGAAATAATATATAGGCGCTGGTCAAGTAAAAAAGCACTATAATAAGATACTTATAGAGCCTTAGCAATACGCCGCTAAGAGCGAACTGCTCCAATTGCGTCTACACAGAGCCGGCCCTGTGCGCGCGTTCAAATGGCTTATTTGTGTTGGTATCTTTGTTGGTTTAAAAGCAGTGCTTTTACAGAAAAAATGCAACGGCATTCAGTGGCATCTGTTGGTAGCTATCTCTTTCATTAATTAATCCGCTGTTTTCCTGCTGCCTACCCTGATCAAAAACTCTGTGCAGGCCACCGTATGCTATAGAAATATTTTTACGAGAGGTGTCCAAAAGTTACCGGAATTCTCTTCTGGGGGGCAGACCCTTTCGAGTACAAAATTGCACCTACCAAGTGAGAGGTATACGAACCTTTGTGAATCGGTAGATATTGCTGTGAGAGGCCGCATTTGTTCACAAGAAACGTGCAGCTATGCAATTTTTCCTGTTTTTTTTCATATACACAAACCAAATACTTTTTTGTCTTTTTTAACACTATTATATAATATTTTTATACGTCTAACTGAAATTATACGTAGTTTTTTTGTTCTTTTATACACCTTGATAAAAATTGCGCAAAACTCGCGTTGGTGACATCGAGTTTGTTTTATTGAGCAAGATTTGTACCAAGCGATCTCTCAGCCTCATGGCTAAAAACGGGCAAAGATTACTTTGTTTTTATGTTAATTAGTTATTTTATTACTCAACTGTTATATTTATTATCGATGTGTATTATTATTTATTTATTTTGCGGATTTTTTTTTAATTCACTAATCATCTTGTTGAAAAAGATTAAACCTTCAATAAAAGCACCGGTGCTCATATTCTTCACAAAAATGGTCATGGCAACAGATAATTTAGAAGCACTAGAAATAAAATAAAAACCTATTTAAATTAATAGTCATTTTCTTAATAATCAGTCAAATTTGTCCAGTAGTCCAATATTAGGTATATTTCCTGTAAACTCACAAAATTTCTCATTATTTCTTAATTACCTTCTCAGTTGACGTTTTGCCTTTTGCCTTTCATATTATCTATCTCTTTCTCTCTGTTCTTTTGTCATAGTTTAAATGTTATTCTTTTGTTTTCTCACTGTTCTCTTATTTTTTTTATACTGTGATCTCCCTCTGTAGGTATACTTAGCCGCACACTTTGTTTAATTTTGTACCCTGGTGATGCTTAGACTAAGCGAAACCTGTGGTCTTACCATATACAAAGTCATTATTTAATTTTCTTTTGTATTGTTTTTATTGCAATTGTTGTTGTCTACAAATGTTTTAGACTATGTGACATTGCGAACTTTTGCAAGCTGAGAGCCTTTCTAGTGTGTTATTTTACACTGATCAACTACGCGCTATTCCTAAGGAATCAATATTTTGGTTGAGATGACACAGCAAATTCCTAAGTTGAAATACTGCATATATATCTTGTGCATTCCTAGTATCAACTTAATTATAAATGTCCATATTTTGATTAATTTTAAAAAGTATTCTGTCCATTTCGCTAAATGAAAAACGAGAACATTTCGTACAAGATACATTAAAAAAGTAAAGGTTGGAAGGCTTGGCGTAAGAATATATGGATAGGTACCTTTGCGAAACAGCGTAGTCAGGGCGGTTGATTTTATACTGACTTGATGGAAAGAGACAAATATATGTTAAAGGATGTTAGATAGCCTATTAGTTACCGTCCACATGGAATTCTGACATTTTTAATAAACATATTTGAACACATTAAACAAAACATTATCAATACACCATTAAAATGATTTATAAAGTCAAAATATCACACAAACACTAATAACAGAAGGTTTGCCAAAATAATAATGTGAGCTTTTTGTTGATTTTATGTATATTGAAGTTCGGTCAAACATATTTAAAACTGTGGAAATACCTCTGCAAAGTGATATTTTATGATCTTTTTTTGGTCTTATTTGAACATTCACATATCACCGTCATGTTCGATTTATTTGTATAACCACTGCAAGTATTTTAATCAACACAAATATAGGAAATAACCTCAAAATTCGTTAACGTTAGTTAAAATATTTAGCTCTCTTTCCGTATATATTCTTACTCCGAGTGGTTGACTAATAAGTGACTCTTGTAGGTACTATGTTATTGAATGCCTAGCGTCATTGGTCAATGAAAAAAACATAGGTGACCCAAAAAAAACTGCATATTTCAAATGGGTGAAAAAAGCTTAGATGAATTAAATAATGTAGATAAGTTACTGAGACACCGCGCGTGACTGTACGAAACTAAGCCAACGTGGCATACCTGAGATTTACTGCATTTAGTCTCGCACAAACATTTGTTTGACGAACAAGCTGTCACCAGCTGCCACAAACGCATCGCTGTAAGCTCTTTTCTAAAATAAAATGCCTTCCTGTGCTTTTGACAAGTGTAAAAATCATTCGGGAACAAAAAACAAATCTCATGGAGTTTCTTTTCATGCGAAGTACACACAAATCACTTATTATTTCAATTAATACAATTATTCAAATAAGTGAGATAGCGAATACAGAAATACATAAGTGTGTGGAAGACAACCTAGCGACAGTACACGAGTACGTCGCATGCCACTTCGCTCGTAAGTTCGTTAGGGAAGAGAGGGCTTGTAACGCGGAGAATGTAACGCGGGACGTTCATATAGCTATCTCATTCATACACACATATTCTGCTTGGTATGGCTATCCTTTTCATGCTTTCAGAGCATGCCATATTTATCGTTCAATTTGTATGAATATGACGTGTCTTGTATTTTATGTCTATGTAAAAAAGTGAATAATTGTTAAAACTGGGGAAACATTTGGTGGAGGCCTAGGTTCAAAGCCTCACCCCAAAGTGACTCACGAAGAGGAAATAAAAGGGTATGAAGGGAGACTTACCATCAACTTTGCTTTGTTCAATCTACCTTATTTTTGCTAGAGTTGTAGAACGTTCAGTTTTCCGATGGAACTCTCACACCCCGTAAACTAAAAAGATTGAAATCTCTCGCTGGAAACTCGATTGGCCTCGTTGAAAAATACAAGCATTGAAAAGAGTACGAAAATATTTCAATTTAAAATGATTTGTTTATAAGTAACGTCCGACCTTGTTTATACGACCAACTAAAATGGGCTGACTGTCTTCTATTTGGCTGAAGAAATTAATTTACTTTGCTTTGTTTAGATTTTGGATTCTATTATAAAATATTTCCAGCGGCTTTTCATTTCCTTTCTTTTGTAAAATTTGATCGAATTGTTTATCTGGCGATTCGTTCGTTTTATTTTTGACAATTGAATCCTAGTTCTAATTTCATTTTTCCCAGAACTAAATAACCGCTACGCCATTTGCCTTCGGAAGAAGGCAGAGAGATTGGACCTCCACAAAGCTCTGTCTCACAATTTTTTGTATTACAATAAAGTAATTGGTTCATTATCATGACCAGACTCAAAAATCGGAAAAATTAGATATTTTTATAATTTATTCTTTATAGTGAATACCGCACAAGAGTCCCAACTACTCCCAACCATCTAAAGCTAGTGAGACTATGGCATCTCCAATTGGGGTATGTTATGAGGCTGAAGGTAGTGGGGAAGGGAAGGAGATGGGTAAGAGGAAGGTTAGGAAGTACCTGGCTATTCAGATCTGGTCAAAATACACGGCTAAAGCCATTTAAAGAAACGTTTCGATTCTGAATGGTAGTCTTTCACCAGGGCAATACTTAGAGTATCAATTACTCTAGAACGTGCCACAAATAAACCATGCTTCATTTTATATTAGTCAAAAGTGAAAAAACACATATTGATTGATTAAAAGTTATTTGCGCACGCCTGGTTTGAACCCGCGACCTTTGGATTCGCGTCAAGCGTCTTACCACTCGACCATGGAGGCCGTCAACGTCATGATTGTGCCATGTCTTTGTGGGGCCCCAGCACGTAACATCAATACAGATTTTATCAACAATGTCGGCAATTTTTTAATCGTTCCCGAGCCCGACTGCAGATCGCCAACGAACAAACGGCAGTTCACATCGACTTAATTGATGATGTTTAGTTGACGTGAGTGAAGTTTAGTTCTACAGCTTATAAAATATCTATAAAAAAGTCGAAGGGCGGACGCCATATAATTTTTCAATAACGAAAAGTATAAATAAAAGTTTGATGAGACAAAATACAAATTTTGTTTAAGCAGAGTCCTACTAGAAAATTTAAATATATGGTATTGATTGAAATTTAAAAAAAAATCACCAATAGAATACATTTAAATATCAAAAAACGTGGTTTATGTCTAATCCATAAAATGCATTCCAAAAAGGTTATTTTAAAAATATAACATTTTTCAAAAGACATAATTAATTTAAAATTATCATGATGAAATTAAACAAACATTAAAGCGTAGGAAAGACTTTTTTTATTTTTAATTGTATTATTGACTCACTTTCTCTGTTGCAACTCATCCAGTTCAACATTCCTTGCCGTGGACTTGTTCTCTAATCAAATAATCAATTGCTGTCCCTCAATCATCACTCTACTAATTATGGATATTTTTTTCCGCTGTCCAGAATGTCGAAACTTGTTGACTCAAGCCATGGTCTTAAAGTTTTTGGTATCAGTCTAAATGATTTTGGTAATTCTTAACGATTCTACCAAAACCTTTTTCAGGCTTAGACGAATGTTATTTCTAATGTATTAGCGTTGGGAAAACATCAATGTATTGTGAATGCTTCACGAATTGCTAGTTCATTAAAATGAACCCTTTGCAGTGAACATTTCAATTGAAGTCGAACTCGCAAAAACGAGATTTGAATTAATCCGGTTATTTGTTCAGTTCTTTTTGGAACCGGTTCCTCGCCGAAAAGAACACGTCTTAGTCGTTGTAGTTCGTAAGTAGTTCTTTGTAATCTAACTTCAATTGAAGTATTTGTTCAATGAAACGAAGTTAATGAAATGAATGAACGCTAAAATGAACTACCAACTTCAATTGAAGTATTTGTTCAATAAACAATGAGTGAAGTAGGAACTGCTGCCAAAAGAAGTAGTTCTTTGAAGTAGTTCTTTCAAAGCGGTCACAACGCTATAGTGTATATTTTTGTCATTGCTTCAAATATAATGGATGTGCTCTTCTTTCTCTGTCGCGTTTTTTTCCCATTTCATGTTGTGTATTTAAAAAAAATTGACAATGGTCCGTTAGTATAAAAATAGATTCATAAATTTAGAAACATTCTGCATTATTTACTATTCTAAATTCACCGAAATTACGTAAGACGAAGTCCTTCGAACGCACATTATAATTGTAATTTGACAAAATGAGATTAACAGGAACCGGGCTTTCAGTCTCGTTTCTTTGAAATGTTATTTTAACATCTAGCAATAACAGCTTTCACTAGACGAATGTTTTGCAAAAAATCATCATAAAATGCATTTGGCTTTGAAGAACTTTTGTTTGTATTGTAATTTCGACAGTTTTACTAACCAGAAATAGTTTTTTACTGCAGTTATTTAGCAAAAAAAAACTGTTCAATGTAAAATGGGAATGGACTTTGCTACTAACAGCCAAGAACCCAAATCCGTCACACGCCAACTACTAGACAGTTCATGGAACAGGGATTTCGAGAATTTATTCCAATCTGCATCGATAATAATTAAATAAGGCTATTGTTGTATTTCAAAGAGATAATTTGTTAGGTTCTTACCTTCTTGTCTTTCATCCAGTTCCTACCTTATCCAACCATTTTACTTTATTCGATTTGTATTAAACAACACCGAGTGTTGAATACAAGTGCAAATCAAGAAACAGAAATGTTATGTGAAAAGCGTTGTTCGTTCATTGATGTCTCGCTTGGTCGTTCGGTTTGTTGCTATTCTTCAAATAATATTAAATTAAGTGTTGTTGTTGTGATTCGTTGTGTGTAAAAATAATCAAGAACTTAAACATCAACTTCATCGGTGAGTGAATTGGTTTCCTTCATTCCATAATCTCTCCACATCCATAATTAGACGCTTCCATCAAGTGGTATAGTTTTATAGTTTTACAGCCCGCTATTTTCAAAAGTCATCTGAAATTGAAAACACATTCAGTGTTTTATTGCAGCTTCGGATGTTTTTTTTATTTACCTGTAATTAATTGAATGTTTTGATAATTTTTCGACCACATAATACGGGCATGCACTTAAGGTGGGTTGCAAAATATTTTTTGTTATTAGTTTGACGGCCTCCGTGGTCGAGTGGTAAGACGCTCGACTACGAATCCAAAGGTCGCGGGTTCGAACCCGGCGTGCGCCAATAACTTTTATTTAATTAATATGTGTCATGACACATTTAATTCACATAAAAAATAGTAAAAAGTATATTTGCGGCACGTTTCAGAGTGGTAGATACTCTAAGTATCGCCCTGGTGAAAGACAACCATTCAGAATCGAAACGTTGCTTGAAATGGCTTTGGCGACTAGATCTGAATAGCCAGGTACTTATCAACCTTCCTCTTCCCGATCTCCTTCCCCTCCTCACTACCTTCAGCCTCACAACATACCCTATTTGGGGATGCCATAGTCTCACTGGCTCTAGACGGTTGGGACCAGTTGAGACTATTGTGGGGTATTCATATAAAAAAATATATATATAAATACATTTTTTTAATGTGTCGTCGATAATTAATCTAATGTTACATTAAATGAAACTAATAAACAAAAACACAATAATTAGTTCTAACAATTTGTCTATGTTAGTCCAATTTTAATATCGTCGCTGGATAGGCAAAGGGGCTTAAGCGACACTTTGGTCAAAAATGAGTTAAATATGCAGCTTTGATCAGTTTTTTCTTCTGCATCGAATGCTCTGACTCTCATTTGATTATGAACACTTTTGTGGCCCTTCAGCCATCTACAATATATTTACCACTTGGGAGAAGGCTTGACTCAAGCGATACATGTTTGGAACTTTTTTGGCTTTTTGTCGCGTGGTGAGAGCATTGTGTTACCTAAACGAACTTTTTTTTCAAAATCTAATCTAAAAGACTTATGAATTTTATTGTAAAACAAACAAAATAAAGTGCTCGGGTGTAAACTTCCAAAATGGCGCATCATTCCTATTGCCTTTCCAAATAATGTTACATTGACCTAAATAAACCTTTCTTAATTTCCTTATCTTCACTTCAACAAATTTGTTTAAATTTATACATACTTTACATCTGGATTTTTTACCTTTGGCCTCTAGTAAATTGCTTTTTAATCTGCGGATGTACACACGCACCATT
Source organism: Drusus annulatus (assembly GCA_022651775.1). Taxonomy (NCBI): domain Eukaryota; kingdom Metazoa; phylum Arthropoda; class Insecta; order Trichoptera; family Limnephilidae; genus Drusus; species Drusus annulatus. The sequence goes on along the minus strand of JAGWCC010000154.1, from coordinate 473,040 downwards.
CTAATCATATCCGAACATTTTTTTATGATTTACGATAACGATCAAGATTTAAGATAGTTTTGATTTGCATACATAGCTTTTATTTATTATTTTCTCGTTATTATATTAGGCTAGGCTATTTAGTGTATATTGACGGCCTGCGGGGTCGAGTGGTAAGACCTTGGAGAAACAATGTATGGAGAGAGAGCTGATTAGTTTTACCCAACCGATACAAACTTGCGATAAATCACTTTCTCCGGGTTTTCACGTCGTACACAATGAGAGAGAAAGAGACAACAAATATAATACTCCGCTTTTACGTACCGTCACAATGATCTTGGGCTCTGGGGTCACCGCGGGACTCCGCCCACATTTTTTATTATGCCACTAAACTTGACACAACTAAACGGTTTTTTAGGTTAGATGCTATATTTTTGCTGGTATCAATACTGTGAAAAAGTGGTAATACGAATAAACAAAAACATTATGTCGATATGTGATATGAATGGATGTATAAATGGATGGTCTTAGCCACGCCCAGGTCCGCCGAGTCAGGTAAAAATCATCAAAAACTGACTACACTACCTTGGATTGATACCACTCTATATACTCTAAGGGTAAGACGCTTGACCGCGAATCTAAAGGTCGTGGGTTCAAACCCAGCGTGCGCAAATAAATTTTATTTAATTAAAATGTGTTACAAAACATTTAATTCATATAAAATAATGTATAAGCGCCCTTGAGGTGATTTTCCCACAAAAACGGCGCTATAAAAGTTATCCATTTATTATTATTATAATAGTATATTTGCGCAACGTCCCAGAGTGGTATATATTCAAGGTATCGCCCTGGTGAAAGACCAACATTAAGAATTGAAACGTTGCTTGAAATGGCTTTGACCGTGTTTGGTGACCAGATTTAAATACCCTGGTACTTCCCAATCTTCCTCTTGGCACTTCCATCCCCTCCGCACTCCCTCCAGCCTCACAAAATACCTCATTGGGGCTGCCATAGTCCCACTGGCTCTAGACGGTTGGGAGCAGTTAAGGCTCTTGTGCGGTATTCACTTAAAAAAATGTGTACCTTACGTGAAATCTCACAAACTGGGCTGTATAAATTTACTGTTATAATGTTTTTTTTAATACTTAAAAAACCTTACCTTACAATATTTATCTTAACCTAACCTTACATAAGCGATGTGATTCATAAAAACGCACCTAATTACGACTATGATTGAAATGTACATTAAATTCTTCTGGAATAAAACATTATTATTATTATTAAATTGTCAGTACTGCAAGGAATGTCCTTTCTTTTTTTCTTGGATAAAATATAATGCCTTAGGTTTGCTTGGTATTTTTTATAAATTTCTGTTCCTTATTCTAGATGAATAATTGACCTGTTCACTTTCATCAAGCTGATTCATTCAGTTCTAAGCAGAATCATACGTAAAGAACATAAACGTTTTTGATGAAAATGAAATAATAACTTTGTATAAGACCACTAATTTCATTTTATTTTTTATGGCCGACCGGTTTCGCTTAGCCTAAAAATCATCAGGGTACAAAATAAACTGAACAAAAATACGTAGTGTGTGGTTATAATAATATATACTCATACAAACAGAGGGAGAACATAATTTAAAATAAAATAAGAGAACAGTAATAAAACAAAAGAACAATATTTAAATTATAACAAAGGAACAGAGAGAAAGAGACAGATAATATGAAACGAAAGAGGTAAAACGTCAACTGAGAATGTAATAAAAGAATAATGAGAAATTTAGTTTTAGTTTACAGAAAATATAAAAAATTTTTTCCAGTAGTTCAATATATCTAATATTGAACTACTGGAAAAATTTAACTAAGCGGTAAAACGTCAACTGAGTACGTGATAGAAGAATAATAAGATATATTATAAGTTTACGGGAAATATACCTAATATTGGACTAAACTACGCTTAAACTAAGCGAAACCGGTCGGTCATAAGAAAAATAAAAAAACCAAGAGAACTGTAAGAAAACAAAATAATAATATTTTAATTATAATAAAGGACATAGAGGAAAAGGCAAATAATATGAAATGAAAGAGGCAAAACGTCAACTAAGAACGTAATAAAAGAATAATGAGAAATTTAGTTTTAGTTTCCAGGAAAATTATTAATATTGAACTACTGGAAAAATTAAATTAATTATTAATAATATGACTATTCGTTTTAATGGCTTTCTTTATTTCTAGTGCTTCTAAATTATTTAATCTGTTGCCACGACCATTCTTGTGAAGAATATGATCACCGGATGCTCTTTAGCGAAACCGGTCGGTCATAAAGATTAAATAAAATCTGTGGTCTTACACAGAGGTATCGTTTCATTTTTATTAAATGTGTCAAACCACAAAGTGATTGCTTCCTACGGAAATATAAACGTAATTGTTTTTCTAGTAGATGGAAAATGGAAATAGGTGACCATACCCGCCATTAAACTGCCGACCTGACCTAACACAACCTGTTTATAATTTGGCCAGTTTATTGTATTCGATGTGAATCACGTTTGCAGACGTTGAACAAACCGGATATTTAGAATTTCGACCAAACGGCGAGTTTAATGATTCCTCGGTTTACGAATGTCAAACTACCTACAGATATACGACCAAAACAAACAGTAACTCGGCGCCGATCATATAAAACGCCCAAGAGGGGTGCATTGCTGAAAAAAAAATCGATTTTGATAGATTTTTATTAATTTCGTCAAATTTATAATAATACAGCACAGGAGTCTTAATCGCTCTCAACCGTCAGGAGGCAGAAACTATGGCACCTATTTACATGGCCTGTTCAAAAGAAAACTTGAATTTTGAATTTTCGCGGGCTGTGTACATTTGATTATCGATTTTTTTGTTGTTTTTATGTTGGTACACGTATGTTTATCATATGTTAGCATTGTCAGCCATTTTGGATTAGTGGTTTGTTTTTGACAACTGGAAAGGTTAGTGACGTTTTTGTGTGTTCTTTGATTTTTTACTTTTGAAAAAAGTGGATCGTATATACTCGTATATATATATATATATCTAACTAACTAACCATCACGCCATTTCCCCGCAGAGGTAGGCAAAGAGGACGGACTGCCATATAACTCTGTCTTGACACACACTCCTTGCTTCATTCACATTCGTACATCGTCTCATACACACTCTTCTGTTATATTGACTCTTTACATTACCCGATTCAAGTATTTGATTTACTTGATCGTGCCATGTCTTTCTCGAGCGTCCTCGACATCTTCTTCCATTCACTTTCGCATCATATATTCCATTCACACTCCTTTCTTCGTTCATTCGCTCTACATGCCCAAACCATCTAAGCGTCCCTTTCTTGATGCTATTCATTACGCTCACATCAGCCTTGCATTCTTTCCGGATATCCACATTTTTATACGGTCATGCACGGTTTTACCGCACATACGTCTCAAAGACCTCATTTCCACAGCATTCAGTCTACTTTCGTCCTTCCTCTGCCAGTTCCATCCTTCACTGCCATACATCAAGGTTGGTATAAGCACTCCATTGTGGACTGCTAGCTTCGCTTTTTTGGACAATTTCTTATTTGCGCCAACAGCGTTCTGTCCTCCATTAATGGAGTTTCCTGCATTCACCCTTCTTTCAATATCCTTATATGTATATATATATATATATATATATATATATATATATATATATATATATATATATATATATATATATATATATATATATATATATACATACAGTCAAACTTGGTTATAACGAGCGCGAAAGGACCAACCAAATTCGCTCCTTATAGCCATTACTCGTTATAAACGTAGGTAGGTAAAAAATTACTTACCTACTAATATCGATATTTACCCCAGGATATAAAAGCTTGCATATTATAAAGCAACACATTTTTTTACTACGAAAATCATGCTTAACTACGAAATGATTTAATTTATGATTACACTAATAATAATAATAAACTGTACGTACCGTACTGGGTAGAAATGTTTCTTAGAGACATTATTCGATTGTTTCGAGAATTGGGTTTTTTCTCATACCCGGGCGCATTGAGTTGACAATATTATTTGGACGTTATATCAGTGAAGCCATCTCGTTATAACCCCACACGATTGTATGAAAATAAACCCGAACCAACATATCATTAAGTAATTGCTCATTATAGCCGTGACTTCGTTATTACCGTTATCGTTTTAAGAAAGTTTGACTGTACATAGCATATTTGTGTAATTAAATTGCATTTAAAATATTTGTGTATTGTTATTGTGAATTATTCATTGGTTTTTTATACATCATTTTGATGAAATATTTAGTTTTTTTTTACTGTTTATACTATGCATTCATTGTAATTTATATTTTTTCTTAAAATTGTTCGATTGCTTTATATTTGTGAGTATTGTGTACAATTTAATACACTCACTCGCTATATTCAAAAACGGCTTAAAAAAAATGTTGTTTTTAAAATAATAAATAATTGAATTGAAAATCCCCAATTGGGGTATGTAGTGAGGCTAAAGGTAGTGAGGATAGGATGGAGATGGGAAAGAGGAAGGTTGAGAAGTATCTGGCTATTCAGATCTGGTCACCAAACACGGCCAAAGCCATTTCAAGCAACGTTTCGATTCTGAATGGTGGTCTTTCACCAGGGCGATAATCAAATTATCTACCACTCTGAAACGTGCCGCAAATATACTGTACATTATTTGTAGATTAATTAAATGTAAATTAACACATGTTAATCATTGAAATTATAATTAACTTTAAAGCGTTAATGCTTATTTTATTTTAAATACTATACTCGATTTTAGAAAATTGCGGGTTGGACGCTTTCTGCATTACTTCGTCCAATTGGGGATGCCATAGTCTCACTGGCTCTAGACGGTTGGGAGCAATCGGGACTCTTGTACGGTATTCACTATAGCAAAAAGAAAAAAAGTAAGGAAGATCTGTGGTTGAATAAATCAACTAGAATAATCGGTGGCACGATCAACTAAATCAAATACTTGCATCGGGTCATGTCAGAATAACTAAATGAAGCAAGGAGTGTGTGCCAAGACAGAGTTATATGGCGGTCCGTCATCTCTGCCTACACCTATGGTGAAACGGCGTGATGGTTAGTTAGTTAGTTAGTTTAGAATAATCGGTGGGATTGACTAGATGGGTTGGTTTCATTCCTTGGTAAATATCTAAGGAATGGAAAAATTGATACGAAGGGTTCAATACAGTCCAATCTACTTTAATCTGTTGCAATGCCCTATACACAGCAGCTTTATAAACACGATTCCACCAAATCACGCTGCTTACGGAGTATTTATTGCTTTTTGTTTCATAGCCGAAGCAGATGTTTGAAGATTCTGGCGTGGGAGTCCACGCGGTTTGTTAGCCTCAACTGTACCTCAATTTAAATCAGTTATTAACTCGAAGAAGGTTTACTGTCACGGAGTATAAATGTTGATGTTTGTATCATCCTTATTCAAATGTGTCTACGCCAAATTCATATTTACCAGAAAAGCGTAGGAAAGGCTTTGATTCAACTTGGATTCACCTTCTTTGTTGCAACTCGTCCAGTTCAACATTCCTTTCCGTAGACTTAGAAATTATGAATTTCTGTTCCTCAATCATCACTCTACTAATTATGGGTATCATTCTCAACTGTCCAGAATGTCGAGACATTGAATGTTGAAATTTTCGGTACCAGTTTGAATGATTTTTGTCATTCTGTACGACTCTACCAAAACCTCAGAGCAATAATATACAAGAGAGAGCGCTGTAGAGAGAGCTGTAGTCCGTTTATACGAGGTTTGCCGGACTCGGCTAGACCTGGGCGTGGCTAGGTCTAGTGCTAGGGTTTTTATGCATCCATTCATAGCACATGTCGACATAATGTTTTTGTTTATTCGTATAACCACTTTTTCACAGTTTTGTTATAAATAAAAATAAAGCATATAACCTAAAAAACCGTTGAGTTATGTCAATTTATGTCGCCGGAGTCGACGGAAACGCGGGACACGAAGAACATTCTAACAATACTTTAAAGGGGTATGATAATTTGAGAAATTTTGCTGTTTTTCATGGTGTAAAAACTAGGAGAAAGTGATTTATCCCAAATTTGTATTGGTTGGGTAAAAAGAATTAGCTCTCTCTCCATATATTGTTACTCCAAGCTTGCCGTAGACTTAGAAATTATGAATTTCCGTTCCTCAATCATCACTCTACTAATTAGGGGTATCATTCTCCACTGTTCAAAATGTCGAGACTTGTAATGTTAAAATTTTTGGTACCAGCTAAAATGATTTTTGTCATTCTGTACGACTCTACCAAAGCCTTGCTCACACGTTGACGCTAATGTTCTTTCAAATGAAATTTTTTGCTCCATTTCTGTCATTGCTTTATTAAAATAATATGTATGTGCTGTTCTTTCTCTGTCACTCTTTTTCCGATTTCTTTTTATTTATTTATTTATTTAATAATTTTTTTTTATTTTATTTATTTATTTATTTATTCAATTATCTATTTATTTAATTATATACGCCCTCATGGGCTTTGACATAACATATGATATAAAATAACAGTGACATAAAAAATAACAATGACATAAAAAATAACAATGATTAGCACCCAAAAACATGATGAAATTGATAGAAATATTATCATGCAAATTAACACTAGTATTTTTGAAAGAGGTATTTTATGATTTTTTTGTAATTGGACAACAGTCCGTTAGTGTATGAATAAATATTTATGCACCTACCCATATTTTAATAAGCCAAATGCTCGAATACCGTTTTTTTTACTTAACTATGGTATCTCCGATTAAGGTATGTCATGAGGCTGATAATAATGGGGAGTGGAAAGAGACGGGGAAGAGGAAGGTTGGGAAATAATTAGTCACCAAACATGGCTAAAGCCATTTCAAGCCAAGTTTTGATTCTCAATGGGGGTAGAGACGGTGAGATAGTGAAATGGTATAGTAAAAGAACCACGGCGATACTGAGAGTATTTAGCACTCTAATTTTACTGGCCCTAGGTAATTTAAGCTGTTGTGTTATAATATAAGACATAAACACTAGGTGTTTGAAAGAGAGAGTACGAGAACAGTGTGCAATATATTATAGTTATGAATGATGAATACTTGGAGCAAGTGGATGAGTTTGTGTATTTGGGAACTATGTTCTAGAGAGACGGAAAGGCTGATAAGAATTTTGCAAGAAGGGTGAATGCAGGAAACTCCATTCATGGAGGACTAAACGCTGTTGGCTCAAATAAAAAAATGTCCAAAGAAGCGAAGCTAGCAGTCCACAATGGAGTGCTTATACCAACCCTGATATGGCAGTGAGGCATGAAATTGGCAGAAAGATAAAAGTAGACTGAATGCTTTTGAAAAGAGATGACTGAGGCGTATGTGCGTTAAACCCATGTATGACTGTTTTAAAAAATGTGGATATCCGGAAAAAATACCAGACTGTTGTAAGCGTAATGAATAGGATCAAGAAAGAGACGCTTAGATGGTTTGGGCATGTAGTACGAATGAACGAAGAAAGGTCTGTGAAAATAATATATGACAAAAAAGTGAATGAAAGAAGAAGTCGGGGATGCCCGAGTAAGACGTGGCACGATCAAGTAAAATTAAATACTTGAGTCGGGCTAAGTCAGAATAACAAAAGAGTGTGTATGAGACGATGTTTGAATGTGAATCAAGTAGAAGTGTGTGCCAATACAGAGTTGTATCGCGGTTCGTCCTATCTGCCTACCCCTGCGGAAAACGGTTTGATGGTTAGTTAGTTAGTTAACACTAGGTCCGTTAAAACCCCCCTACTCAATTAAAATTATGGAACACTATGACCATTGTCACTATCATTATATATTAAATATAAATTTATTATGTATTTAATTATTAAGTCTATAAAATTACTAACGATGTTTTTTCATTTTTTTCAGGTAAGTAACGATTTTCATTCTGAACCTTTGAGATAGGCAAGTATGGGTATGCAGAGAAATCTAACTCTCCTGAAGTTGGTAAGTTGAGCTTAACATAACTGCTGCCTTAAAAATATGAAAAGCTTTTCGTGCGTAGTCATAAGACAATTTGACATGAAATTCACTCATTGAAATTATGAATCATTCAAAGCCTAAAATTGTCGTCCAGTTTCAACACCATTGGAAAAGAGACAGGAAAGAGGAAGGTTGGGAAGTACCTGGCTATTCAGATCTGGTCACCAAACACGGTTAAAGTCATTTCAAGCAATGTTTCAATTCTGAATGGTGGTCTTTCACCAGGGTGACACTTAGAGTATCCACCACTTTGGAACGTGCGGCAAATATAGTATATATTATTTTACATGAATTAAATGTGTTGTGACACATATTAATTAAATATAATTTATTTGCGCACGCTGGGTTTGAACCCGCGACCTCTGGATTCGTAGTTCAGCGTTTTACCACTCGACCACGGAGGCAGTCATAGCTAGTTTTTATGTTTCCTCCCTCCTAAAATAAATAATCTCTTCAAGAATCAGATTCATTACTTTTTTTTTTTAAATACCCTCCAAAAAACATTCCCAAAGCTGACGTAGGCCCAGAGGGAAAAAAATTGGTCTCTTGTGGAAAATACATATAAATCTATTTTACACAATTACATTTGAAAGGCTCACTAAAGCACGGGTTCCACAAAGCCCAATTTTGTGAATTTGATATCAATTTCAATGGTGGATATATTTCTACTTCTAAAAACAGCCGCTGGGGCGCGTGATCAATTAATTTCCCGCCACAATTAATCAAAGCGCAATGGCGGCTGACGTTTTCCGCTACCCCTTTGTCCGCGTCTTTAATAAGGGAAGTTCCTGCCTCGAGGAATCCGGGATATTCTCGTCCCAGGGATAATATGAGACGCTCTAAAGATTTGGCGAAGATGTTTTCTAGGATATTTGGAATTAATTGCAAGAATGAGGTTTGATCAAAATTTTCTACGTATATATCAGTATACTTGAAATGCAAAAATACGCCAATATGTGAAGCGACGGATATATTTACCTTAGATATATTTAGATGCACATACATAGAGTTCTGTCATTATCTCTCGATATACGTACAAGAGTGAACGTTAGGTACATAACGATCTACATATTTTTAAATAAAATATTTTTTTACAGACATTTTTACATAACATGTATATAAGAACAAACCTCTCTTATACCTTTTCCATTTTTGTTTTTCCTTGTTCACATTAATTGCGTTATTATATCATATAAAATGTGTCACACTACTTCAGTTTATACTCATATAACTTCTTTGGATATGATTTAATAAAACAAATTTGTAACTTTATTCCACTTTTATTATTTTGACTGGACCTATAATACCTTTTTATATATAATTCATTGTCTTTATGTATGGTGTAAACTAATGTTTAGTTTCTTGTTTACACTATGCATGTATCTACATTTTTTTATATAATTCATCTCTTAATGTATTTGTTAAACAACTGTTTTTATGAGATCTTTTTTAAATAAATCAATTTGTTCAGATTTTCATTTATTTTTGTATGAATGAAAAGTTTGTTACCCGTTGTAAATAATATCAAACTCGGCTCGTCCGAATATCAGTCAACTGCCCTACCTACCGTGCTATCGATCACCTAAACCAACTACACGCATTGCAGATTGCAGTTGTTGGATCCAAAGCTGCTTTTAAACACCAAATGTGTTTTCAGCTTCAGATGAATTTGGAAAATAGTGGACTGTAAAATTATAAAACTACACTACTTGACGGAAGTGTCTATATATGGATGTGGAGAGATTATGGAATGAAGGAAGTAAGAAAACCAATTCACTCACCGATGAAGTTGATGTTTAAGTTCTTGATTTTTCTTACACATTGTATTATTAACGGACACCACAACAAAAAACACTCAGTTTAATATTATTTGAAGAACAACAACAAAACGAACGACCAAACAAAACACCAACGAAGGAACACGTTTTTTTACATAACTCTTTTTCTGTATCTTGATTGTCATTTGTTTTCAAACTCGGTATTGTTAGATAAGGAAAATGGAATATACTGAAATGGTTGGATAAGGTAAGAACCTGACAAATTATCTATTTGAAATCCAACGATCGTGTTAAAAGCTGATAATCGATTGTCCAATTTATTGCATGACACAAATGCATCAAAAGTTTCCCGGTTTTACTGGATACTTATTCGCATGTCAACAAGCTAACAGATAAATGTGATGGTATCTCATTTTCTAGGTATTAACACATGCATGTGCGCCAATAAATTCAGTTCACGCTAAGTCTAGATAATGTATACGCAACGCAAATGACACCGGTCTAGATAATTTAGCATTTAGTCGTATTTTGGATTGGCTGCATTCAGCATGAGGCGATTTGGGCACATTAGAAAAGGTACTAACAGGCCCGAATCCAATAATTATTTATTTATAAGCTAACGGACTATTGTTAGAAAGAACATTCAAGTGAGAGCCAAAGTCAGGTCAAAGTTTTGGTAGAGTCGGAAAGAATGACAAAAATCATTTAGACTGGTACCAAAAATTTCAAGACCGTGGCCTAAGTTAACAAGTCTCGACATTCTGGAGAGTGGAGAATGATACCCATAATTAGTAGAGTGATGATTGAGGAACAACAATTCATTGTTTCTGAGTCTACGGCTAAGAATGTTGAACTGTATGAGTTGCAACAAAGAAGGTGAGTCAATAATACAATTAATAATTTTGAAAACCCAAATTGAATCAGTCTTTCCTACGCTTTTCTAATGCAGTGATTTTTAATGTTAATTATTGACTATAATTAATTTCTTTTGTGAGTACGTACTACCGCACGAGTGTGAACTTTTCAAATTTTGAATTGATGTTAATTAAATATATCAAACTTTAAACGTAATCTTTTCAAATCCTTACCTACCTAATAAAGTACCTGCGTATAATGTATTTCAGCAGACATTATTCTATATTTGAAAAAGATGGATTAAATCAACTTTTTTTCACGGCAAGTCACAGCACACAGACGAGTACAGTAGGTAAAAAAAATCGCATAACAGAGTGAAAAATAGAATCTACAAGAATAATTTTTTTTTTAAATTATGACTGTCGGGTAAAAGCCCGTAGTCTTTAGAAATATGATATCCCCACTGACGAGAAAACCGACAGAATAGTGCTGTGGGCGTGTTTGTGTGCCAGAAGTGAGGTCAAAATATCTTACTTCGAGGGAATTCGGTAACAAATTTTAGATATCAAAATTCTTTCTTGAACACATAATCAATTTAATCGACTTCTCTCGACCCTAGGAGTCAAAGATCTTATTTATATTGGTGACTTCAGTTTTTTGCAAATCGGTTTATTTAATATTCTAGAGATTTTCTGTTTAATTGTTATCTGCCAATTCGAGACATATATGCTGTGCGGATGGGGAAGTGGTGAGGGGAAGGAGATGGGAAAGAGTGAGGTTGAGAAGCACATGGCTATTCGGATCTGCTCACTAAGCATGACACTTTAAGCACTGCTTCAATTCTGTCTCCAGTCTCTCACCAATGCGATACTTAGGGTATCTTGCACTCTGAAAGGGCCGAAAATGGTGCGTCAATTAAATAATTAATTAAACATCAAAATGTTGCTAACCAAACATTACTATTTTTTAAAGTCATGTGTTTCCTACCAGCAGTTATAAAACATTTTTCAATATTTTTACATCACATACACATTTATTCAAATGTAAAAAAAAATATGCATAAGATACTCGTACTAAATTAAAAGCCCTTTCTCAAATCTTCCGACTTTCCGGAATAGCAGAAGAACAACGTAGAATCCGATATTCTGTTTTTTTTTAGCAGCCTAAAAATAAATGCGCCCTGTGCTATGACCCCACTAGGTGTTTGGTCAATCCGGGACTGGTCACTCCGACCGTTTTAATGTTAGACAGTTATTTACGATAGCTCCGACGTTTGCCAATGGGCGCTAGTCCCACTCAACTCTGCGGGCATGAGAGAACATTCTGTGTGCGCGAATTATTTTGAGATTAATTAGAGGGTAAACCTGAGAAAAGACGAATGATTTGAACATGTGTTGTGACAACTGTATTTAACCCTTCCCAAAACAAATTTTACTGGATATAAGTTTTTGATTTATTTATTATAATACAAAATTAAAATATATATTTTTTAAAGAAAGACAGATATTCCAGGATAACAAATAACCTGACAATATTTTAAAAACTCCTACTGCCATCATAGTAAGCGAACAATGTTGCTTGTGCAATGATTAAGAGCAGGCATCAAGCTAAGCGTTTGCTGCCGTTAGGTATTTTTGGTACTTATAGACAAACGCGGATCGCCGCTAGCCGGCGCCCGCTCGCTCGCTAACTTTGCTTGGGACGATGATGGATTTAAAAAGGACGCAGCATTTCGATCAAATACGAAATAAAAATACACTTGCTTTATAACATTTTTAATTTATTCGCTGTATGAAAATAAATGGATACAGCTTGACCGACTTAACTTTGCAGGCGGCTAAAGTAGGAACAAGCGAACGAAAAACGTTTTTAAATGCATAAATTTAAATATCCACAAAGTCAACACTGGTGATGCCGCCGACTGCAAAGTAAAGTATGTCGTTCTGTAGGTATAATGTAGGGCTCTAATGAGAAAAGGCAGGTATTTGAAGAGTAATGGATATAATACATTTTGATATTAATTGACTATACATAGTACATTTTACAACTGAAATATATTTATTTTAGTCAACCCTCCGCATTCCTGATGCAATTATAGTGTTATGCCTGATCCGGCAATACAATTTCTTAATTTTTTTTTTATAAGTGTGCATTCATATATTTTTTTTATTTTTTTTAGTTTTTAAACATATACTCTAATAAATGAATATAAAACATTTCCGAAATTATTACTTCTTTATTTAATATGAGCCCAAACATGAGCAAAAACAAACTCGGTTTTGGATAGATAAATATAATGAAAGGCAAATTCGGGTAAATCAACGGCGGCTGTAATGGTTCTTAAATGTGTATTGCCCGATCCACATGACATTACAGCGGAAATCATTTCACTATTTACAACCATTCTATCCTTTTTCTCTTCAATCAAACTTTCTTTAAATTTCCGCTCGCACATTCTGCATTTAATGATCGGTTTTGAGTCCAGTCCTTTTCGAACTTCGGAAATAATTTCAAGACAGTTGAAATTACATCCGAATCGTGGGGAATGGTCCCTTATACTCTGTAATTGCTGCATAAAATACATCAACTCCACAAGTCATCGACCCTTGATTTTCATTTCGGCTGGAACTTGGTTTTCCGTTAAATTTTCAACCAAAAATACATGTTCTTCCTGTGCAAAAACAAACATTGACATCAAAAAAGAATACCAGGTCACTATAGCAAGTATATGCATAAGGTTTATATATTTTAATATATACTTATGTGGGTTTTAAAAATTCCACAAATCAACTGCTAATTTAATCTGTCTATTTACTAGAAAAATAACGTACGTGTTTGCCGATAGCTTCTGTGACTAAATTACAATAGCATTCAAGAATCCTTAATCTCGATTTTGAAACAAATCGGTAGGGAACTCAATAAATTCAAGATGGCTTCCAAAATTGCGCATTTTGACATAATATTCAAGTTCAACGCACCTTCAAATTCCCTAATCCCGATTTTGAAGCGAATCGGTAGAAACCTCAAGAAATTCAAGATGGCCGCCGAAATTATGCATTTTGACATTAGATTCGAGTTCAGCGCACCTTCAAACTACCTAATCCCGATTGTGAACATAATCGGTAGAAAACTAAGAAAAATCAAGATGGCCGCCGAAATTATGCATTTTGACATTAGATTCGAGTTCAGCGCACCTTAAAACTCCCTGATCCCGATTGTGAACTTAATCGGTAGAAAAATCAAAAAATTAAAGATGGCCGCCGAAATTATGCATTTTGACATTAGATTCGAGTTCAGCGCACCTTCAAACTACCTAATCCCGATTGTGAAGCTAATCGGTATAAAACTAAAAAAATTCAAGATGGCCGCCGAAATTATACATTTTGACATTAGATTCGAGTTCAGCGCACCTTCAAACTACCTAATCCCGATTGTGAACATGATCGGTAGAAAACTAAAAAAAATCAAGATGGCCGCCGAAATTATGCATTTTGACATTAGATTCGAGTTCAGCGCACCTTCAATCTCCCTTATACCGAATTATAGCCTAATCGGTAGAAAAGTAAAAAAAATCAAGATGGCCGCCGAAATTATGCATTTTGACATTAGATTCGAGTTCAGCGCACCTTCAATCTCCCTAATACCGAATTTAAGCCTAATCGGTAGAAAAGTAAAAAAAATCAAGATGGCCGCCGAAATTATGCATTTTGACATTAGATTCGAGTTCAGCGCACCTTCAATCTCCCTAATACCGAATTTAAGCCTAATCGGTAGAAAACTCAAAAAAATTCAAGATGGCCGCCGAAATTATGCATTTTGACATTAGATTTGAGTTCAGCGCACCTTTAAACTACCTAATCCCGATTGTGAAGCCAATTGGTGAAAAGTAAAAAAATCAAGATGGCCGCCGAAATTATGCATTTTGACATTAGATTCGAGTTCAGCGCACCTTCAATCTCCCTAATACCGAATTTAAGCCTAATCGGTAGAAAAGTAAAAAAAAAATCAAGATGGCCGCCGAAATTATGCATTTTGACATTAGATTCGAGTTCAGCGCACCTTCAATCTCCCTAATACCGAATTTAAGCCTAATCGGTAGAAAACTCAAAAATTCAAGATGGCCGCCGAAATTATGCATTTTGACATTAGATTTGAGTTCAGCGCATCTTTAAACTACCTAATCCCGATTGTGAAGCCAATTGGTAGAAAAGTAAAAAAAATCAAGATGGCCGCCGAAATTATGCATTTTGACATTAGATTCGAGTTCAGCGCACCTTCAAACTACCTATTACCGAATTTAAACCTAATCGGTTGAAAACTAAAAAAAATCGCACCGCTCAATTATGTATTTTGATATTATCACCTTGTTCGTCTTTTTGTCCAATGCGCAGGCTTCTTGTTTTGCGCATTGTAGAAAATATTCCCTTTTTCTTTCCCATTTTTAATAACTGAAAAAAAAACAAAAATAAAAACAGCACACACAACAGGATTTAAATTTATTCAATATATAATAATAATAATTTAATTTTTACATACCCTCTGGTTGGTCGATTGAATAACCCCAGTTTTCTTGATTATTCGTCGTTCGAAAACGGATAAAATTGTCGAAAAAACTAACTGACGTGCTTCCGCTTTGAAAGTTAGCTCGTGACTGAGGACTGTTACGAAATTACATTGTATTTATAAGAGATATTACGCGGCGTTAGAATTCCATACGAATTTAGTACGGCGGACGAGAATTTAAAAATGCAGAGAGTTTGAGCTAATTACAGTAAAAATCTAGTAACTCTGGAGTGTTTTAAATTTATTTACAGAGAACTTTACTTTATTTACTCTGAGATTATGGAAGGATTTTAAGTAAAAATGTTTGTAATAGGCGCAGGTAGAAAGCCAGAAAAGGCATTTTCGAACGTTCTTCGTAAAATTGTAGTTTGTATTTCATATAGAATATAAAATATTATAATTTTTAAAAAATGTTCACAGGGAGCCTTAGATATTTTACTAACTACCCGTGTAGAATTTACAGATAAATCATTTGTGGTATTTCTTGTACTATAAAGCCAAAAAGGGACCATATTGACAGCTTCCTCTTAAGGACTATGGTGAACCAGTAGAGGGACGACGCCCGGGTGGGAATCAGATCCGGTTGTCCACTCAGCTACAAATATATGATTATAATTGTACATAAATGTAACTAACTAACTAACCATCACGCCTTTTCCCCGCAGGGGTAGGCAGAGAGGGCGGACCGCCATATAACTCTGTCTTGGCACACAATCCTTGCTTATTTACATTCATACATCGTCTCATACATACTCTTCTGTTATTCAGACTCTTCACATGACCCGATTCAAGTATTTGATTTACTTGATCGTGCCATGTCTTTCTCGGGCGTCCTCGACTTCTTCTTCCATTCACTTTCGCATCATATATTCTTTTCACACTCCTTTCTTCGTTCATTCGCTCTACATGCCAAAACCATCTAAGCGTCCCTTTCTTGAACCTATTCATTACGCTCACATCAGCCTTGCATTCTTTCCAGATATCCACATTTTTAATACGATCATACATGGTTTTACCGCACATACGTCTCAAAGATCTCATTTCCACAGCATTCAGTCTACTTTCATCCTTCCTCTGCTAGTTCCATGCCTCACTGCCATACATCAGGGTTGGTATAAGTACTCCATAAATGTATTTTCTACTTAATACTAAGAGTAGGCATATATAAATATATATATTGATATTTTTTATCATAGCTAAAAAAAGTCCAAGTCTGGGACTTTTTTAGCTTTTTGTCACGGTGTCGCTTAAGCTCTTTTGCCTTTCCAGTGACGATATTGTATAACGAAATATATATAATGAAATGACATAAAAATTATAAAATATATGCGATAAAATTATAAAATAAAATGATGTGACAAGAAACGTTGATGTATTCAATCGGACGATAAACTAGGCGACTCAAAACTGAAATCAAAAACGAGTCGACAGGTCGAGTTTCCTACCAACTGGTTACTAAAGCGTTAGTGAATGTAGCGCCGTGTGCGGTGCCTCATTTAATGACAAAGGTTGAAACTCATCGCGGACTGGTTAGTAATTTTCGTCCGTGATCAGTTTCTTTTAAGTATCTCAGCGTGCAGAGGGTCTAAGTGTTTGTAAGTGGAGAGCGACAATCAATTGTATAGTGATATGCCGTAGTAACTTTAAAAACAAAAACAAAAAATGTGCAATTAAATAACTTTGTAAAAGACCACGTTTTTTTTTATAATCAATTTTTATATAAGGAAGTACCTTATATCGACTGCTGGACAAATTTACCTGATTGTTAAAAATACGACTATTAATTTCAATGGCTTTCTTTATTTCCAGTGCTTTTAAATTATTTAATCTATTGCCATGATCATTTTTGTGAAGCACATGAGAACCGGTACTTTTATTGAAGGTATGATCTTTATAAATAAAATTATTAGCGTATTCACAAAAACCGTGATTATTTAAACATTTTCGATGTTCTTTGATTATAATACTGACATTAGATTATTATTATTACATTATTTCTTATACAAAGTTATTTTTTCAATCATTTAAATAACAAAACTAGAACTCAAATAGTCAAACCACAAATTGATTGCTTTCTAAGAAAATAATTAATTTTAATATCACTTTTATTAAGCTCTGCTAGTTTTAGTTTCTGGAAAATCAAAAGCTTATTACCTTTTTTAATATATCTGTTTTATTTCGTTGATAGCATTTCAGCTGAATTCGGACCATAATTGGCAACATTTGAAATATGGTTTATATCGATAGACATAAAATTTTATGTCTTCTTTTATGAATTCAGAACAGATGCAGAGATTAAATTTGATTGATTTCTCGAAAACCTATTTTCATGGCTAAAAATGTCTTGAATATTCGACGTTTTTCATTAGTATCATCGTCTTTTTTTATTTGATAATACAAAAGATTAACTGTCAAACTAATACACTCTAAATATTAGAGAATTTGAAGGGGCCAGAGGATAATAGAGACGAAAAAATATATACATGGCCTGTTCAAAAGAAAAGGTAAATTTTGAATTTTCGCGAGCTGTGTACATTCGATTATCGTTCTTTTTTGTTATGTTGGTACATATATGTTTATCATATGTTAGCATTATCAACCATTTTGGATTAGTGGTTTGTTTTGAAAACTGGAAAGGTTAGTCACGTTTTTTGTGTGTTCTTCGATTTTTTACTTTAGAAAAAAATGGATCAAATAATAAAATCCATGATTTGTTTTTCTACAACTCCAGGACGCTCATCATCATTAACATCTTCTCGGCCTTCTGTAAAGCGCTTGTGCCACTTATACACGCTTTTCAGAAGGCCGAGAAGATGTTAATGACGATGAGCGTCCTGGAGTTGTGGAAAAACAAATAATGGATTTTATTCTTTGATCCATTTTTTTCAAAAGTAAAAAATCGAAGAACATACAAAAACGTGACTAACCTTTCTAGTTGTCAAAAACAAACCACTTATCTAAAATGGCTGATAATGCTAGCATATGATAAACATATGTGTACCAACATGACAACAACAAAAAATCGATAATCGAATGTACACAGTCCGCAAAAATTCAAAATTCACCTTTTCTTTTGAACGGGCCTCGTATATTAGGTGTACAAATTTGCTTTCGTCGTTTTTTTTCCGAAATTCGAGGAAATTATTGCAAAAACCTGGTAGAACATTTACGATTCAAAGTACTGCCCATCGCTGGCCACTACTTTTTCCATCTTTCTGGCAGCGTGCGAATCCCACGTTGAAAAAACTGGTCATCTTTTGAAGCAATTCCCGAATCGATACAATTTTTTATTTCTTCGTAAGACCGGAAGAGCTGGCCATCCAGGTCGTGTGCCATTGATCGAAACAAGTAATAGTCAGAGGGACCGACATTTGGATGATACGGCGGGTGGGGTAGGACTTTCCATGTCAACGTTTCCAAGTATCTCTTGACCACTTTCGCAACACGGGGTCGAGAATTATCGTCACGCTGCGCCTCCCACAAATGACGAAAATTTGGCTTGTAAACTCACATTTTCAATAAAGAATAACTTTGTGATGCAAACACAAATCGGCTAATATTTCTATGGGGTTATGTTGATGGATGTCTTAGTTTATTGCATGACGTCTATGATCTATTTTTTTCGAACACTACTTACCTCTAAAGCCATCTATAGGAAAACCACGGAAGCAAAGTTGTACATCTAATACTTTTGATTTTGTTTGTTATTCATTTACTTGTGCATTTTTCATAAACTTTTACTTGATTACTTACAGTTGTTAAATATTCCAATTAAATAACCACTCATGTATATATGTTTTGAATGCCTGTTATATGTACTAAAATAAAATAAAATAAAACATTTATTTTTTAGAAACAGTTATAAACAATAAGGAAGTTGAGTGAAAAATATTATGACAAAAAAATATGTGAATGTAGATCGAAAAACACCGATTCTGAATATATTTATCCATATTATTATTCTTAGAATTAATAAATGCTTCTTGAAAATTGGTTGAAACGCCATAAAATAGAAACGCTTCATGATTAGTCGAACGAACTTCTACGACAAATGTACCGTTTACGCACGACGTAATGCCGCCTTCATGGCGTTACACCATTTTTACGTAAAACTTCATTTCTTGGAATGATGATAAATTGCAGTAATGCTTGTATTTTTACACATCAGTACGATGCAATAGTATTATCTCTCTAAGTATTATCTCCTGACATTTTATAAGGTTTTGTTAAATTTAAAGCGGTAAAATTTAAGAAAAACAGTTGGATAACGACAGTTTGCGATATCAAAGATAAATACCGTGTAATGCCCTTCTGACGGTACGGATGACGTCACGCACCCCCCGCTCCTTACCTCTGAGATACTGCCGTTTTAGCGGCGTTTAAAAAATTATAACTTTGAGAATTAATTTAACTATGAAAACGAACATTAAAAAAAATACTGGTATTTAAGTTTGATAAAAAAATGGACTCCTTATTCGTGGTGGAATTCCGTTTTAATGATTGAATGAAACAATTTATAAATTTGCTCCACTTTTAATTTTTATTATAAAATATAAAAAACAAAATTTGAAATTAATTTCAATTGTTTCGAATTTCTTAGTTCCCTCTCACCAGAGAATATTGGCAAAAGGCCCTACGAAAAAAGAATAAAAAAATGAAACGATAATAAAATATACCCTAAAGCAAATATTATGAAAAATTATCTTCTTTCCAAATAATAAATTACATAAGTTGCTTATTTTGTTACACAAATCAATAATTTATCTTTGTTCCAAGTTCGAAGAAAAACAATCCCATAAAATAACACCGTAGTATAATATACTTTCTATTCGAATCATTTGCTGTGGAGGACTTGTTTCTCCAAGTTATATTTCTCAATGCAGTCAATTCTCATTTCCGCTCATTTGATTCTTAAACAAAATTACCAAATGGCATAAACGGCCGTGTTTTTTATGCAGAGGGCCTATTCTGTATTTGTGTAACTGTGCAAGTTTATCAAATGTCTGTGCTCACTAAAGTATAAACATTTTTTGACGTGAAACGTCTTTAAAATCGATGCCCGGTGTGGTGAGGCGATCGCGCCAATTGAGCGACAGTTTCTGTCAAAGTTATTTCAAACTTCAATAACTCGGCCAAAAATAGACATAGCGCCGCCATGTTAATCTCGTTTTAAAATGGGGATGGTTAATTTCTGAAATTGAGTGTTGCTGCGGTTCCAGTTACCGGTATCCATGTATTTTTGGAACCGGTTCCTGGCGCCAAAAAAGTTCTACGAAGAAGATTTTTATACTATGAAGTCAAGTTTCCATCACGAGCTATGGGGTTTTGAAATATTTTCCATGGAACTAACAAGCAATATAACGTCATATCGTTCCCGGAATGATAAAAGGGGTGAAGCGCCATTTAGGGAAGTTTACACCAGAGCATTTTAAAGTATTTTTTTTTGTTTTACAGTAAATTCCTTTAGTCTTCTGTACCTGGTTGGATTTTGAATCGACAAAAAGCTAAAAAAAAGTCCTGAATTTGTGTCGCTTAAGTCAACCCTTCTCCTAAATGGTAAATATATTTTAGATAGCTGAAGGGCCACAAAAGTCTTCAGAATCAAACGAGAGTCAGCGCATTCGATGCAGAAAAAAAACTGTTCAAACTGCATATTTAATCATCTTTGACCAAAGGGTCGCTAAAGCCCTTTTTCTTTTCCAGCGACGATATTATTTGTTTTTTATTTTTAAATTTGTTCCTAGAGCGTTTTGTCTTAACTTTTGACGGCTTAAAATCTCTTTAACTTATGATGAAAGTATTATTGCCAAGCGAAAACAGTAACATTGAAACGAACATTTCAGTAGACAAACCTGTGCAAATTTCATGACAAAATCACATGAGTATAATATTTAGGGTTTTTGTAGCTTTAGATAAACAGATTTTATTATTTTTATTTTATTTGGGAAAACATACAGTTTTTTACAAAATTTTATAAATAAAGTGATTACTATGTTGCATTAACCAGTGAAGTTTCCGCTAATAATGTTTTTTTTTAAAACTAAAATGGAGAATAAAATATTCTAAAAATAATAATGATTTCAAAATTGTAAACAAACAAGAATTGTATCTATGTATGAAGTTGATTATAACTGTATAATACATAATACATCATAGAATTTAACCCAAGATGATTAATATAAACAAGAAAAAAAAGAAACACAACATACTGTGTATAAATGTAAATAGAGACACATAATTACCAAATCTTAGATTTGTGACACACAGCAGTGGTAGGAAGGTAATAATGAACCTTGTTATTTGATTATGTTCCGTATGCATTTATTTTTAAACTGACCTGTGGGTAAATGGAAAATATCAGCTTCTGAAAATGTGGTGTTGTACTTTGAGCATGTTCTTCGTAAAAATGAATGTTGTGTGCAGTTCTTAGTATTTCTTCTTTATAGTTAAGATTCTTAGGTAATAATAATAAATTTCTGTAATAAAATGCTAAAGTGTATACCTGCGGATATTTAGCGTGATAATTAAAAAATATTAACATTTTCTCAAAAGCTTAGTGTAGTAGAATACCCCTTTCCGCCGTCAAGAACTTTTCTCCGTCATAAGCAAAAAGGATTTATACGACTCGTAGATTTTACGTTCTAACTTAGCGCCGTGAAGCAAGTCGTCCCCTTTCCATCAAAATGTCGGCAGGTCGGGAATAAGGATCAAATTGAGCGTGATATAATGTCACATCTGATTTCTGCACGTGTCTATGGTTTTGTGAAGTAGGTAGGAACCTGTTTCAAAATCACCTGTTTAGAAGGCCCGGACACTTAGCCAAGATGGCCGACGATTTTATTTAAAATTCATTTATTAGAAGGTTGGTGTTTTTTTTAGATTTTAATTGGAATTAATGTTTTTTATGAGTTTAGTTATCAATTTCAAATCAAAAGCACTGCCGTCAAGATGTCAGCAGGTCTGAAGGCCTCCGTGGTCGAGTGGTAAGACGCATCGACTACGAATTCAGGCATCGCGGTTCAAACCTGGTGTGCGCAAATAACTTTATTCAATTAATATGTGTCATAACATATTTAATTCATATAAAATAATATATCGTACATTTGGGCACGTTCAAGAGTGTTATATACAGTAAGGGGCTATTTCACCACCTCTCAATAAACTGTTGAATAACTATTCATTGAATAACTCTAATCATCGGAATAACATGGCGAACTGGCAAGCGTTTCACATTCGTTAGTTAGCTCTTAATTATGTTATCCCGTCTGCTGTCACGTCCGTCAATACAATGCCGTTAAAAAAACGTATAAAAAATTGACTCTGGCTCTGAAAACACGTCGTCTATGTCTTTCCGCCATGTCCTGTTCGTTTATGATATTTGGATCTTCAACCACTTCCATAATTATAGTAAAAAGTCAACTTCAACAGAAAACTCGCCTACTAGACCCGCCAGCTGTCAAGTGTCATAACAGTTCGCCGCCATTTTAAACCAGTAGATAGGTACTAACTACTGGGTAGCAGCAAATCGTAGGTTTGCGCAGTGAATAGTTTAACAGACACTTTACATGGTGGATGGCGTTACTCAGTGGTGGTGAAACGGATAACATACGCTATCATATGGGTAGCTCTTATTGACAGCTTATTGAGAGGTGGTGAAATAGCTCCTAAGTATCGCCCTGATGAAAGACCATTATTAAGAATCGAAACGTTGCTTGAAATGGCTTTAGCCATGTTTAAGATCACAAGATCTAAATAGCTAGATACTTCTCAACCTTCCTTATCCTCATCTTCTTTCTTTCCCACTACCTTTTAACCTCACAACATACCCCGATTGGGGATGCCAGTCTCTAATCTGGTTCTAGGCGGTTAGAAGCAGTTGGGGCTCTTGTGTGGTATGAACTATAAATATATTTTTTAGAATCAAATTGAACATAATACAAAATTTTACATCCTTGGAGTAACAATATATGGAGAGAGGGAGCTAATTATTTTTACCCAACCTATACATTTGGGATAAATCACTTTCTCTGGGTTTTTACGTCGTAAACCGTGGAGAGAAAGAGACAAAACAAGTATGTAAGTATGTTTTCCGTCTCCCGCGTCTCCGGTGACTGCCCATAATTTTACTGTTTTTAACAGGACATATAAATCCTATATTTTTGTTTATAACAATACTGTGAAAAAGTGGTTTTATAAATGAACAAAAACATTATGTCGACATGTGCTATAAATGAATGCATAAATACTCTAGCCCTAGTCCTAGCCACGCCCAGGTCTGGCCGAGTCAGGCAAACATCATCAATACAGACTACATAAGCGCTCCCTCTTGTATATTTTTGCTCTGAGGTACGTATGGGTTGGGTAAAAATATTTAGCTGTCTCTCCATACATATTCTTGCTCAGAGGTACGCACGGTCCTTTCGAAGAAAGTATCGTTACCTCTCTTTCTATTATACGCGCTGTTCATTTGTAAAGAGTGGAAAGGTTACAACGCAGCTATCAGCGGAATGTCTTTATTTAGGGCATTATGTACGTCTGACGTTACGTACGTCATTCCGTTTAACGGGTTTTCTACGTAACGTTAGGGTTGCATTCAAGTGTGCGCAATATCAGCATGCTGGGAGGCGACTTTGCCAAAACGCATGCCGGATGTTCGCACGGCTTAAGCGGACACACCGCGCTAGGAAAAATGGGCGGAGACCTGAAAATAGAATAAATTACTTTGCACTCGTTAAAAATACAATAATAATAATAATATTTGGATGATTTTTACAGCGCCATTTTTGTGAAAAATCACCGCAAGGGCGCTGTACAGATCTTGTTAAATTGCAATGTTTATGCAAGATGGAATGCGGCCGCCCCAACAAATTTAGACCAACGTGTGCAAATGTCATCTGGCTGTCGTAAGGGTGTCACTTGGGTGATTTGTTAAATGCCTGGTTCGCTCGCGTTCGGGAACAGTCGGTCGAGATCGGCTCTCCCCCGCCCCCCTGCCGGTTCCCGGGCCGGCGGTCAAAGGGACACATCTGGACAAGGGTCAAAGCAACAAGTGACCATTCTGGGCTATGGCACTGCATTTAAAACACTGATATTTAAAGATTAAAATATTTTCTTAAAAATCGAAATTACGTCGAAACTAGTCACTTTAAAATTATTAAGAGTTTATTCACTTAACCTATACACAACAACGGTAATTTTATTTTAACATAATAACCCTTTACTTGCAGATAGGTGAAGTCAAACTGTAAAAAAAAATATATATATCATTAAGAAACCGTTAAAATAATTTATTTTTTTTCTTAATGAAATTGAGTGAAGCTTTCCAAGTCTGTACCGGCCGGCTTTCGAGCAGTGAATTATGCATAAGAATGTATGAATTAAGGCATCGTTGGATCTCAAATCGATAATTTGAAAGGTTCTTACCTTCATGTTTTTTATCCGGTTCCTACCTATCCCACCATTTCGCTATCCGATTTTCTTATTTAACAACCTTCTTTTCGAAGACAATTGACAATCGAAACAGAAGAGAGTTGTGTGAAAAAGACGTGTTCATTCGTCGGTGTCTCTTTTGGTCGTCGGTTTGTTGTTGTTCTCCTAGTAATATTAAATTGAGTTTGGTGTTTTGTTGTTGTGATTCATTGTGCGTAAGAAGAATCAAGAACTTTCACTTTAATTTACATCGGTGATTGAATGGTTTCCCATTTATCTTCATTCCAAAATCTTTCCACATCCATAATTAGACACATCCACTAAGCAGTATGGTTAATCGTTTGACGGTCCACTATTTTCAAATTCATCTGAAGCTGAAAATACATTCGGTGTTTTATCGCAGCTTTGGATCCAACAGGCATAACACTCGAAACCCTAGACGGCAAAACGAATGTTTAACGCATGGCAGAAGGGGTATAGAATTGGGTTTACTGTAACAGATTGAGAAAAGCAATGTTTTATCCTTTCTATCGTGCGCCGAAAATTTGTTTTGCCATCTGGGGTATCGGGTGTTATGCTATTATAGCATAATTTGTTACTAATGCCCGTAACTGTGACCATTGACCGCTCATTTTAACAGATCTATTACGAAAAAAGTTGACTCATTACTATAATACTGTAGTGGAAAATCAGTGTAGAAGCATGCTTTACTCCGCACATTTGACATCGAACTAACATCACATCTTCAATATTTTTTAAGTAATTTTCAAAGTAATGTCAGAATACCAAAGGTTGTAAAAGAAAATTCAACCCTTAATACGTTTAGGGCACGAAGGAAATGGCATGATATTTACTAATAAAGCTTTCCAAACACGTGAGTTTCGAACACGTGTTAGTAATACATTCAAAGGCGTTTGACCAACGTAAACGAGTATAATAAAAGTTCACGTTTTTACGTTAAAACGTAATTCTACTTTTATTTTTTTACAGTGAATACCGCACAAAAGTCTCAATTGCTCAAACCGTCTAAAACCAGTGAGACTATAGCGTCCCCAATTTAGGTATGTTGCGAGGCTAAAGGTAGTGGGAGAGGGGAAAGGAGATGGGAAGAGGAAGGTACCTGGTATTCAGATATGGTTACCAAACACGGCTAAAGCTATTTCAAGTAACGTTTCTATTCTGAATGGTGGTCTTTCACCAGGGCGATACGAGTATTTACCATTCTGGAAATGTTCAAACCCACCGTGCGCAAATATATTTTTATTTTATTGATATGTGTCATAACAAATTTTTTCATTCTTAAAAAATAATACTAGTATATATGCGGCACGTTGCAGAGTGGTAGATCCTCAAAGTATCGACCTGGTGAAAGACCACCATTCAGAATCGAAACGTTGCTTGAAATGGCTTTAACCGTGTTTGGTGACCAGATCTGAATAACCTGGTACTTTTCAACCTTTCTCTTTCTCCTTCCCTCTCCATCTCTTTGCCTTCCCCACTACATTCAGCCTCACAACATACCACAATTGGGGATGCCATAATCTCACTTACTGTTGGGAGCAGTTGGGAGCAGTTGAGACTCTTGTGCGGTATTAACCATAAAAAAACAGATATTAGCTTAGTCTATTCCAAAGACAACTTATTTCGCCAGCTTACACAAGGCATATCCACTCGTAGGCCTCAAACAGGCAAATGAAATTGCTACTTTGTCCAAGAAATAATTTCGATATTTGAAAATGTTTTATTCAATTTCACCAAAGTAAGGAAAAAATTATCTTACTTCGGGCACACGGATACGCCCAAAAGTTTATTTTATTTTAGCTCTTCAACGTTTAAAATAAAGCCAGGAATATTAATTGTTAGACGTTATGGCACTGTGGGGGTATTTCACCTCCTCTGAATAAGCTGTTGAGTAACTACTCGTCTAGTAAGTTTAACACTCCCGTTCCGAACGGGGTTCTGATGCGACCGCGAATGATACTTTTTGTGCGATATCTTAGATTAAAATTACTGACGTATTATGAATAT
Organism: Drusus annulatus; assembly: GCA_022651775.1. Classification (NCBI taxonomy): domain Eukaryota; kingdom Metazoa; phylum Arthropoda; class Insecta; order Trichoptera; family Limnephilidae; genus Drusus; species Drusus annulatus. The sequence goes on along the minus strand of JAGWCC010000154.1, from coordinate 446,330 downwards.
ATTTCTCTCTAAGTATTACCAACAAAAAATTACCTTTGAAATTTTTTGTTTTTTTTGTTTTCTGTTTTGCATTATTATTTGTTTATGTGATTACATATGCTGATATATTACTATTACTCATTGTTTTCATTTAACTCATATGTATCATTATTCATATGGCAGACAGAGTATTGCACCCACCGCTGTGTTCCGCTGATATAAAATGCTATTATTATTATTGTCATTAAAACGCTTTGATAAGCAAAATCTAATGGGTTAACTACGTCACCTCCCTGTGTTGTGCGGCTGAAGGTAGTAGAAAAAGGGAGAAGACGGGGAAGGGGAAGGTTGGGAAGTACTTGGCTATTCAGATCTGGTCACCAAACACGGTTAAAGCCATTTCAAGTAACGTTTAGATTCAGGCCCTCCATTATTCAAGAATTAGTTCAAGCATTGCTGGATGATATTCAAATCAATTAACGGAATGGCTCCAGGTTATTTATCGGAATTATGTATTCCTGAAGATTCCAATTCGCGACAGTCAACCCTTAGATCGGCAATGTCATCGGCTATATGAAGGTTGAAGGAACCAAAGCGCACACTAGACACTAGTTCGGAGAGCGCGCCTTCGGATTGTCAGAATTTAAAAAGACCTTGATTTACTTTATTTTAAATTAACTCTAATGCCCTAAAAAAAAATTTTAAATAATAATAAAAACACATGTAAAAAACAGCTAAAATTTAAGTAATTATGATACGGTGATTGTGTCCTGCCAGTATATTTATATAAACTGGGAATTAATAAATTAACTAGAAATTAAAATTTATACAGCGCCCTTAAGGTGATTTTTTACAAAAACAGCGCTATACATTTTATCAAAATATTATTATTATTATTGAACAAGCTACATTTTCGGCTTATAGTGATGACAGTAGAAGTTTTTCAAATATTATCAGGTTATTCGTAACCCGGTGATGTTTGTATTTTTTTAAATGAGTGCTTATTGCAACTCTGATGTATGGCAGTGAGGCATGGAACTGGCAGAGGAAGGATGAAAGTAGACTGAATGCTGTGGAAATGAGATCTTTGAGACGTATGTGCGTAAAACCATGTATGACCGTATTAAAAATGTGGATATCCGGAAAGAATGCAAGGCTGATGTAAGCGTAGTGAATAGGATGAAGAAAGGGACGCTTAGATGGTTTGAGCATCTAGAACAAATGAACGAAGAAAAGAGTGTGAAAAGAATATTTGATGTGAAAGTGAATGGAAGAAGAATATAGAGGACGCCCGAGAAAGACATGGCACGATCAAGTAAATCAAATACTTGAATCGAGTCATGTTAAGTGTCAGAATAACATATATGAGACGATGAGTTGAATGTGAATGAAGTAATGAGTGTGTGCCAAGACAGAGTTGTATGGCGGTCCGTCCTCTGTGCCTACTCCAGCGGAGAAACGGCGCGATGGTTAGTTAGTTTTTAAATAAAAAATAAATATAATCATTTTTTATAAATTGAGAAAATAAAAATCTTTGTTTATTTTTAATGCACAGAAAGAATTGAGTAAAGAACTCGCTACCCATCAAATAAAAGTCTTAAGGTGGTTTGGACATGAGCTCAAGTTGGCAGTAGAGCGACTTCCGCATGAGACTGGTGGCAGTTCCAAAGTAAAGACGTCCAGTTAGCCCAAACTGTGGAAGCAGGCTGTGTAAGGAGAAGATACTAGACCTGAGAATATTAGGCTGAGGTCACTGAAGTATTAAGTGTACAACTTTGCTTCCACTGCTTAGAATTGGAGGCATTACTTGATCACGACTCGTGTCAAAAAAGAATTGGTATGATCATCAAAAATGACTCAAAAAGCAATTTCAAAACGTCTCAAAGCCATGAGAATGATTCAAAAGTAGGGAAATTGTGTGCAGAACGAATTAAAACCGAGAGATGTTGAACGGCGTTTGTTTGCTCGTGAACAGTTGCTTGAAAGGCAAAGAGGGAAGGGATTTCTGCATCGCATTGTGGGGACGAATAATGGATTAATGGCGATAACCCCAAGCGCAAAAAAAATCATGGGGATTTTCCATGCTTCCACGTCAACGGGCAAACCAAATATTCACGGCTCCAAGGTCATGCTCTGTATTTGGTGGGACCAGCTCGGCGTAGTGTATTATGAGCTGTTAAAACCGACTGACAACATCACAGGCGATTGTCATCGAACGCAATTAATGCGTTTAAGCCGAACATTGAAAGATAAACGGCCGCAATACAACGAGAGACACGATAAAGTGATTTTGCAGCATGACAATGCTCGACCCCATGTTGCGAGAGTGGTCAAGGCATACTTAAGAAGGAAACGTTGAAATGGGAAGTCCTACCCCACCCGCCGTATTCTCCACACGTTGCTCCCTCTGACTATCATTTGTTTCAATCAATGGCACACGACCTGGCTGACCAGCACTTTCTGTCTTGGGAAGAAGTAAAAAAATTGAATCGATTCATGGATCGCTTCAAAAGATGCCCAGTTTTTTCAACGCGGGATTCGTACGCTACCTGAAAGATGGGAGAAAGTAGTGGCCAGCGATGGACAATACTTTGAATCATAAATGCATAACCAGTTTTTTACAATAAGGCCTCTATTTTCGGCAGAAAACGGCAGGAGCAAAGCTGTACAGCTGTATAAAACAGGGACGCATAGAGGCGTTTTATCAAAGCGACGGAACTCTGATCCAACTAGGAAATGAGAAAGAAAGCGAAACCAAACTAAAAGATTGCTTAACTTAAATTTAATATGTTTTATAATTTGCGAATTCAAGGGTTGAAGAGATATCTCGATGATTATATCTGAAAAGTTGGGCAGAGAGGGTGAGAAGGTTCTGTTTTCGAAGGCTTACTAACGTCGATGGCCGACATCTATCACTCTGTGACACATGTTCATCAGATTAAGCTGCTGGATTTGCCGTCTGAAAACTGGGATTAACCTCTTTTTTCTGGGAAAGCAAAAATGATAATTAATCTTTTTTTAAATTTTGTATTAAAGTTCAATAGTGGCTTTGAACGTCAAAACAACTGTCACAATAAAAATAAAAACTAAAAGTTATCAGAACTATATAAAAATACATAAATTATATGATTGAATTTAAATTATTTTAAAAAGACAGAGTTCTAAAAATACAAAACTAACTAACTAATCATAATGCCATTTCCTAGTACGGGTAGGCAGCGAGCACACAACACACAACCCACTCTGTCTTGACACACATTTCTTGCTTCATTCACATTCATACATCGTCTCATATATACTCGCTTGTTATTCTGTGTCTTGACACGGTCCGACGACAATTATTCTCGTTTGTTCGTTGACGATCTGCAGTCGGGCACGGGAACGATTCCAAATTACCGACATTGCCGATTAAACCTTTTTTTTTAAAGAAAGACAAACATTCCCGGGTTACGATATGAATAACCTTACAAAAATTGAAAAACTCTCACTGCCATCATAATTAGCGGAAAATTTTGTTTGTGCAATGATGGAGGACTTAGCTAGCAGAACATTGAACTCACAATGCCTGGGTGGGAACCTGACGCTTTGGACCGCTCGACCAACCAACCGGTTTGCTTTCATCCTTCCTCCGCAAGTTGCATACTAAATTTATTGTTGTTTTTATTATCAGAATAATTACTACCGACCAAATGATTTCAACGAGAGCAGAAGAATTGAACCCACGACGTCCGGGTGGGAATCCGACGCGTCTGTCCACTCAGCCACTAACCAAAACCATTTGACTCACTTGATCGTGTCGTGTCTCCCTCGGGCGTCACCGACAAAATTAAACACAATAATTATAAATTATGATACCACTATAAAGATATGATTAGTACCTACCTATAATGTTTAATATTTTAGCAAGCATTATTCTATATTTGAGATGGGTGGATTAAAGCAAATATTTTTTTTGTTACATTCAAGTCATGTTACATTCCGCACTTTTTTTTTAACGGGTAACACATAGCTTCATAGTGAACAGTTTTAACGTGATCAATTCACGTTTTTTTAAGTGTACACGCTTATTTTCCTTTCATACATTATTCGTTAAGTATTAATAAAAGTCCAAATAACAGATATTATTTATCTAGCACAAAAATATTTAGACAAATTTCGTAACAAGCACTCAACGTAATTCATAACCGGAAACACTGTACACGCAATACCTAGAGTTGTATGAATAAAGTAGGCGGAAATTTGAAACCTTGTTCCATTTAGTTCCGGGGAGGTATGGGGGTGCGGGGAGGGGACTCTCGCGTTCGACAGCTTTTCGATGCTCACGAAAATACCTAGACGTATAGTTTTGAGCAAAAAAACTTAATCTTGTTTAATGATATTAAACACACACTTGACGGCCTCCGTGGTCGAGTGGCAAGACGCTCGACTACGAATCCAGAAGTCGCGAGTTCAAATCTGGCGTGCGAAAAAACATTATATTTAATTAATATGTATCATAACACATTTAATTCATATGAAGTATATTTACTACACGTTCCAGAGTGGTAAATGCTCCAAGTGTCGCCCTGGTGAAAGACCACCATTCAGAATCGAACCGTAACTTGAAATGGATTTAGCCGTGTTTGGTGACTAGATCTGGATAGTCAAGTACTTCCCAACCTTCCTCTTCCCCATCTCCTTTCCTTCCCCGCTAACTTCAGCCCCACAAAATACCCCAATTGAGGGGCTTAGAAGCAAAGGCAGCAATCTCCAAAAACGGTTCTGTAGCATTGTCAACTTTTGAATGATTGTTAAAAAGAAATGGAGAATGAAGTGTACAAAAATGTTAGTGCACATTTAACTAGAAACAATTTGAAGCAATTATCTCTAAATTTATCAACATATTCGCAAGAGAAAAGTGCATTAAACGTTAAATCAACTTTTCAAGAAATAATTTAAAATGAAGGAGATTGCTGCCTTTGCTTCTAAGCCCCTCAATTGGGGATTCCATAGTCTCGCTGGCTCTAGACGGTTAGGAGCAGTTGGAACTCTTAATAATAATAAAAATATTTCCATGATTTGTATAGCGCCGTTTTTGTGAAAAATCATCTCAAGGGCGCTGTACAAATTTTAAGTTCTACTTAATATTAATTCCTAGTTTGCGCGGTATTCACTATTAAAAAAACCACCTTCATAGGTAAAGTTACTACCAACTTCAGCTTTACTAAACTATTAGCATACGTCAAACGCCGACGATGATTGTAGGTCGACTTAAAATGGTGGGATAGAGTAGGTGGATGTAACAACCTTCAACAAAGTGTAGCTCACTTTTTCGCTTAGTGTCTTATCTAATTATATCTATACATTTATGATTGTGATCTATATGGATTAGAAATAAAATGAATATAGCTAATTTAGGCAAAGCTTTTTGACTTCTAGGTTCCAGACAGGTCAATGAAAAGTAAATTTCATGACGCTATAATATTACTATTTAATCAGATGACGGCATAACAGCTGTGAAACTTTCCACTTTAGACTCCTAGATCCCAGACAGGTAAATGAAAAATAAATTTCATGTCACCACAATATTAAGATTTAATCAGATGACGTCATAATATTTGTCAAACTTTCCACTCTAGACTCCTAAGTCCCAGAAAGGTTACACACGTCGTGAAAAATAATTTTCACGACGCTATAATATTATGATTAAAACAGATGACGTCAGAATAGTAGGAAAACTCTCCATTTTAGACTCCCAAGCCCCAGACAGGAAAATAAAATTGATTATCTGTTATAGTTTGATCAATTTCAGCAGAAGTAGGGGAAAATTAAGCTTACTGCGGGCACACGAACACGCCCACTACACGCTTCTGTCGGTTCGTCTCCTCAGTGACGGGGAAGCATTAATCCCAGCATTTTGGCTGGAGAGTCCGAAATAATTCTTCACCTGTTTATCAGAAAGTTTAAAACTTAAGTTGTAATAAAGGGAACATAATTTTCCTATTTGGCAAGTTTTCCATTTTCACAAACTGCTTTGAGATATATTTCTAACTCACCAACTAACCATCATGCTGTTTCCCTGCAGGAGTGGGCAGAGGGGACGGACCGACATACAACTCTGTCTTGGCACACACTCCTTTCTTCATTCGCATTCATACGTCGTCTCTTACATACTTTTCTGTCATTCTGCTATTCGCTACCCATAAATGCATAAAAGATATTTGAAACTTTGATATGAATCAATTATTGTGGATTTACCTACCATATAATGGTGATAATTCTATTTCAAGCTCGCAATATTTTACTCCTATGCGACGAATTCAACATGTGAGAAACAAATACTCCGATGTTGTTGATATATTTATTACGTCAAAATCACAATAAAAGTTTAATTCAGTTGTTACATAAAAGTTTTTTTTTTCATTAGTTACTTTGTACATTCAAGTTTACAAGTAGCTAAATATTTCATTTTCTTTTTAACTTTATAATATTTTAACTTATATAGTACTTATTATTTTGATTTATATGCATTTTAAATAATTTTTACAGGCTATTTTAAATTTATTGATAGGCATAATTTTGATGGTTTCCGGCAGAGCATTTTAAGATTTCATCCCTTTATATAGTAAGCTATTTTGTGTGTTTGCTTAATTTTTTTCTGGTAGTCTAATTTTTTTGTATTATATTTAAACAAAGTGAATTCTACTCAAAAGTTCCGATTGCTCTTAATCGTTTGAAGCCAGTGGGAATATGGCATCCTCGTTTGGGGTATGTTGTGAGGCTGAAGGACGTGAGGAGGGAAGGAGATGGGAAAGAGGAAGATTGGAAAGTACCTGGCTTCTGATCTGGTCATCAAACTCGTCTAAAGTTTTTTTTAATTTTATTTCAAGCAACGTTTCGATTCTGAATAGTAGTCTTTCACCAGGACGATACTTAGACGAGTATCTACCACTCTGAAAGGTATTACTTGATCACGACTCGTGTCAAAGTAAAAAAAAAATAGCACGATCATTGAGAGTGACTCAACAAACAATTTCAAAACGCTTCAAAGCCATGGGAATGATTTTAAAGTAAGGAAATTGGGTGCCGTATGAGTTGAAACCGAGAAATGTTGAACGGCGTTTGTGTGCTTGTGAACAGTTGCTCGAAAGGCAAGGAGGGAAGAGATTTCTACATCGCATTGTGGGGACGAATAATGGACTAATGCCGAAAACCTCAAGCGCAAAAAACCATGGGGATTCCCCTGCCATGCTTCCACGTCAACGGGAAAACCAAATATTCACGGCTCCAAGGTCATACTCTGTATTTGGTGGGACCAGCTCGGCGTAGTGTATTATGAGCTGTTAAAACCGACTGAAACAATCACAGGCGATTGTTATCGAACGCAATTAATGCGTTCCAGCCGAAAATTGAAAGACAAACGGCCGCAATACAACGAGAGACACGATAAAGTGATTTTGCAGCATGGCAATGCTCGACCCCATGTTGCGAAAGTGGTCAATACATACTTCAGAAAGAAACGTTGAAATGGGGAGTCCTACCCCACCCGCCGTATTCTCCAGACGTTGCTCCCTCTGGATATCACTTCTGACGATGACTAGTTTTTTCAACGCGGGATTCGTACGCTGCCCGAAAGATGGAAGAAAGCAGTGGCCAGCGATGGACAATACTTTGAATCATAAATGTGTAACCAGTATTTTATATATTTTTTATATGAATACCGCACAAGAGTCTCAACTGCTTCCAACCGTCTAGAGCCAGTGAGACTATGGCATCCCCGAATAGGGTATTTTGTGAGACTGAAGGTAGTGGGGAGGGGAAGGGTATTGGAAAGAGGAAGGTTGGGAAGTACCTGACTATTCAGATCTGGTCACTAAACACGGCTAAAGCCATTTCAAGCAACGTTTCGATTCCGAATAGTGGTCTTTCACCAGAGCGATACTTGAAGTATCTACCGATAAAGCCTCGAATTTCGAAGTGAAACGGCGGAAGCAAAGTTGTACACCTTAATATAATACGTTATTTAAAATTAATTAAAAGTGAAACAAAACATTTTAATTGAACTAAATTTATTTGCGACGGAATTGGAAACCGCGACCTCTGGATTTTTATTCGAGCGAAGACGTTAAGAAACCACTTGACCACAGAGGCCGTCATATGCACCAATACACACAGTCCTAGGTGTGTGTTGATCGGTTCAACCTTAGAGTATATAGAGTGGTATCTATCCAAGGCAGTGTAGTCAGTTTTTGATGATTTTTACGGGACTCGACAGACCTGGGCGTGGCCAAGACTAAGGCTAGGGTATTTATACATCCATTCATATCACATATCGACATAATGTTTTTGTTTATTCGTATTACCACTTTTTCACAGTATGTTATCAACAAAACCATAGCATATAACCTAAAAAACCGTTTAGTTGTATCAAGTTTAGTGGCATAATAAAAAATGTGGTCGGAGTCCCGCGGCGACCCAGGAGCCCAAGATCATCGTGACAGTACATAGAAGCGGTGTATTAAATTTGTCGTCTCTTTCTCTCTCATGGTGCACGACGTAAAAACTCGGAGGAAGTGATTTATCGCAAGTTTGTATAGGGTGGGTAAAAATAATTAGCTCTCTCTCATTACATTGTTACTCCGAGGGTTCAACTTTAAGCGTGTGACATATACCAGTCACATTAAATTGTATTTGCACCCAGCCGAATCAAAGCCATTATGTTTAAATTATAAACATAAAAATTGTTGAATAATTATAAAATATGAAAACATTAATATATTCAAAATATTATGGCTGACACGTAATAATCATGTGTCAGAATTAGGTCTCTTTAGTGACTTCCCGGAGGCTATATTAGCGGAGATAGCCCGAATCGGCTGTGACGTAATGAGCCCAACAGCTTTCAGCAGAGATTTAATAATAATTAATAACATTATTAACGTCCTCCGTGATATTAATGACCACGAGGAACGTCGTACGTATGAAGCAAGATAAATTCAGCATAGTACACCTTCCCACTCCACTGACTACCCTGCTAGACTGGGAGGGAGGTAATAGTTCTGATGGGGTTTGTCAAACTTAAAGCCTTAAAATAAGACTATGGTGTAAATGGCACCAAATTTTAAAAAAATTAAAAGGGAGATTAGCTCATTTAATTATAATAATAATGGCTTTCTTTAATCACCTTCTTAGTTGACGTTTTGTCTCTTTCGATTCTTATTATCTGTCTCTTTCTCTTTGTTCTTTTTTTCATCATTTAAATGTTACTCTATTGTTTTCTCATTGATTTGTTATTTTATTTTATAATTCAGCTAAGTGAAACCGGTCAGTCATAAAAAATAAAATAAAATATGTGGTCTGATACAAAGTTAGTCTTTTTATTTCTTTTAATAATGGTTTTGATGTAAATTTTGTAAAAACTTTGTATAAGACCACATATTTTAATTTTTTTTTATAACCGACGGGTTTTGCTTAGCCTAAGCATCATCAGGGTACAACATTTGACTAATAGTGGTTTATTCTGTGCGACAAGCGGGGATTGTGCAATGCAATGTAAAACATATTGGCTTCTCCCAGAATCCCGACTGCTCGCATCCGCCTAGAACCAGTGAGACAATGGTATCCCCGATTGGGGTATGTTGTGAATCTGAAGGTGGTGGGGAGGGGAAGGAGATGGGAAAGAGAAAAGTTGGGAAGTACCTGGAAAATCAGATATAATCACCAAACAGGGTAAGAGCCATTTCAAGCAGCGTTTCGATTCTGAATGGTGGTCTTTCATCAGGGTGATATTAAGAGTATCTACCACTCTGGAACGTGTCGCAAATATACTGTAAATTATTTCATTTTAATACCGGTTAATAACTGGTTAGTAGCTGAATAGACAAACGAGTCAGATTCTCACCCGGGTGTCATAATAATAATAATAATATTTGGATGATTTTTATAGCGCCGTTTTTGTGAAAAATCACCTCAAGGGCGCTGTACAGATCTTGTTAAATTGTAATGTTTATACAATATGGAATGCGGCCGCTCCAACAGATTTAGACCAACGTGGGCAAATGTCATCTGGATGTCGTAAGGGTGTCACTTGGGTGATTTGTTGGATGCCTGGTTCGCTCGCGTTCGGGAACAGTCGGTTGAGATCGGCACTCCCCCGTCCCCCCTGCCGGTTCCCGGGCCGGCGGTCGAAGGGACACATCTGGACAAGGGTCAAAGCAAGTGACCATTCTAAGCTATGGCACTGCATTTAAAACACTGATATTTAAAGTTTAAAATATTTTCTTAAAAATCGGAATTACGTCGAAACTAGTCACTTTAAAATTATTTAGAGTTTATTCACTTAACCTATACACAACAATGGTAATTTTAGTGTAATTTTAAAGAAGTAATTTGTGAAATATCCTACTTATTTGGCGAAAAATAGCAAAAAAGACTAAAACACGTCAGGCAGCTGCGTCGTGGGTTCAATTCCTCTGCTTGCTAAGTCCTGCATCATTGCTCAAGCAACAACTTTCGCGTATAATTATGACAGGAGGAGTTTTTCAAATATTGTCAGGTTATTTGTAACCCGGGAATGTTTGTCTTTCTTAAAAAAAATGTATGTGAAATAAAAAAAGTTCTTTAATTAAAAATTATTTACGATCGCCAGGATTTGAACCGGTGACATCTGGGCTCCTTGGCAAGGAACTTAACCGCTCGATAAGAGTATAGTATCATGTAATAATTTTAAATATGAAGCAGAAAATCTGTGATTTCTTGATGAACGCAATTTCCAACTGGCTACGTCATTTCAATCTTCATTTTGACTCATAAAAAATAGGACGGTTTGCTTTTTTGTTTGTTTCATATTTCTCATTTAATAATTACAGGCAATTTATGTAGCGCAGTTTTGTTATAGTTCACCTCAGGTGGGCAATCTGTCAAAAAGGGAAAATATTATTAAATAATACAAAAATATTTATTTTCGAATCACCATTAATTTATCAGGACTTATTATATTAATAATTATTCACGATTCACTTTGTTTGGCATCTTTCAAATTTTTTATTCCCACATTTGGAGAAGCCTTGTGCGGTCTTTGAATAGAAAGTTATAATGGAAGATTCGTTTTATAAAATTAATATAAACTGATAAAGGGAATGTCATGTTTGCGGTCATTCATCTTGTTCTTCCTTAGATCATATAGCCGTAGAGGATGGAGCACAACCCTTACACAAAAAGCGACGTCTATTAACATTTGTTATTATTTCATTAACTATTTCGTAACTGATAATTCGTGGTGGAAGTCCATTTAGATATGAATTTAAGATTTTTAAAACCTTCATAACTTATATCCCAGATATATATATTATTTTTTTTTTAAGAAAGACAAACATTACTGGGTTACGAATAACCTAGAAATATTTTAAAAACTCCTACTACTATCATAATAAGCGGAAAATGTTGCTTGTGCAACGTGTTGCTGTAATGATGATATTTGTTACACAATGCTAGATGATACAACACATACTGACCGTAAAACTCTCTTGATACCATATAAGATACATTGACTGTAGGTAAAGTTGCAAGGCACTAAATCCTATAATTAAAGACATTGGAACATATGAAAAGGACAAATGACCTATGTATCTAAGCATGCTGGCATATTATCTTGAAGTAACGATATATGGAGAGAGAGCTAATTATTTTTACCCAACCTACACAGATTTGAGATAAATCACTTTCTCCGGGTTTTTAAATCGCACACTATGAGAAAGAAAGAGATAACAAATTTACCCGAATTATCACACCGCTTTAAAGTATTTTTAGAATGTTCTTCGTGTTCCGCGTCTCCGTTGGCTCCGCCCACACGTTTTGAAATAAATTGACATAACTAAACGGTTTATTAGTTTACATGTTATATATATATTTTTTTAACAATATTGTGAAAAAGTGATTATACGAATAAACAAAAACATTATGTCGACATGTGCTATAAATGGATGTATAAATACCCTAGCCCTAGTTCTATCCATGCCCAGGTCTAGCCGAATCCGGCAAACCTCGTAAAAACTGACTACAGCTCTCTCGATTTTATGAAACGCTTTGTTTATTCTACTTATATTTCAATGGAAAGTGTTCAGAAAAACTGACGCCATGGCACTGTTGATAAAAATTACGAATACGTGTTCAACAAATCGTCGGCTAAACGCAAAAGTACGACATCAAAGAAATATCGTTACATTTAATCTTAAAGTGATAAATTTTTAAAAAAAATTTCAACTGTTGATTTGGGGTGACGGCCATCTTGAAAAAATAATTGCACTAATTTTTTTTTGTCTTTTAACACATCCCCTAAATAATTCATGATTTTTCCTGCCAGAGATTCCTAAAGGGTGGGTTGTCAAAATAATAACATTAAGTTGAGTAATGAACCGCATTTTAAGAAACTGTGGGATATATTAATCTCTCAGATGTCACCGAAAGCCTGGTTGTGATTTCGGGGACCCAAGTGGGGTAGGAAGATCACGGGGGTTAAGGAAGGTTCGGAGTTAAATCAAATTTTAAAATAACGTTCAAATGATTAAACTATTGTCAAAATTTTAATATTGTCCTGATGATGGAAGGGTGCTTTCAAAACCGGTCGACATAATATTGAATTATAAAAGTGGTTATAAACTAATCTGTTTTATTAATAAATATGGCAAGCCACAAAGTAATTTTTTTTTACGAATATGCAACAAATATTGCTTTTGCGCCATATACGCAGACATTTCTGAAGTATTTATGACTCTAAATACAACAAATATTGCTTTTACTCCTTAAACGCAAACATCTCTGAAGTATTTATGACTCCAACTACAACAGATATTGCTTTTGCCTCATATACACACACATTTCTGAAGTATTTATGACTCTAAATACCACAAATATTGCTTTTACTCCACAAACGCAAACATCTCTGAAGTATGTATGACTCCAACTACAACAGATATTGCTTTTACCTCATATACGCAGACATTTCTGAAGTATTTATGACTCTAAATACAACAAATATTGCTGTTACTCCATATACGCAAACATCTCTGAAGTATTTATGACTCCAACTACAACAGATATTGCTTTTGTCTCATATACGCAGACATTTCTGAAGTATTTATGACTCTAAATACAACAAATATTGCTTTTACTCCATACACGCAAACATCTTAGAAATATTTATGACTCCAACTATAACAGGTATTGCTTTTCCCTCATATACGCACACATTTCTGAAGTATTTATGACTCTAAATACAACAAATATTGCTTTTACTCCATACACGCAAACATCTCTGAAGTATTTATGACTCCAACTACAACAGGTATTGCTTTTGCCCCATATACGCAGACATCTCTGATAGATATAATATAATTATTATATTTTGAAACCCACAAACGCATCTAACGCATCCTATGTAACCCGTCTCTCAGAAGATAATAAAACTACTCGAATATATTTTTTAATGTTATTGTAAAGCCGCCTTTGTCAGCAATAAAACAAAACCCAAAGTCACAAATGTTCATTATGAGATTCAATGAACGTCCATTCCGGATCCTGATAGTATGTATGCCATAGAGTTACTTAAAATTGTACTAGTCTGGAGATGCCCGTCGTAAGGTGAAACCGGTCAGGTCTTAAATAAAAAAAATGGTGGAAATAAAGTTAAAAAATTGATACTATTAAAATCATCTCTGAAATATTTACGAGTCCAACTACGACAAGTATTGTTTTTGGTCCATACACGCAGACATCTCTGAAGTATTTATGACTTCGACTAAAACAAGTGTCTTTTCATCCAGATGCGGAGACTCGCTTAGCTTTGAAGCATGTTTGGCTTCTGCCAGAACAAGTATTTGATCTGTTTCGGATACGGAGGGTTTTCAACTGTGAAGTATTCATGACTACAACAAGTGTTTTGTCCTTTGCAGATACGGAGACATGGTCCCGGGCACGATAGCCGGAAAGATCGTGGGCGGCGTGTGCTCGCTGAGCGGAGTGCTCGTGATCGCGCTGCCCGTGCCCGTCATCGTGTCCAACTTCTCGCGCATCTACCATCAGAACCAGCGGGCTGACAAGAGGAAAGCGCAGAGGGTGAGTGTTCATGTTTCATAAAAGAGCAGACTCTTCCATGTACCTGATTGATTATGTGAACTCTTATTTTAGTAGTCAGCAAACTGGTGGATGTCCTTTCAATGTGCCCACGAATGATGATTGGACCAGGATGGTTGATTTCGTGGACCAAATGTTGGATACGAAGCTGCGATAAAAAACCGAATGTGTGTTGAAAATAGTGGACTGTAAAACGATAAACTATACTACTTGATGGAAGTGTCTAATTATGGATGTGGACAGATTTGGAATGAAAGAAGTAAGGAAACCAATTCACTCACCGATGAAGTTGAAGTTGTTGATTATTCTTACACAAAGAATTACAACACTTACTAACATATATAAACATAATAACATTCAACGACTCACAATACATGCTCTCAATTGCAGAGGTGTTTTTTTTTAAATATTTTTTTATAGTGAATACCGCACAAGAGTCCCATTTTGACGACTTGTATAGTCGAGTGGTAAGACGCTCGACTACGAATCTAGAGGTCGCGGGTTCGAACCTGGCGTGCGCAAATAAATTTTATTGGCGCACGCCAGGTTTTTGTGTCATAAAACATTTAATTGACATAAAATAAAATATGGTAAATTTGCGGCACGTTCCTGAGTGGAAGATGCTCTAAGTATCGCCCTGGTGAAAGACCACCATTCAGAATTGAAACGTTGCATGAAATGGCTTTAGCCGTGTTTGGTGACTAGATCTGAATATCCAGGTGCTTCCCAACCTTTCTCTTCCTCATCTACTTCCTCTCCCCACTACCTTCAGCCTCGCAACATACCCCTATTGAGGATGCCATAGTCTCACTGGCTCTAGACGGTTGGGAGCAGTTGAGACTTTTATGCGGTATTCACGTAAAAAAATGCTCTTTAACCGTCTAGAGCCAGTGAGACTATGGCATTCCTAATCGGGTATATTGCAAGGCTGAAGGTAAGGAGATAGAGAAGAGGAAGGTTTAGAAGTACCTGACTATTCAGATCTGGTCACCAAACATGGCTAAAGCCATTTCGAGCAACGTTTCGATTCCGAATGGCGGTCTGTCACCGGGGCGATACTTAGAATATCTACAACCCTGGAACGTGTCGCAAATTTACTATATTTTATTTTACGTCAATTAAATGTGTTATGACACATGTTAATTGAATAATTTGCGCACGCCGAATTCGAACCCGCGACCTCTAGATTCGTAGTCGAGTGTTCTACCCTTCGACAACGGAGGCTGTCTGCTGTGGGTGTTTCAAACATTTTCCAATATCTGACGGCCTGCATGGTCGAGTGGTAAGACGCTCGACTACGAATCCAGAGGTCACAGGTTCGGACCCGGCGTGCGCAAATAAATTTTATTTAATTAATATATGTCATAACACATTTAATTGAAATAAAATAAAATAAAGTATATTTGCGGCACGTTCTAGAGTGGTAGATACTCTGGAACGGTAGCCCTGGTGAAAGACTACCATTAAGAATTGAAACGTTGCTTGAAATGGCTGTAGCCGTGTTTGGTGACCAGATCTGAATAGCCAGGTACTTCCCAACCTTCCCCTTCCTCATCTCCTTCCCCTCCCCACTACCTTCAGCCTCACAACATACCCATATTGGGGATGCCATAGTCTTACTGGCTCTAGACGGTTGAGAGCAGTTGAGACTCTTGTGCGGTATTAACGTAAAAAAATAATATAAAATATAAACGTAAAAAATCTAAAATCTTTCTTTAAAACATAATCGATTTAATTCACCTGTCTAGGGCCTAGGAGTCAAAAGTGGAAAGATTGGACTCGTTTTAACAAGTTAAAACAAAAATTTACCGTAAAAATGTGCATTAAAAAAAAACTGGCATTTGAGTTGCACGGTTAACGAAAGTTGATTAGGATGTCTTTCGATAGTATGGACGCTCCCGACTACACAGATATGTTTGAAAATCTGTAAAATATTTAAAGAATTCTTTCAAATGCAGGCTTGCCACATACAAAATTGTCACACATTTCATCATTATGTGGTGCTTGTTAATTTTGTCTAGTTTTCAACTTACCTTTAACACGGATTGAAATATTTTGAAATTCTTAGCATTTCCTGAAATAAATTAAGCTTCCTGACTCGTTCAAATTCTTCGTCTATATTAGAATACGTTTATTTTGACAAGACTTGGCTTTGGGGAATACGAGACGTGTTCATCAAATGAGTCTAGGAAAATCAAAGGAATCTTCTCTATATAACAAAGCGATAAAAGCTTATGCCATGAAATCATTTTTTTCGAATCAAAAAAATACTCATTCCTTCTTGTTGTTTTTAAGCCTGTCTGATGCACAATTTTTAGAAATTATTTCTTTAAAATAATAATAATAATATTTGGATGATTTTTATGGCGCCGTTTTTGTGAAAAATCACCTCAAGGGCGCTGTACAGATCTTGTAAAATTGTAATGTTTATGTAAGATGGAATGCGGCCGCCCTAACAGATTTAGACCAACGTGGGCGAATGTCATCTGGCTGTCATCTGTAAGGGTGTCACTTGGGTGATTTGTTGGGTGCCTGGTTCGTTCGCGTTCGGGAACAGTCGGTCGAGATCGGCACTCCCCCGCCCCCCTGCCGGTTCCCGGGCGGTCGAAGGGACACATCTGGACAAGGGTCAAAGCAAGTGGCCATTCTCGGGCTATTGCACTGCATTTAAAACACTGATATTTAAAGATCAAAATATTTTCTTGAAAATCGAAATTACGTCGAAACTAGTCACTTTAAAATTATTTAGAGTTTATTCACTCAACCTATACGCAACAACGGTAATTTTAGTGTAATTTTAAAGAAGCAATTTGTGAAATATCCTACTTATTTGACGAAAAATAACGAGAAAGACTAAAACACGTCAGGCAGCTGCGAAAGCTTTTAGGAGGAACAAGAAGATTTGACATTAGACTTTTGTGGGGAATTGACTATTAAAACAAACAATTATTTATATTTTTAGATACGTCGTTCGTCGTCTTATCGGAATGTATTTTTTAAAGTGATTAATATAATTTTTTTTACTGGTTTTTTTCCTGAACGCATACTCTATTAATATATTAAACATTAAGACACATCGTTGAATAAATAAAAATATTAATGTTGATAATCAAAAAATACTTTGTTTTAAAACCACAAAATTTATTATGATAGAGGCCAACCGGTTTCGCTTGGATCAAGCTTCGTCAGGGCACATATAATAACTAAAGAAAAATACAGAGTTAACAGGTATGTATATATAGGTACAAAAATTAATGATAGAGTGAGACAGTATATAATACAAATGAGGAAGAGAGAGAGAGCATATATTAATATAATGTCTAACCACCATGTGAATGCTTCTTACGAAAAATAAAAAAAACATATTGAAAAAAAAACGATTTCGGTGCCACTTCGTGTATTTTTGGCGGCAAATAACAATGCGACGCCATCGCTGCTATAAATAGTGTTGCCGCGTCAATGGAAATGGTGTTGCCATTAAACTGAATTCACGACTAATTGAGGGGAAGGATCCGCGGTATTTAAAAACAGTTGTAAATGGTAGCTCTCCCAAGCGAGTTAATTCATTACGTAAGCACTACATTCATAAGCCTCGAAACATTTAGTAGTAGTCAATTAAATACTTAAGCACTATATTCATGAGCCCAGCAACATTTAGACGCCGTAAATTAATTAAAGGTTGGGAAACATGACTGTCGCGATCTGGTCATTAAATACGTTGAAAGCCATTTGTAGCAACGTTTTATTTCTAAATGGTGGTTTCTGTCAAAGCAAAACTGAGAGTAGTTTTATTTTTTTTTTTGAGGTTTTTTTTTAGACATCAACAATAATTACAATTTATCAAAAAAACCTAATGGGGACATTGGTAGTTAAAAATAAAAATTAAACATGATATAAATAGTCCGTCTGTATGTGGCTTCTCCACAGTTTGATAATGCCCTCAGAAGGCGAAACAGCTGTCACGCGTAAAAATAATTACATCGCAGAGCTTTTAACTAAAAATTGTTTTTAAAAAAAATTAAAATAATAATTATTATTGTATAAATAAAATTAAAAAACCTAAAAATTAAAACGGAGTTCTTCAAAATAAACTTTAAAACCATAAATATATGAGAGCACATACTTTGTTTGTAGAGCGCCGTTTTGTTAAAAATCACCCCAAGAGGTGGTGATTTTAACCCTCCGCATGCCTGGTAAAATTATACTGTAAGTTATGCCTGGTGGGGTCTATAGGACCCGGCGATACTAAGTCGATATATTTTTATGTGTAAAAATTAATGTTTCTCTTTTAATAAAAAAAAATATCTCGTCGCCGGGAAGGCAATAAAAAAAATCAATAAAATGCAGGCCGTCAATAATTATCTGTTAACATTATTATTTGTCCAAAGAAGCGAAGCTAGAAGTCCACAATGGAGTGCTTATACCAACCCTGATGTATGGCAGTGAGGTATGGAACTGGCAGAGGAAGGATGAAAGGTAGACTGAATGCTGTGGAAATGAGATATTTGAGACGTATGCGCGGTAAAACCATGTATGACCGTATTAAAAATGTGGATATCTGGAAGGAATGCAAGGCTGATGTGAGCGTAATGAATAGGATCAAGAAAGTGACGCTTAGATGGTTTGGGCATGTAGAGCTAATGAACGAAGAAGGGAGTGTGAAAAGAATATATTATGCGAAAGTGAATGGAAGAAGAAGTCGAGGACGCCCGAGAAAGACATGGCACGATCAAGTAAATCAAATACTTGAATCGGGTCATGTGAAGAGTCAGAATAACAGAAGAGTATGTATGAGACGATGTATGAATGTAAATGAAGCAAGGAGTGTGTGCCAAGACAGAGTTTATGGCGGTCCGTTTTAACATTAATAATTAACTATTAACGTCATAATTTTCCAAATTAAAGACTTCGGATCTCTTTTTTCGATCGCTTCAAATATGTATAACCTTCAATTTCCAACAGTTTACTAAACATCTTGTCATCGGCAACTCGTGTTATTTCCATCTGAAAGAATCAATAATCAAACAAAAACATCTCACCCCACGTTATAAGCGACGGGAACGAGTTAAATCTGTATTGTTGTATCTCCTGTTTACGTATAAAATAATAATGACACACTGATGTCACAAATAAATGTCGGCCATTTGTAAGTAGACGTCAGTTTTCCCCCTAAGTTTATCACGTGCTGAGATAAAAAATGATGACTCACCATTCTTTAGACGGCTTTGTCTATGATTTGTCAAATATGGAAGCTACGCGAGTAGGTACTGAAAATACGACCCATCAAAACTAATAAATGCAAATGTAGTTTTTTTTTTGTACATGGTGTTACAACTGTAAGAAGGTAAATATAATAAATAGTTTCATTTAATCAAATTTAATATTATTGTTTTTAAGTTTTTCTAGTTTGAGTATTTTATTTTGACATTAAATTTACACAGAAAGCCTTGAAGGAAATAATTTCCCATGTCACCTTTGGGGATGCTGTTTGGAGGGTATTTTTGAGAAAAGAAATAACTAAACCTGAGTCCTTATGTTTTTTTTTTCCATTTTTTTAGTCTCAACTACTCCTAACCGTCTGGAGTCAGTGAGACTATGGCATCCCCAATCGAGGGTATGTTGTGAGGCTGAACGTAATGGGGAGGGGAAGAAGGTGGGAAAGATGATGGTTGAGAATAGCTGGCTATTC
Organism: Drusus annulatus; assembly: GCA_022651775.1. NCBI lineage: Eukaryota > Metazoa > Arthropoda > Insecta > Trichoptera > Limnephilidae > Drusus > Drusus annulatus. Next base: position 426,553 of record JAGWCC010000154.1, on the reverse strand, counting down.
AGATCTGGTTACCAAACACGGCAAAAGCCATTTTAAGCAACGTTTCTTTCAACGTGGTCCTTCACCAGGGCGATACTTATAGTATCTACCACTGGAACGTGCCGCAAATATGTTATTTATTATTTCATATGAATTAAATGAGTTATGTACATATTAATTGAATAAAAGTTCATTGCGCACCCCGCGACCTCTGGATCCGTAGTCGAGCCTTTTACCACTCGACCACGGAGGCCGTCGTTGAAGGAGGGAGGAAACACAGAGGCCGAAAAATCGTTCCGCAGCTGAGCCGTTTAACGAAAGAACGAGTCGTGGAAGCCGCCCGTTCTCATGTTTCGAATGTCAACCGTGTACAAATGTTGAGCGCGCGTTTGGCGAGTTTCCCGGCTATGCGCCGGTGCCGAGAGGATCAATGACACAAGTTCCTCGGAGCATCTTTCATTTAAATACTGGTAGAACAGGGACAGCATTCCTAACTGAGGTCTGTGCTCCAAAGATTGCAATCCGTTTGCTAAGGAAGGAGAATCTATCAAACGGACCGCCCGTTTCTGCACAGATTCAAGGTTTTTTCAGGTATTTAGGGGCTCCAGATCAGAGGTGGCTGCCAAATTCAACAGCGGGACGCACTTGCAGCTGCTAGTGACAGTTGTTTCGGCGTTCAAGGCCATTTTCTTGTTTTTATGAACTGTGGTTAGGTCACATGGAAACGACTTATTTTAGATATCTTTTAAATTACTAGGTGATTTTCCCACAAAAACGGCGCTATAAAAGTTATCCATTTATTATTACTAATTATTTATTTAAAACTGGAATTAACTTTCAAGTATAAGTACTTATTTTATTAAATTTAAATAATATCAATAATCAACAATACAAATATGAAACAGAAAAAGCAAGAAAATAAAAAGATAATGGTCACAACCGAGACTCGATCTGAAGATGGCAGCCAAAAATCGAAGGAACAAATTGAAAAAATAATAACAATAATTTTCAATGAAAGTACGAGATCGATCAAAAATGTCGGTTTCTAATAAGGTCCCAACGGCTGAATTGGTTGAAGCGTTACTCCCGGATAGAGTAGAGAATCCGAGTTCGAGTCTCGGTTGTGACCATTGTCTTTTTATTTTCTGGCCCTTTCTGTTAAAAATCAACAAAAATATTCCTATTTATAAACTAACTATTGTCCAATTACAAAAAAAAAACATGACACTAATTACGAAAAAAGAACAGAGAAAGAACAGCACATACGTAATATTATAATGAATTATATTGAAATAAATTATAATCTTATTTTGTGAGGTACTTTGACTGAGTGGGGTAAAATATATTTACCATTTCTTCTGAAACAACCTGTACTCATATATTACTTGATAAAAATATTTTCCTTTGTTAATACGTACAAATGTGAAACTGATGTTAGTTAAAATTTATAAATTTTAAAAATAAACTTTTCAAATCCCTGTCTACCTAATAGAGGTAACAGGGATTATATAACGTATAGGATATAACGTATAACAGCAGACATTGTTCTATATTTGAAATGGGTGGATTAAAGCAACCAATATTTTTTCTTGGCGAGTAGAGTTACACCCGTGGTTTTTCACTAGTGATAAAATAACGTACGTAAGACAATTTGCGTCTGTAAAAATAGGTACCTATTTTTTGAGAGCGTGTTTTTCGCGAAAGTAAGAAATTAATGAAGCAAAGAAAATTTCAGGCCGTGCCGTAAATAAAACTTTTCTATTTTCGTGACTTTTTTTTAATTCGTTTTAAGGTAAACATTTTCGGGTTACGAATAACCTGACGGTATTTGAATTCCTTCTACTGCAATCTTTATAAGCGGAAAATGTTGATTGTGCAATGATTGAGAACTTAGCTTAACCCGAGGCATTTACCACTCGCTACTAACCGATTGCATGATGATTTTGATACTCGTTTTTTTTAATTTAAAAAAATATTTAACGAGAAAACACAGATAAAGACAGTTACTCGTAAAAATATATATTTACATTCCTTGGGGAATTCGCCTGCATTTTAACTGAAGTCTTGGGTTCAAAACCTGGTGACGCTCAAATAAAAAATGAATTAATTTTTTTTATTGTGAATAACGCACAAGAGTACCAACTGCTCCCAGCCCAGCCCAGATTGGAGTATGTTATGAGGCTGGAGGTAGTGAAAATAGGAAGGAGATGGGAAAGATAAAGGTAGGAAAGTACTCGGTTATTCATATCTGGTCACTATACACGGCTAAAGCCAAATCATGCAAAGTTTTGATTCTGAATGGTGATCTTTTGAAAGGACAATACTGAATGTATCCACAACTCTGGAACGAATTAAATAAATAAAATTCATTTGCGCACGCCGGGATGCGAACCGGTGACCTCTGCATTCGTAGTCGGGGATTTACCCGCTCGATCACGGAGGCCGACTAAAATTGTTTTTTGTGCTTTTTTACCTAGTAGATTATTCTAGATGAGTCCAGAATCGTTTTTCTTAATTTTAATTCTATTAATTATTTATTTATTTACCACACGTAAAAACCCATGGCAGGGTTTGAACCTGTCACCTTTCGTTCCTGAGCCAAGGAACTTAACACTCTGCCACGAAGGTCGTCGTGGCTCGATTTCAAACAAATTTTGGCAGACGTACAGAAAAAATGACACTAAAATAACATCGGGTCGTTTGTCACCCTTTTTTTACATTAACTCCACACAGGAGGCCTTGAGGGAAATAATTTCCCTCAGAGCCTATGTCATCTTTGAGGATGCTGTGTGGAGGGTCTTTTTGAGGGAATGAAGGAATGAACCTGGGTCTTGAAGAGGCCCATGTTGAAGGAGGGAGGAAACACGGAGGCCGGAAAATCGTTCCACAGCCGAGCTGTTGAACATAAGAACGAGTCGTAAAAGCGACCCGTTCTCATGTAATGAATGTCAAACGTGTACAAATGTTAGGCGCGCGTTTGCTGAGTTTCTCGATTATGCACCGAGGCCGAAGGGAGGTTTCTCGGAGCATCTTTCATTTAAATACCGGTAGAACCAGGACAACCTGACGTCTATACGCCAAAGATTGCAATCCGTTTGTTAAGGAAGGATAATCTATCAAACGGACCGCTCGTTTTTGAACAGAGTTAGGGATTTTTTTTAGGTATTTATGACCAGTGGTGGCTGCCAAATCAACAGTGGGGCGCACTTGCGATTTGTACAAGGTCAGCAGTTGTGTACTTTTGAAGTATCTGCGGGCCCTGTACAACACGCCCAACTTCTGAGAGGCTAACTTTACTCTGGCTTCGATGAAGCCCCGCGCCTCAGCTGGTCACTTAAGGTTACACCAAGAATGTCAATGGAAGGCTTGTAAACCAACCCAGTTTTTATTCAATTAAAATTAAAAACATTGACCATATCCTTGAAGTAACAATAATAAATGATGTTGATAATAAATGAAAATTGTGAAAAATAAATTATCACACCGCTTTAAAGTATTGTAAGAATGTTCTTCGTGTCCCGCGTCTCCGTTGACTCCGCCCACACGTTTTGATATGCGACATAAATTGACATAACTCAAAGGTTTTTTAGGTTATATGCTGTATTTTTGTTTATATCAATACTGTGGAAAAGTGGTTTTACGAATAAACAAAAACATTATGTCAATATGTGCTATGAATGGATGTATAAATACCCAAGACTTAGTTCTAGCCACGCCCAGGTCTGCCGAGTCCGGCAAAAACCATCAAAAACTGACTACACTGCCTTGGATAGGTACCACTATATGTGCTCTAAGGCCTAGACACAAACCTTGAAGTAACAATATATTCTTTTTACCTAACCTATATAGATTTGGGAAAAATCACTTTCCGCTGGTTTTTACGTCGTACACCATTAGAAAGAAAGGGACAAGAAATTTTCCCGAATTATCACACCGCTCTAAAGTATTGTTAGAATGTTCTTCGTGTCCCGCGTCTCCGTTGACTCCGCCCACACGTTATGATACGCGAAATAAATTGACATAACTCAACGGTTTTTTAGATTACATGTTATTTTTTTTTTAACAATACTGTGAAAAAGTGGTTATACGAATAAACAAAAATTATGTTGACATATGCTTTGAATGGATGTATAAATACCTTGCCCCTAGTTCTAGCCACGCCCGTGTTTAGCCGAGTCCGGCAAACCTCATATAAACTGACTACTTTCTTCGATTTGAAACTAACTTGCTATTTTTTAGTGCAGAAAAACAGAAGAGGTTGGTTTTTCGTGTATACATCTACCAGTAACGTCTCTCCGGTACCGGTTACCCCCTCGGAGAATGCTCGAATGGCTCATCATCAAATCCATATCGAAATTCTGTTAACAAGTTCTTCATATCAAATATCCACTTCTGGGATGAGGTTTTATCGATTCCGTAAAGGATGCAGAATTAATATGAAAATATTACCGAGAAGCTAGCGAAACTCAAGGTGGCGGTAATTGACACAACAAAAAAACATTTCTAGTTTTATTAATATTTGATATCTACAAACATTGAAATGTGACATGTAACAAAGTGTATGTGTATGTGTTTATTTTTATTTTTATAGTAAACACCGCGCAAGAGTCCCGACTGCTCCCAACCTTCTAGAGCCAGTGAGACTATGGCATTCCTGATTGGGGTATGTTGTGAGGCTGACAGTTGTGGTGAGAGGAAGGAGATGGGGAAGAGGAAGGTTGGAAAGTACCTGGATATTCAGATCTAGTCACCAAACACGGCTAAAACCATTTCCAAAAACGTTTCGATTCTGAATGGTAGTCTTTCACCAGGGCGATACTTAAGAGTATCTACCACTTTGTTATAAGGCTGTATTAAATAGATAGGGGAAGGATATGGGGCAGAGGACTCCCTTCCCCCACCTACTAAAAACTGCCTGATAAAAGAGTGTTAGATTATTTATTTTTTATTTATTTATTTTTTATATTTGCAAAAACAGTTTTACACCAAAACATTGCAAAAAACACAAAAAATGATAATCATAATTACACAAAGATTAAAGTAAAAAGAAGTTTAAAAACAATAAAAATAATTTTCAAGAAGTACATAATATAGTTAGAACTTAATAGCTAGTTCTTGCTTAAACTTGTTGTAGCTCGTGTGAAAAATATCCAAATTTCCTGCGAGGTAGTTAATTAACCTAGTTATTATTATCTATGTATCGCACTGGTGAAAGACCACCATTCTGAACGAAACGTTACTCTAAATGGCTTTAGCCGTGTTTGTTGAACAGATATAAATATCCACGTACTTGCCAACCTTCCTCTTTCTCATCTCCTTCCCCTATCTACTGAAAACAGTCTCATAACCTTAGAGTATATAGAGTGGTATCAATCCAAGGCAGTGTAGTCAGTTTTTGATGATTTTTACCTGACTCGGCGGACCTGGGCGTGGCTAAGACTAAAGCTACGGTATTTATTCATCCATTCATATCACATATCGACACAATGTTTTTGTTTATTCGTATGGCCACTTTTTCACAGTATTTTTATCAACAAAAATATAGCATATAACCTAAAAAACGGTTTAGTTGTGTCAAATTTAGTGGCATAATAAAAAATGTGGGCGGAGTCCCGCGGTGATTCAGGAGCCCAAGATCATTGTGACAGTACGTAGAAGCGGAGTATTATATTTGTTGTTTCTTTCTCTCTCATGGAAATTGACGAATTATCTCATTGAATTACGACGTTGAAACCAGGAGAAAGTGATCTATCGCAAGTTTGTATCGGTTGGGTGAATATAATTAGCTCTCTCTCCATTTTTTTTTTTTTTTACATGAATACCGCACAAGAGTTTCAACTGCTCCCAACCGTCTAGAGCCAGTGAGACTATGGCATCCCCAAATTGGGTATGTTGTGAGGCTGAAGGTAATGGGGAGGGGAAGGAGATCGGGAAGAGGAAGGTTGGGAAGTACCATACATTGTTTCTCCAAGATCATAACATAATGGCAGAATCTCTACTTATCGCCCTGGTGAAAGACCACCATTAAGAATCGAACCGTTGCTCAAAATGGTTTGAGCAGTGTTTGTTGATCAGATCTGAGTAGTCAGGTACTTTTCGACCTTCCCCTTCCCTTCCTTACGTACTGTAACCTCACGATATACTCCGATAGGGGATATCACCTTGGCGGTCAAATATTAACGTCCTCTTTTATCGGCACACGATAAATTAACCCGCGGTAAGACTTCGTCTTTGATTCTCTAGTCACGAGCTTCGTGTGTACTCGTATGGTGAAGATCAAAATATCTACACAGAGCCAATGACGTTACATATATAGACACGTTGTAGCGCTCTCAAAGCGGCAAGCAATAATCACGCTAGTTGGTGTGATCGGTGTTTAAGCCGATTTAGCACTAAATGGTCACGCGTCGCTTGAGGTCGTTTCAAGCAAGTATGGAACGCGGTCCGAACTTCGGATCTGTTTCATTCACACACATATATTCTATGAATGCCTATCTTTGTCATGCATGACCGATATTTGAATGATGAATTTACTGGTAACGTGTGTGTTTTTCTTGCTACATTTTGTGTTAATATTCTAAGGCTATAACGTGTCTATATATGTAACGTCATTGTGTAGAGCTCTGTGCTGTGTCCGCCAGTTCGAATCGCGGTAATCCGATGTTTACGGAGGAATCCGACCCGGTCGAGACGGGTAAACAAATCGGTAAAAAGTGCGAATCGGCGATGTAAGCAACCCGGTAACGGCGGGGAGAGTAAACAAATCGCTAAAAAGTGGAAAAGCACAGCCGAGCTTCGCAAAAACACAAATTCGATCCGCGAGTTCAAACGGTTAATTTTTATTGGTGACGAAACTTCGAAAGCTCAAAACAATAACGTAATAAATTTTCTACGATTTCTATTTGATTGTCGGTCTTTGAAAAAAACGTGGTCGAGATAATAACCTGACGACCTCCGTAGTCGAGCGGTTACGACGCTCTGGTTTTGCCTATGTGGATTTTTTTTGTTATGTCTACATTGTCTTCTTATTTCTTTCTTTATTTCTTTTCTTCATGTTAATTTTATGTTTTTTTTTTCTTTTTAATTAATCTTCTTGTTTTTGTAATCTTTTTTTTAAATGTATGTAAAAAAATTTCAAATGAAAAAAACTGTGAGCGCGTAAAAAGTGGCTCGTTTGTGTTAGGACCTTTGTTTGTGTCTAGGCCTTAGAGTACATAGAGTGGTACCTATCCAAGGCAGTGTAGTCAGTTTTTGATGATTTTTGCCGGACTCGGCAGACCTGAGCGTGGCTAGAACTAAGGCTTGGGTATTTATACATCCATTCATAGCACATATTGACATAATGTTTTTGTATATTCGTAAAACCACTTTTTCACAGTATTGATATAAACAAAAATACAGCATATAACCTAAAAAACCTTTGAGTTATGTCAATTTATGTCGCATATCAAAACGTGTGGGCGGAGTCAACGGAGACGCGGGACACGAAGAACATTCTTACAATACTTTAAAGCGGTGTGATAATTTATTTTTCACAATTTTCATTTATAATCAACAAAAATATAGCATGTAACCTAGAAAACCGTTTAGTTATGTCGAGTTTAGTCGCATATGAAAACATGTGGGCGGATTTCCCGGAGACGCGGGAGACCAAGATCATTCTTACAGTACATAAAAGCGGTGTGTTATTTTTGCTGTCTCTTTCTCTCTTATGGTATTCAACGTAAAAACCCGGAGAAAGTGATTTATCGCAAGTTTGTATCAGTTGGGTGAAAATAATTAGCTCTCCCTCCGTACATTGTTACTCCAAGGTTTAGGCAGTGCTTTTACAGAACAAATACAATAACAATCAGTGACATCTGTTGGTACTTACCTTAACTATCAATTAATCCGCTGTTTTTCTTACTGCCTACCCTGCCTACACTGCTAGCACCCCTAGTGAAATGTATTAAGTGCTTGGGCTACTGTCAGAAGAAAAACATAAAACGTGGAAAATGACGCACTGGGCATATGGCCCGAGTGCTTACGTTGAGCTTCGCGGATAATTTTCACTCCCGAGGCTGTGTATCTCCCTGCAGTGAATGGAAAACATCAAAACACGTGATCTTTAAAAGTTTTTAGCCGTTCGCTCTTAAATTCGAATATAAAATGTACATTAAACTGTTGCCGGACGAGTTTTTCGAAACACATCATCTTCGCATTTAGCAAAACAACTTTTTTCTAATCAATGAACTTAAAATTCTTGAATTTATGACTCGACGGAAAACCGACGTAAAGTAGGCAAGATTGGTCTAAGCTGCATAATAAATTACACACATTTAGACCTTGGAGTAAGAATATATATGGAGAGCTACCTTTGCGAAACAGTGTAGTCAGTATTGTTGACTTTATACTGACTCGATAGAAAGAGACAAAGATATGTTAAAAAATGTTCGATAGCCTAATAGTTACCGTCCACATGGGATTCTGAGATTTTCAATAAACATATTAAACACATTAAACAAAACAATATTAATTCACCATCAAAATGATTTATTAAGTCAAAATATCATACACACACTAATAACAGAAGGTTTTTCTATGTAATGATGGAAGATTTTTGTTGATTTTATGTCTTTATACTATGAAAAATGTCAAATTCTCGAGTTCGGTCAAAAACATTCACCCATAGCTTAAAATCCGTCGACGTGAGTTATGCGACTCGATGATGAGAAGTTAGCGGGGACGGAGAACATTCTAACGTACTTAGAAGTGTTGCAATATAATGTGACGACTTTTCTTGTTTCTTTCTCTCTCATGGCATACGACGTAAAAACTCGGAGAAAGTGATTTATCTATTATGTAAGCATGTTTTCCGTCTCCCGCGTCTCCGGTGACTCCGCCCACTACGTTTTGTTATGGGACATAACTCCACGGTTTTTAAGGCTACATCCTATATTTTTGTTGATAACAATACTGTGAAAAAGTGGTTATACAAATAAACAAAACATTATGTTGATATGTGCTGTGAATGGATGTAAAAATGAATGTCTATGAAAACCCTTTCCACGCCCGAGTCATGAAAAATCAACAATCCTGACTACACTGTTTCGCAAAGCCATCCCTTCTGTATATTATTGCGCTGAGGTATTAGCCATTCAAAAAAATATAAATTGAATAATTGTATTTACATAATTTATTTTTTATTAAATTATATTATTCAGATTATTAATTAATTATAAGCGCGATAAAAAGCGAATCAACGAAGAAAGGAGTGTGAAAATAATATATGACACGAAGGTGAATGAAAGAAGAAGTCGGGGACGCTCGAGGAAGACATGGCACGATCAAGTGAACCAAATACTTGAGTCGTGCCACATAAAGAGTCAGAATAACAGAAGAGTATGTATGAGACGATGTATGAATGTAAACGAAGCAAGGAGTGTGTGTCAAGTCAGAGTTGTATGGCGGTCCGTCCTCTCTGCCTATCCCTGCGGGGAAACGGCGTGGTGGTTGAATAGTTAGTTATTTAGTATTAATTATAATATTAATAGGGGATTTATTTGTTCGGTGCAGATCTTTATAAAAAAGCTATCCACCAAACAATTTTAGAGCTGCTCTTAACCGTCTGGAACCTGTGAGACTATGGCATTCCCAATTGCGGTATTTTGTGAGGCTGAAGGTAGTAGGGAGGAGAAGGAGATAAGGAAGAGAAAGGATGGAAAGTACCTGGCTATTCAGATCTGGTCACCAAACACGGCTAAAGCCATTTCAAGCCACGTTTCGATTCTGAATGGTGGTCTTTCACCAGGGCTATACTTGGAATATGTACCACTCTGGAACGTGCCGCAAATATACTATATATCATTTTATATGAATTAAATATGTTATGATACATATAATTACTAGTTAAATATATATTTTTGAAAAGTACAATGAAACATAAAGAAAGAATAAAGTAAGGTTAAATAAACGTGTAGATCCAAGCATAGTGTAATAAAAGAAACCTAAAGCATTTATTTACACCCCCACATTGACAGCGCCCTTGAGGTGATTTTTCCCAAAAACGGCGCTACAAAAAATATCCAAATATTAATACAAATAGGGATTGTTGTGAGGCTGAAGGTACTGGGGAGGGGAAGGAGATTGGGAAGAGGAAGGTTGGGAAGTACCTGGCTATTCAGATCTGGTCACCAAACACGGTTAAAGCCATTTCAAGCAACGTTTCGTTTCTGAATGGCGGTCTTTCACCAGGGTGATACTCAGAGTATTTACCACTCTGGAACGTGCCGCAAATATACTTTTTATTATTTTTATATGAATTGAATGGTTATGACACATATTAATTAAATAAAAGTTATTGGCGCACGCCGGGTTTGAGCCCGCGACCTTTGGATTCGTAGTCGAGCGTCTTACCACTCGACTATGGAGGCCGTCCCTTTTATTAAGCCCTTTTGCCTTTCCAGCGACCATATTATATATAATATAAATAATGTGAAAAACTAAAAATAAACATACAAGAGGGGATACATTTATGCTAATGTTGATGATCCCACTGGCTACGGAAAATTGAGAGCAGTTGGCCCTCTTGGCGCAATACACATAAACAAACAAACCTACGCTGACACTAACCAGCCCCTTCATGGTGGTTTTTATTTCTAAATTACCTCCCTACACCACTTGCACTAATTAATGCAAATGCGGCTCCGCCCTTCAACAGTATTGTTTCTTCCACCGAGCATTACATACAGTCATTAAATCCACCCCAGCACGAGGGGCGGATCTGCAACGGCCAGGGCGGGGTTCTCGATGCAAATGCACAATTATGAATAAAAGCCGCCGCAAATTTACGGCCGGTATACCAAATACTTGGAGTAAGGATATATATGGAGAGAGAGACAAATGTTTTTACCCAACCTATACAAATTTACGGTAAATCACTTTCTCCGGGTTTTTACGTAGTAAACCGTGAGAGAGAAGGAGACAAAACAAGTCGTCACATAATATCGCACTACTTTAAGGTTTGTAAGCTTGTTTTCCGTCTCTCGCGTCTCCGGTGACTCCGCTCACTACGTTTTGTAATACGACTTAACTCAACGGTTTTTGAGGTTATATCCTATATTTTTGTTGATAACAATACTGTGAAAAAGTGTTCTTACAAATAAACGCTACATTATGTCGATATGTGCTATGAATGTATGTAAAAAGGTGTGTTTGTAAAAACCCTAGCCACGCCCGAGTCAGGAAAAAATCGACAATCCTGACTACACTGTTTCGTAAGGCTATCCCTCTTGTATATTATTGTTCTGAGACCAAATACGAAGTGGCGTAATACTGAAACAGAAATTTGCGAAACGTTTATCATTGTTTTGACCACAATTAATCAACGCACAATATTATGAAAACACTCGATTTGAAATGTAAAAAGGTCGAAGAAACTCTGATTCGTCTGTAATGCTAATGCTAACCTTAGGCGTAGTACGGTGGCTAAACGAAGTAATGATTTAAATATATAAAATTAAAATTAAATAATAACTTTCCTAAGACCACAGATTTTATTTAAATTTTGAATCTCGTCAAATTTAATGTTTCAAAGACCCAATCATGTCTGATTACGACTAAAAAGGATCCAAATGACAATTTTGTCTCCTTCAACGGAAGTAATCTTATCAACAAACCTTCCATTGAAATACTTGGTGTAACCTTAAGTGACCAGTTAAGGCACGGGGCTCCATCGAAGCCAGAACAAAGTTAGCCTCTCAGAAGTTGGGCGTGTTGTACAGGGCCCGCAGATACTTCAATAGTTCACAACTGCTGACCTTGTACAAATCGCAAGTACGCCCCACTGTTTAATTTTGCAGCCACCTGGTCTGGAGCCCCTAAATACCAGAAAAAACCCTTAACTCTATGCAGAAACGGGCGGTCTGTTAGATAGATTCTCCTATCTTAACAAACGGATTGCAAACTTTAGAGCACAGACGTCATGTGGGGAGGCTGTCCTTGTTCTACAGGTATTTCATTGGAAGATGCTCTGAGGAACTTGCGTCATTGATCTCTTCGGCGCCGATGCATAGTCGGGAAACTCGCCAAACACGCGGTCTACATTTGTACATGGTTGACATTGAATACATGAGAACGGGTCGCTTTTACGACTTATTTTTATGTTCAACGGCTCGGCTATGGAACGATTTTCCGGCCTCTGTGTTTCCTCCCTCCTTCAACATGGACCTCTAAAAGACCCAAGTTCATTCCTTCCTTTCCTCAAAAAGACCCTCCACACAGCATCCCAAAAGATGACATAGGCCATGAGGGAAATTATTTCCCTCAAGGCCTCTTGTGTGGAGTTATTGTAAAAAAAAGTGAGAATTTTTTTAAAATTATAACAATAACAATATTTGAGTTCGATAACAATAAAATATATTATTTAATGTTACCACTTCTATAGCATCTTAAGTATATTCTGGGGAGTCAAGCACGTGCATTTTAAAAAGTATATTTAATAGTATAATTTTTACCTGAAAAGGTGTGAAATATTTTTATTTTGGTAGGGGTGGGAATTGATGGGTCCATGTTTTTGGTAAAATAGCTGTTGGTATCGAATTCGGCGTTGTAGGGCGAAATTAATGGGGAGGAAATGAAATGAATACAAATCGCGTGCCAGATTGTCATTTGATACATTTATCCGACCTATAAACAATCAAAATAATGCTCCTTTTAGCGTATCTCGTGCCAAACGTAAGTTTAGCCTCAAAGTACGTTTTTCATTAATATTGAATGAAATATTATAGCATTACGCGCGTCGCTAAATCTATACCACAGGTTCTCAACCTTATTTTGCCCACCGCCCACTTTGAGTATTTTTTTATAGAGCCCCCCCCTCATTTTTGATTAATAATAATTTTTGGATAGTTTGTACAGCGCCGTTTTTGTGAAAAATTACCTCAAGGGCGCTGTACAGATCTTATTTTCTATTATTACATATTAATTCCTAGTTTAAATAAGAAAATACACAGGAACATACTTACTTGGCAGGTCCCATCAGATAGATACACTTATTAACTTGAAATTATGATATTTATTATTTTTATAATTTCCATTTTTTTTCGATTTCAGGCATGGGAGCGAAATAAAAAAATGCACTTTTTGCATTTGTCGCACAGTACAGGATTTGGTTAAAATTTGTATATCTAAAGGTGATTCGTCGAGAGACAGATTATGTTGAAATTCTTTTAATAAATTTAAGGATATGAGAGTCTGAAAAAATAGTTTTCAGTTTGGACCGAAATTCTGTGGGGCTCGTTATACATCTTAGTTCCGGAGGGAGTTTATTCCAAGCCTTCGGCCCCGATACTCCTGCAGCGCGATCTCCAAACTTAGTATTTGGATTGCGTTTGGGTTCTATCAGCCTTCCGATAGCCGATGACGTTGCTGATCTAAGAGTCGACTGCCTTAGAAGAATGTTTTCTGGAACGCATAGTTCGGTGATGTACAGTGGGGCCATTTCGTTAATGGATTTAAACACCATCCAGCACAACTTGTACTGGATTCTTTCAGTGCGCTTGAGCCAGTGAAGGTTCCGAAGGTGCTCTGAAATATGCGAATATTTAGATACCCCGGTGATAAGCTTTGGTGCAGCATCAAAAACTGATTGGAGTTTGTTAGTTTGGTATTTAGGAAGGCTGGCGTAAATACCGTTACAGCAGTCGAGCCGTGAGACTACATACGAATTGATCAGTAGTTAAGTTGCTTCCATCGGAAGATTTCTTCTGACACACTCGAATTGTCTCAGATGAAAAAACCATCTGTCGCGAATCTGAAACAGCTATTGCCACGATTATATTGAAACGTGTAATTACACTGTAATATTATATAATCGTAAGATAGGTTATGACTCCTATCCTATTTCTGAGTTTAAAGAATAATGTTTCAATGAGAACAATTAAAACGCATACTTAATTATATTGAGAAGTATTTTTTTCAACGCCCCCAATTTTCTCTGGGTCTTCTGCTGCCCCCCTAAAGTCTCAAACGCCCACAAGGGGGCGTCATCGCCCACGTTGAGAACCTACGATCTATACCAACACGCCGACCGGTTTCACTTAAAATTAAGGTCTAAACTAACTAACTAACTAACCATCATACCGTAACTACTGCAGGGGTAGGCGGAGACGACGGACCGCCAAACAACTCTGTCTTGGCACACACTCCTTGCTTCATTTACATTCATGCATCGTTTCATACATACTCTTCTGTTATTCTGACTCTTCGCATGGCCCGACTCAAGTATTTGATTCACTTGATCGTGCCATGTCTTCCTCAGGCGTCCCCGTCTTCTTCTTCCATTCACTTTTGCGTCATATATTATTTTCACACTCCTTTCTTCGTTCATCCGCTCTACATGCTTAAAGCATCTAAGCGTCCCTTTCTTGGTTTTATTCATTACGCTTATGTATGCCATAGTTTTACCGCACATACGCCTCAGGGATCTCATTTCTACATTTTAAATTTCTCATTTCTTTATGCATTTCACAATAAAGATACAGTTTCTAGAATTAGATTTTGTTATTTCAATTATGATTATTATTATAATCAGAAAGCAATCACTTTGTGGTTTGACATATTTAAAGAAATGAAAAAGTTACTTTGTATTAGACCACGGATATAATTTTAATTTTTATGACCGACCGGTTTCGCTTAGCCATCATTAAAAATAAACTAAACAAAAAATACAAAGTGTGCGCTTATATATACGAGTACATACAGAGGGAGAAAACAATATAAAATAAAATAAGAGAAAAGTGAGAAAACAAAATAATAAGATTTAAATTATAACAAAGGAACAGAGAGGGAGAGACAGATAATATGAAAAGAAAGAGACAAAACGTCAACTAAGAACATGATAAAAATAATGAGAAATTTTACAAGCTTACGAAAAATATACGTAATATTAGACTACTGGACAAATTTCATTGATTATTAAGAATGTGACTCTTCATTTTAATGGCTTTTTTTATTTCTAGTGCTTCTAAATTATTCAATTTGTTGCCATGGCCGTTTTTATGGAGAATATGAGCACCGGTGTCTTATAATAAGATGATTGATGAATTCTGAAAATTTTTGGTTATTTAAACACCTAAGATGTTTTTTTGATTCTGACATTGACATTACGGGTTATTTTACCAATATAAAATGCAGAAAAATCACTAGTTATAATTTTTTTAATTAAATCTATGGTCTTATATAAAGTTATTATTCCATCTTAAAACAGTTTTTTTCGTTCGTTGCCACACGCTTGGCGACAATTTATAATGGAACTTATTTGTTATATTAAAATAGTGAGTGGAGTTCGGTACAGAGACGTAGTATTTATTTTATATTTAAACAAGAATAAATGAAAAGAGACTTGAAAGGGTTTTCCCTTGTAACTTCAATACTTCACACAATATTTTATAAACAAAACAAACTGAAAGGCCGACGGCGCACAATTCAATCGAACGCTTACAGATATTTCGTACTTAGAACTCAAAGACCTTGCTGAAGGAGAACAACGCGCAATCAGTATCAGGTCTTGAAACTAGGTTCTGGATCTCTCAATAAGTACTCAAAGGCCTCACTAAAAGGGAGCAACGCGCAATCAGTAATCAGGTCTTGAGACTTGTTCTGGATCTCAGCTGTTTCAAGGACGAGCAGCGCCTTTCATAGGCCGGCGGGCAGCGGCCTTCAGCACGTAGTGGGAGTAGTAGATGAAATTCCTAGAATTACGTCGGCGATTACCCAATTGGAGTCCGGCCCTGGATCTACACAGCTCGACATTGCTAGAGAGGGACAGTGCTTTAGACGGGAGCAAGAAAGTATTCGGAGCCACGTGCCTTGTCGCGTTACAATCTTCATTAAATATGTCGAACCACAAAGTGATTGCTTTCTACAAAAATATAAAATATCATACTAATAACTACCCAAAGCCAGTGGGACTATGTTAACCCTAATATATGGGAATGCTCAGTCAAATTTAGATTGTATTAGGTATTAGTATGTATTTTAGACGCGGTAGAGGAAAACGCTTTCACCAGTAATGATGCAAGGCTTTGAAAGCTATGTGACTGGTGCCTGTGAGTTCAGGGTGAAGATTACACTGATGATAGTCAACCTCGGACAGGAGAGGGCACCAAAATAAGAAACGAATGTATTTAGCTATCACCTTTCAAGGACGTTCTAGGTCAGGCAAACAAAGAAGAATTTATTTTTCAATGTTGTTCAAATTGGCATGTTTTAATGTAATCAGAAATACTTGACAGTGATGGAGTTGAGGATATAAAAAGATGCATTATTGAAAGGACGGAAAATAAAATCTGTGGTATTGTTCAAAGTTATTATTTAATTTTCATTGAGTATGATATTTGTTTGCGTAAGCTACTGGTGCTTCTAGTACCTTTCATTTCAATGTTCATCGGAAAACACTTAAATTTTGTTTTGAAACTCTATGAGCTATCTACGCAGACGCGGTTGACCGCGTACACATTTCCCTGACCAAAAGCTTTCGATTCAGCACAGGTCTACGCCAAAAGCGAATTATAGCCAATATCCAAATAACACCGAATTTAATTGGTGTATGGAACACTCCAGATATTCTTGAAGCTGTTGCTTAGGCCAATATCTTTAGTTACGCAAGCAGGTTTAATAGTTTTTGTTAAAACCTTCTCCCAAATAAAATCCTGCTCTTAAATCATTATCAACGGCACTACAATCCTTAAAGGTTGAAAGAGATTAAAGAATTTCTCCAGGAATGATCTTGATTGGATTGATTGTGTTTCGACGTCTAAAACCTACGCGTTGTTGAACCAACATCGTCATAACCGGCGTTACAAAAATTTGGAGAGTCCTGGGCTTGGAAGATATGGAGAGGTACCTTTGCGAAACAGTGTAGTCAGGTTGGTCGACTTTATACTGACTCGATAAAAAGAGAAAAATATCTATGATAGGATGTTGGGAAGCCTATTAGTTTCCGCCCACATGGAATTCGGACATTTTTAATAAATATATTTGAACACATTAAACAAAACTCTTTTTCTTAATATAATTCACAACCAGTGTAGGCAATCACGTAGAAAAAGATTGATAATGACTCGGTAGAACTATAAGATTCGAGTCAGTCAAGAGAGTCACAAACGTTTCTAAATTCGCTCGCGCAAGTAATTTGCGTGGTGCCGGAAGCGGACTCTGACATCGATAGACTGCAATAAAAACTTTAACTTGCTAAAACAGCTAAACTACTCGTATTATGATCCAATCTTGTGTTATTATTATTGTTTTGTTATTGTTTTAGATTTAGTGTTGGATGCTAGCACTGAACAGAAGATCCATAGAAAGATGCACTAGCGATTTGAAAGAAAATTCATGGCACCAATTTACGTGAGAGCAATCAAAACAAACCAACGAAATTAATTATTTGTCCAAAAAAGATTTCGGACGTTTGAAAAAATTTATTCAATTTCACCCGAATATGCAAAAATCGACCTTATTTTGGGTTCACAACACTCCTCTATTGGTTTACCTCTTCAGTGGGCGCTGGTTATACGACTATGGCCGACACTGCTAATGGTTGTTCTTGGAATGGCACAGAAGATGGCCAGAGGATGCTATCACCATTAATACCGAGAAATTAGACCACTGTTATATAGTTTATTTGATTCATAGTGGCAAGTGACTCAGAGCCGATCAAATTAATAATCTGCAATCAATCTGTCTTATTTCCGTCTGCTTCCGATGCTTTGCATTGTACAAAATACGTATATTGGTATAATGAATTCATTCTCAATTTCAGTTGGATGTTTGGATTCATCATCACGGCCTCCATGGTCGAGTGGTAAGACGCTCAACTACGAATCCAAAGGTCGCGGGTTCAAACCCGGCGTGCGCCAATAACTTTTATTTAATTAATATGTGTCATAACACATTTAATTCGTATAAAAATAATAACAAGTATATTTGCGGCACGTTCCAGAGTGGTAGATACTCTAAGTATCGCCCTGGTGAAAGACCACCATTCAGAATCGAAACGTTGCTTGAAATGGCTTAAGCCGTGTTTGGTGACCAGATCTGAATAGCCAGGTACTTCCTAACCTTCCTCTTCCCGATCTCCTTCCCTCCCCACTACCTTCAGCCTCACAACATACCCAATTTGGGGATGCCATAGTCTCACTGGCTCTAGACGGTTGGGAGCAGTTGAGACTCTTGTGCGGTATTCATGTAAAAAAAAAAATTTATAAATCAGCAATTTTTATTCTATGGTCGTCTATTGTTTCCTTTCGTTCGGTGTCATTTTTTTGTTGTCATTTTATATTTCAGCCGTCTTAATTTTGATATCTGCTCTATCATTCACTACCTTTGATTCCAGTTTTTTTCTTAGTTGTCTTTTAGACTATAAAAAACATTGTATCTTTCTTTCGTTTTGTATCACAGACATTTCAAATCAATTGCTTTTCAATCCAGCGGAATATGATCACACTGCAATGCAAATAAATTGGTCTTTTCTCAAACCTATTTTCCTTCTCCTCCACCTCTCCCTCCCCTCAAACTTGACGTTCTGACACTCTCTTTATCTTCCATGGTTACCCCTCGCCCACTTAACTAAATACATTATATGATACATTCCTTTTATCGTATTGTTATATTGTTGTCTCCCTCCTAATATTATATCTCTCTTTACCCCATTTTCACCATTATATACATATGCACATTCCTCTTTTTTCATCAGTATATTTTTAAGTCCCGATGAAGATTCTGCTGAATCGAAACTAGTTGACACATACAAAAATAAAAGTGGATTAAAACAACGTGCGTTTTTATTTAATTAGCAAATAAATTCATCTATTACGCAAAAGTGTTGCAGACGTTCTGGATCTACAAAAATAAAATGAGATAAATATAAATCAATCGCTTCTTCTTCCTTGTTGTCAAATATTTTAGTTGGCCTTTTGATTGCGTTGGATTATGGGTATTGATGGGACACTCTTGGGATATTATGCGGAGTGGTTTCTTGCCTTTGGGGTTGAATCTTTGGTGGAACCTTACTTTGCTGTCTTCAATTACGATTCTTGTATTCAGATTCTCTTTCATGAATACCTTTAACTGTCTAATGGTGTTGGTAGATGGTATCGGATTTCAGAAACGTTGTGCACAATTTCTCTGACTCTTCAAAGTGTCCAGTTACAGTGGAAAAATACTTGGTTCTTCAAATATCTGTCGATGACTTTTTTTCATTTAAACATTTTGTTTTATATACATGAGGAGGCCCTGAATGAGAACTTTGAACCTTTGTTATCCACAGGGGGGCTGTAAAGAGATTATTTAAAGCAACCAACGAAGTGAACCAGGGTCAGGAATAAAGCCGTGCACTCTATAAAAGCAAATAAGCACTGCCTACCCTGCTGTAGTCGTATACAAATATGCGTAATATTGGAACAAATAATATGAAACTATTGCGAGAAGTAAATCTACACTTTCAAAAATATGCGCAAAATATAGCTAATCGCACGGCCGCGAGGCAAAGAGGCAAAACGTCAACTGAGAACGTGATAAAAGAATAATGAGAAATATTAGTTTTTTTTTACGGAAAATATACCGATCATTGGACTATCACTAGTGACCACACTCTATGTGTTTTTTGTTTAGTTTAATATTGTGGAAAATGTGGAAATCCGGAAAGAATGCAAAGCTGATGTGAGCTTAATGAATAGAAGAAAGGGACGCTTAAATGGTTTGGGCATGTAGAGCGAATGAACGAAGAAGGAGTGTGAAAAGAATACACGATGCGAAAGTGAATGGAAGAAGAAGTCGAGGACGCCCGAGAAAGACATGGCACGATCAAGTAAATCAAATACTTGAATCGGGTCATGTGAAGAGTCAGAATAACAAAAGAGTATGTGTGAGATGATGTATGAATGTGAATGAAGTAAGGAGTGTGTGCCAATACAGAGTTATATGGCTATCCGTCCTCTCTATCTACTCCTGCGGGAAACGGCGTGATGTTTAGTTAGTTAGTTAGAATTTATAAAGACGTAAAGATTAACAAAGGGTACGAACAATGATGTAGTTTGGGGTGCTTTGTAAGCTTTGCTCACTAACACACTATGATCATCTCGAGAAACGGCGCGAAGGTTGGTTAGTTAATTTTGTACCCTGATGACGCTTACAAAGTTATTATTTAACTGTCATTAGAATCGTATTATTTCGAGTACATCAACAATGCAGGATTCAGAGTGTAAGCTGCGATGTTTCTCCGCATATTATCTCCATTCAGTCTGCATTTACGATCTGTATACGTGTATCCACAAGCTGCGGTGTACATTCTGGGTAGTGAAGTAAACACGATCATTTTACGGCTATTGGCTCGTTAACTTTTTCATGTGCTTTCCATCTCGGAGCGGAATAATTATTGCGCGGGCCATCTTTATATGTTTAATATTACGGCGAGATTAATGCCCGTCTACTTAACTGGACCGAGGTGGGAGGATGGGCAGCGTTTTAACACTCTGTCTGCAGCTAAATATTAAACGTTCGTTATTCTGCGCAAAGTGGTCCAGCGATGATTTTGCTGCGGATTTTTTAATCTTGTTTTTTATATAAATACCGCGCAAGAGTCTCTACTGCTCCCAACCGTCTGGAGCCAGTGAGACTATGGCATACGCAAATAGGGTATGTTGGGAGGCTGAAGGTAGTGGGGAGGGGAAGGAGATTGGTAAGAGGAAGGTTGGGAAATACCTGGCTATTCAGATCTGGTCACCAAACACGGCTTAAGCCATTTCAAGCAACGTTTCAATTCTGAATAGTGGTCTCTCACCAGGGCGATACTTAGAGTATCTATTACTCTGAAAGATATACATGAAGCATGATGAGACGTCGATGTATGGTATTTTTTTTTATTGTGACATGGTTTTCTTAGAGATTTTTAAAGTTACATATGACTGTTTCGATCATAACCCCATTTTTAATATTTTTTTAAGCCTATATTTAGCTCTGATTGAAAATGGGATTAAAAAAATTAAAAAAAAATTAAGTGAATATCGAATAAGAATCCCAACCTCGGAGCGTTAATATACAGGAGGGATAGCTTTGCGAAACAGGGTAGTTAGAATTATTGATTTTTTTCCTGACTCGGGCGTGGCTAGGGTTTTTATGGAAACACCTTTTTACATCAATTCATAGCACATGTCGACATAATGTAGCGTTTATTTGTACAACCACTTTTTCACAGCATTGTTATTAACAAAAATATAGGATATAACCTCAAAACCGTTGAGCTGTGTCGCATAACAAAACGTAGTGGGCGGAGTCAACGGAGACGCGGGAGACGGAAAACATGCTAACATACCTAAAAGTAGTGCGATATGATGTGACAACTTGCCTTGTCTCTTTCTCTCTCACGGTATACGACGTAAAAACCCGGAGAAAGTGATTAATCGTAAATTTGTATAGGTTGGGTAAACATATTTAGGTCTCTCTCCATATATATTCTTACTCCAAGGTCCCAACATAACAACGTAAAAAAAAATGCAGCTTTCGTTTGCTGGTGTGGAGTATTGGAAATATGGCTTTATCAACATTTAGTCGACGTTATATAGCGCCGTTTTATTAATAATCACACAAAGTAAAGTTTATTTATTAGTTTTTAAAGTTAATACCGCACAAGAGTTCAACTGCTCCCAACCGTCTAGAGCCAGTGAGACTATGGCATCCCCAATAGGGGTATGTTGTGAGGCTGAAGGTAGTGGGGAGGGGAAGGAGATGAGGAAGGGTAAGGTTGTAAAGTACCTGGCTATTCAGATCTGGTCACCAAACACAGCCAAAGCTATTTCATGCAACGTTTCGATTCTGAATGGTGGTCTTTCACCAGGTCGATACTTACATTGAGATTAGAGTGATTTTGCGAAAAGCTAGTTGGATGATTTGCTTGTGACAAACAGGCATCGAAGCCGTTTTTTTTTAATTAAAGCTGTATACAATTGTTTAGCACGCGTTTGCTATGTATCTCGGCCGTGCAGTTCCTATGGGGTGATTCGTGGGGTTACTTGACATATTGAATATTTTAAGTTAGCAATGATTTTAATTAAATAATAGAATACTTTGTTTTAAAACCAAAGTATTCTTTTATTTAATATAATGTCCAACCACCATGTGATTGCTTCTTACGAAAAAAAAAAAAAGATTTTAATGTTTGTGTATTGAAATCTATGTCTGGAATAAGTTTGGGTCTTCGTTATGTCGTTAAATAAGTTTTTAGCTACAGATTTTCGTTTAAGAACTAAGTAACCTAATGTTTTATTTATTTTTAGACAAGAATTACTACCGCAGATTTTGTATTATTTTTAAAACCGATTGGTTTTGCTTAGCCTCAGCATCATTAGGGTATTTAAATAAACTAAACAATTTGTTATTTTTATTTCATTTTCTGTTGGCTCCAGTTTAGAGGTGGCTGCTACACTCAACAGGGGGGTGTACTAGTTCTGTTGAACAGCATAGAGACTAATTATGTTAATGCAAATGAGTGGGTTTAGTTTTCGCATGAATGAATTCAAAATGTCAAATTTACCCTAAAAAAGCATCATAGAGTGTAGGAAATTTGGACGCAAAATGCAACGAATATTTTTCTACCAATTAGGTCAAATTAAGTGAAAATTTTTGAGCATTTTTTTATTTATATATTTATTTTAGACCAACCATTGTGTTCAAATCCGAGAAACGAATAATTCTCTAAAGCACTCTCTATTTTATACCCAGACCTGGTGGATTTCTTTCTCTTTTTTTAAAGAAAGCTTGATTTCGCCTCAATAATTTGGAATCCTCAATATCGAACCTATATTGATCGTATTGAAAATGTTCAAAAGAAGTTCATTAAACACCTATCGTATCGTTTTAGTTATTATCGGTTTAATCCCATTGCTCTATATAAACGTAGAAAAATCTTGGATGCTTTGTTCCTATACAAAGTTGTGAACTGTCTTGTTGATTCATCATATCTCCTAGAAAGGATTGCATTTCGTTGGCCTGAACGCAATACAAGATCAAACGATCTGTTTAAAATACCTCACTTTAAGACTAAAAGCGCACAAAACTCGTTGATAGGACGAATCTGTAAAACTCATAATACCCTGCGAGATGTAGACATTTTCAACCATAATTTGAAATCCTATAAAATGAAACTTACTGAAGTGTTACTTTAAATGATACTAATTCTACTGTTATCTATCTACTGTACTTAATTTAACATGTTATGCTTATACCTAAATCTTCACTTGTTAATATAACCTAAATGTACTTATTAATGGAACTTGATTGGTCGAAAATATGTATAATTGTAACTATATTTAAACTTATATGACTGTTTGTTTCCTAAATAAAAAAAAAAAATAAAAAAAAAATTACCGGGTTACGAATAACCTGACAATATTTGAAAAACTCTTACTGCCATCATAATAAGCGGAAAATGTTGCTTGTGCAACGATGGAGGACATAGCTAGCAGAGAAATTGAACCCACGACGCCCGAGTGGGAATCCGACGCGTTTGACACAGCTACTGACCGGTCACTCATAACAATCGAATAAATTAATTTTCGTTTGTTCATTTACTGTGGAAAAATTCAATAACCATTTATTTACTGATAGGTGAAGTTAATTTGAATAAAAAACATAAAGATTTCACTAATAATTCGTTGAAATAAACCAAAAAATTCGTCGTGACTTCAGGCACAGCGTATAAGTGTGTACTGATTTTTGACAAATAATGCAAAAAGGCAAGACACTCAAAATGCCGAACGAAAAACGAAAGTTTGGCGAGCAGCAGAAGGGAATAGGGTTGAATTTGCTGTAGCAAATTGAGAAAAGCGTTAAAATTCGTTAAAATAAACACGGAAATTCATCGTGACGTTAGGCACAGCGTAAACGTGTGTACTGATTTTTGACGAATAATGCAAAAAAGGCTAAACACTCAAAATGCCAGACGGAAAAACGAAAGTTTGGCGCGCGGCAGAAGAGGGATAGGGTTGAGTTTAATGTAGCAAATTGAGGAAAGTAAATGACCTAAAGCTTAAATTTTAAATAATTCTAATGAATATGTTATATTTTTTCATTTGCGCCAACAGCTTTTAATCCTCCATTAATGTAGTTTCCTGCATTCACCCTTCTTGCAATATCCTCATCAGCCCTTCTATCTCTCGTAAACTTCCTAAATACGCAAACTTACTTACTTAAAATATCTGCCACTAACTAACTAACTAACCATCACGCAGTTTTACTGCATAGGTAGCCAGAGAGGACGGACCGCCATACAACTCTGTATTGGCACACACTCCTTGACTAATTCGCATTCATACACCGTCTCATTCATACTCTTCCGTTATTCTAACTCTTCACATGGCCCGACTTAAGTGTTTGATTCACTTGATTATGCCATGTCTTCCTCGGGCGTTCCCGACTTCTTCTTCCATTCACATTCGCTTGAATTTAAGTTAAAACTTTAAAATACACAAATCGAATTAATAAAGTCGCTGTTGGCGCAAATAAGAAATTGTCCAAAGAAGCGAAGCTGGCAGTCCACAATTGAGTGCTTATACCAACCCTGATGTATGGCAGTGAGGCATGGAACTGGCAGAGGAAGGATGTAAGTAGACTGAATGCTGTGGAAATGAGATCTTTGTTAAACGTAAAACCATGTATGACCGTA
This sequence comes from Drusus annulatus, assembly GCA_022651775.1. Taxonomy (NCBI): domain Eukaryota; kingdom Metazoa; phylum Arthropoda; class Insecta; order Trichoptera; family Limnephilidae; genus Drusus; species Drusus annulatus. The sequence goes on along the minus strand of JAGWCC010000154.1, from coordinate 401,877 downwards.
TTAAAAATGTCGTTATTCGGAAAGAATTCAAGGCTGATGTGAGCGTAATGAATACGATCAAGAAAGGGACGCTTAGATGGTTTGGGCATGTAAAGGGAATGAACGAATAGAGAAGTGTGAAAAGAATGTATGATGCGAAGGTTAAAGGAAGAAGAAGTCGGGGATGCCCGAGGAAGACACGATGCGCCTAAGTAAATCAAATACTTGAATCGGGTCATGTGAAGAGTCAGAATAACAGAAGAGTATGTATGAGACGATGTATGAATGTGAATGAAGCGATGAGTGTGTGCCAAGACAGAGTTATATGGCGGTCTGTCCTCTCTGCCTACCCCTGCGGGGAATGGCGTGATTTTTAGTTACTTAGTTAGTTAGAATTAATAAAGACGTAAAGATTAACAAAGGGTACGAACAATGATGTAGTTTAGGGTGCTTTCTTAGTGTTGCTCACTAACACACTATGATCGTCTCGATAATATGCTATGTGTGTGATAGAAACTAAAAAAAAACACTTCATTTTTTTTTTTTTCAAAAATAATTTCGTTCAATAAATCAAATACCCTCGTATCACATCTTTCGACAGACAGACAGTCTCGCGAAGTTGGCCACTGGCGGAAATTTGAATTCAAATTGGCGTTCCATTTGACAGAAGCCACACTTTCCCGCGCAAACCATCTCAAGCATTTGGCTCCCGTCCAAAGTGAGGTGAATCATTGAAATGAATGACATATTTTAACATACTAAAAAAAGAGATACGCCTACTCAAATCATGTGTTCGGATCGATGGCGAAAGAGATGCAGAGAGGAAGGGCTGATTTTTTTTTTAAAGTGGACTTTTAACCGCCTCCGTGGTCGAGTGGTAAGACGCTCGACTACGAATTCATGGGTCGCAGATTCAAGCCCGGCGTGCGCAAATTAATTAATGAAGTGTGTCATCGTACATTTAATTAATATAAAAATAATATATACTACATTTGTACGTTCCAGAGTGGTAGATACGCCAAGAAACGTTGCTTGAAATGGCTTTAGCCGTGTTTGGTGATCATATCTATTTTCTTGGGCGTAATCAAATCGTCCCATCAAATGTTTTTGGGCGCATTGTTATTTTTTATGTCATTATTATTTTTTATGTCACTGTTATTTTGTTATTTTATTTTATACCTATGTTATGTAAAAGCCCATGAGGGCGTATAAAAATAAATAAATAAATAAATAAATATCTGAATAACCAGGTACTTTCCAACCTTTTTTTTTCCCATCTCATTCACCTCCCCGCTACCTTCAGCCTCGCAACATACCCCAATTGGGGATGTCGCATTTAGTCCGTATCGGTAGATTACCGCCTCTAGTGAGTGCCATAATGTTTACTATAAAGGATCGGTTACAAAAACCCATTAACAAATTATTAGCACTTTTTCCTTATATTCACATGAATAATTCCCCAAGAAGTTTTGCGGAACACGTTAACTGAGGCATCAACATTAGGAGAATGTTGTGAGACTGAAGGTAGTGGGGAAGAAAATGAGATGGGGAAGAGGAAGGTGTGTTTCAAACTTTTGTCACATTTGACAGTGTCATAATTCAATAATATTTTCTTTTTTTTACATGTGAACCGTCTCCGTTAAACGTCGATTGTCGGTCCGTTTCAGCTTTTGAACCAATTGCGATCATAATTTGTTCAAACGCTTAAACTGGCCTGAAGTCGATGATTTACGGAGACCATTTAAATTGTTGAAAAAATAATCAAAATAGCGTTAATCGTTTTATCGTGACGATGACAAATGTGACAAAGGTTGAAACAACCCGACCTTATTTAAATTATGGTCATGAAAATGTTAATCGAAAAAATAACAAATACGGGCACACAATGTGTTACCTAATCCAAAATATGGTACATTCATCGCGGCACTGCATCCATTCGGCAGTTAAATAATCTTAGAATTAACTGAGGATGATTTTGTATCAAGAATGTTTGACATTTGACTTTGGAGAGTGGGAAAATATACTCCTAGGCCCAATAAACGTGGTTTTTATCTATAAATAAATATTTATTTATATATATTAATAAACGTAGAGGAATGTGTGTTATATGCAATGAAGAGATAAAACAACAGAAGAGTATTGTGGGCGTATTTGTGTGCCCGAAGTAAGGTCAATTTAATCTTAATTCTGGTGAAGCTGAACAAACATTTTCAAATATCGATTTTTAAAATTTTAATACTGCACAAGAGTCCCAACTGCTCCCGACCGTCTGAGACCAGTGGGGCTACGGCAACCCCGATAGGGTGTGTTGTGAGGCTGGAGGTAGTGGGGAGGGGAAGGAGATGAGAAAGAGAAAGGTTGGGAAGTACATGGATATTCAGATCTAGTCACCGAGGTTTCGATACCAGGGCGATACTGAGAGTATCCACAACTTCCTTCTTGAAAAGATGCGAAAGGTCTGATGTAAATTGGGGACATCAGTTTTATTCAAATCGGTATGGATAAAGCATCTAGGGATTTTACGTTCAGTGGTTATGTGGTCATTACAATGTTAACGTTGTGATGACCCATCAATTTAATGCGTCTCAAGGGTTTTTTTCTAGAATTCGCATACACTTCTACGTATTGCCGGAGTTTTTAAATATTTTTACTTACGATCTTTAATGCAGCGTCCAAGAAAACACATCATCTTAAGTATAAAAAACAAATCTTTTATTCATCTTATTTTTATGGTTCCCTCTCCTATCGGAGTTTGGCTATCACCAAGGTGATCAATCATATGTATTAAGCAGTAAAAAAACGAGAATTTCGAGTTCTGAAGTTATGAAATTTGCACATTTTTTCGATTTGAAGTAATCAGGTAGGTATCAACCTTTCCTTCGTTTTTCAAAAAAAATGTTTTAAATTTTATTTTTTCACCCAGCTGACTAACGTTGTGAGGCGGGTTAAAGAAGGGGCTGTAGGAAGAGATTTGTTAATTCGGAAGAATAAACCCCTAATAAATGAAGGAGGAAAGACAGATTCCGGTAGTTCATTCCACATAAAAGCGACTTGCACAAAAACGAGTCCAAGAAACGACCCGTTCTCACAAAACCGACATTTACTGTGAGCGGGTGTACCGCTCGTGCACGTCGAGTGCCAGCTCATTTAAGCAGACTCCATTGAAATACATATAAAACAGACTCAGAATAACAACGCTGCGTATGTGCATTAGATATGGCCATAGGTCTTTTAACAACGGATTGTCAATTAGGCGATTTGCTCTCCTTCGAACAGAATCAAGTAGGTTTATCAAGTAGGTGGCTATCAAATTCAACATTGGAGATTTGTATAAGTTTAGCAGCTGTCCACTATTGGTAAGAATCTGCTAGCCCCTATACAATACGCCCAGTTTCACCTGAGAGTATCCTCAAAATAATTACCACATTACTAATTTTGATATATTACATACGTGAGTTTTCAATATAAACAGTACTGAACATTTATTCTCCTCATTGCAGAAAGCCCGCTTGGCCCGTATCCGCATCGCCAAAGCATCATCAGGCGCCGCCTTCGTCTCCAAGAAGAAGGCTGCCGAGGCCAGGCTGGCCGCCCAGGAGTCGGGCATAGAGCTGGACGACGGAGGGAGGGAAGAGGACATCTTCGAGCTGCAGCATCACCACCTGCTCAGGTGTCTGGAAAAGACAACGGTAAGAAGTTGCTTGATAGCAGAGTCTATGAAATAATACACGTGTGAAAGGAGAAGTTTGAAAATTTTAGTGAGGCCTAACCAAGAGCTGGATGCCAGAAGATTCACGAAGAAGAAGAAGGTGGATCGAGAATGGAGTAGTTTGATGCTAGGGTAGGTGAGATGCGGGAAAAAAGGAAGTGATTCTCGAGAAGACATCTTTAAGAAGTTGCTTGATGGTATAATGCATAGAATTATATATGGGATGGATAAAGATTTTTAGAAAATTGCTCATTAAGAAATCGAACAGAGAATGGGGTAGATTAAAGGTTGAGATAAGAGGGTGTTATGTCAATCCCTAAAGGAAATAAATTCTCGAGAAGACAAGAATATGTGGAAAAAGGGTGAATGAATAATGAGAAACCAGATAAGACTATAGACATTTTGAGGTAAATTCAAAAAGGAGAAGTAGTTGCTATATTATGACTGAAAAAGTGTATCATGTTCCCATCCAGGCATCGTGAAATCAATTCTTCTGCTAGAAAAGTCCTATTACACAAGCAACATTTTCCACTTATTACGATAGTAGTAGGAGTTTTTCAAATATTGTCAGGTTATTCGTAACTCGGCAATGTTTGTTTTTCTTTTTTTTAATAAATAAGTAAAGAACAACACCAAAATAAATAAAGAAAGTTCTCTCAAATAAATATATCCATGGGAGAATATTTAAAAAAAAACTATCGGATTTGGTCTCTCTATAGAATAATAATTAACACAACATTTGTCAAAAAATCTCAAAGACAGAAATCTTCGAGCAGATTATAAATTCCTTGTGGCAGTTTATTGATGCGATATGCCCATATATCAAGTAAGAAAAGTCCTTAGAAGGGAAAAAAGGAGACTAGTTTTGAAATATTACGAAATTTCCGCTACAAAAATCCCTAGTCTAAAATTTGTAAGCAATCTCAAAAGGAGAGAAATTTTCGAGAATGTAATATAATTCTATAAAAACTTTTATACATGTATTAATGTGAGATTTTAAGGGAATTGAATTCTGGGGAATTCTAAATGAAAAAAGGTAAACAAACCCTGTTGAAATGGGAAGATAAATATTTGTAAGCAGTTAGCCATAAATCCTTAAAGGTATTTTTACTGGTATGATTAAAAATATTAGGTTGCTTTTTATATCTTTATGATAGATTATTTTCTATGTATATTGATTAAATAATATTTGAAAACTCTCCAAATAACTTTAATGCAAATACAGGGTAAAAACAAAACAATAATAGTACTTACTTACAATATGAAATTTTGTAAAAGTAGAGTTGTATTATTATTATGGCAATAAAACGACATCTTTTGGCATGCTTTCAAAATAGTTCAATGGTTCATTCAATGTTTCTTAAGGCACTCTACTTTAAGAAGGTAGTCATATATTCCCTTGTTTAGAAGGCTTTGAAAAGGGGATGTTATTTATTTAGTTTGTAGAGATTTCGGGTAATGTTGGGGCGTGCAGATTCAGAAGTGTGTCACAATAAGTGGCACAGATTTTTCATTACAAATCCACGTTCTCTGAAATTATTTTTGTTTTAAAGAAAGTTAGACTAGCAGTCCACATTGGCGTTCTGATACCAACCCTGATTGTATGGCAGCGAGGTAAAGAATTTTGTTTGAAGAGGCAGGATGGATAAAAGTAGTCTGAATCAACACCTTTCCAAATAAAATTAAATTCTTCTTCCATTTAAAAGCCTAAGATGGCCGCCGATCTTGTTCAAATATAATTTCTTATCAATAATAAAAGAGAAGCCAAAATACGAATGTATGAATTTTAACATGTATCTAGGCTACATTCGTCCATTTAGGCATTTATATGGGAAGGTTTTGTCTGCAGCATAAATGAGATGCCTGAGTCGTAAGTGTGTCAAAACTACGCAAGACCAAATTATGAAAAGAAAAAGAAGCATTTCTGAATTAAATTTCTACTTATTTTTTAATAAAATGGGTTTTTTCACATTTTACCACAGTTTTTCATAAACATATGTTTACAGATTTTAGGTCTTTATTCGAAATTATCATTTTCATTTTTTTTTATTTATTCGTTATTTTTGTGTTATGTGTGTAGATTTCTCGACTAGAAAACTATTAGCTAAGACACCTTTCCATTATCACAAAAGCTTTGATTGGTAGAAAGGAACCTTAGTTCTGTTATTGTTCACCACGCATGCCCCCCTAGCGGCGAAAATTGCAAATTTATTAACTTGACGCGCGCTTTACTTCAAAGCAGATCAAAACTCAATAAAAAGATGATAAATCTCATGAGAAAACAAAGATGGTAGAATTTTTAGGCAAATAAGGTTCGTTTTCACTAGTTGTGTATTATAAAATGTCGTAAATAAAGGTGAAACCACTAATCATATAAAAATACAGTAATTTCTCTTAATCCACGGATCCTAGATATCTAGAAAAGAGATTTAAAAAATATAAAAAAATATGTGCAGGTGGAAAAAAAATTGATGCAGTCGGAAGCGTCCACCGTAGATGTATTATGACTACTTCATTATTTTTCTGCCTGCAAATATGAGTATGTCAACCTACACATAATTTAGATGGCAAAAGTTCGCAAGCCTCATAAACAAGACAATTAAGGGTCAGCATCCAAAAATACATACTTTTTGATTTTCTGGTACAAACAGTACAACAAATGATTATTCTGTTGATTCTATACGGGTAATTAGAAAAATGACAAAGGTTTTCAGGGAATACAATTCTTAAGCAGTAATCATTTTAATTTCTTTATAAAATGCATATTTAAGTTTAGGTAAAACTTTTAAAAATGCCGTTGCTAGTTTTCAAACTGCACCTTTTACTGACATTTTGGTATGTTTTTTCATAGAATTTAAGGATTACAGTTAAAAAATTGTATTCACTGGAAACCTCTGACATTTTTCTAACTTCCTATAGAAAATTTACAAATAAATCATTTGTAGTATTGCTTGTATTAGAATGCTAGAAAGTAACATTTAGCGTCATTATTGATTACTGACCCTTAACTATATTGAATAGATTTTTTTTCGACTAATTAAATTAGAATTATTATTGTAGCTCTTTGAAGAAAAACCTAAAGACTTTGAAAGAATGAGATTAATTAGCTCTATAGAACTTTCTTTTTTAAGGTAACCTTACTAAATCATTGAATAACTCTTATTAAACTTTATTGTAACATTTGCAAAGGTTAAACTAATCATTTACCGTATTTCAACGTATTTGTATGTATTTTTACTATGCTGTATCAGTCTTATTATCCGCGATGTCGCTCCGTGGATATCGAGGGATCACTGTACTTAAATTGTTTAGTTACGAATAGCAACTTATAAAAAATGTTCTGCCTAGCTTTCACTTTACTGCATTAGAAAATATACTGTCAACATTTTCGCGCCCCACAGTGGGCGAGAATTAATAATATCTGGTCAAAAAACAAATTAATTCGTATAACACATGAATTTGTTAAAAGTTAGATTTTTTCGTTATTTTATTTTTTTTGTGTTATTTCCGGAAAGATTTTAGTGTAGTCAAAGCCACACCGAAGAGTAGAATAAATAAAACGTAGTTAAAAAAAATACTACCGAAAATCATTATTAGTGTGCTGTCAAACACTCTTTGTTAGAATAAATATTATTATATATGATTTAAACAAATTGCCCCCAACAGTGCTTTGTTACTCGATTTCGGGGTATTGATCAAAAACCTTCCAATATAAATACCTAGACACTGACAGCGCCTCTTGATTTGACCATATCGTCGTCAACGGGAAAATACCTCCCATGTGGTCAACTTTACAAAAAATATTCAAATATGACATTGCGTAGAGTTTCAATTGGTACTTCAAGTTTCAATGTTTTTTATTGGTGAAAATACATTATTGCATCTAAAACTACGAAACGTATTTTTGATGTCTCGAAAAACAATCTGTAACTCTCAAAAATCAGTTTTCAATTTCCTCCTGAACAATTACGTTTTTGACACATGGGAGGTATTTTCGCGTTGACGACGATATTATAAATCTTATTCGAAATCATACAAAAGAATATCGTTTCGTTAGTATAAGTTGTTAGTGCATTAATCTTCCGCTAGAAACGCGGCCATTTATATATGGGAAAGTTTTGTATTTTAATCCAAAAAGACAAGCAAAATTTTGCCATAATTTGAACTCCAAGCATGTAACAGATTTCCTGTAGGCAATGACAATTTCCAAGATGGCGTCTTTGTTTTGTTTTTAAGTGTACAAATCTGTCGCTAAGGGTGCTGTCAGTATTTAGGCACTTATAGAGGAAGGCTATGACTTCATAACCTCAAAAACAAAACGGGTTTTTTGTAAACGGGGGCTATTTCCATTGTAACATTTTGTTTTGTGTGAATCTGCAGCTAGAGATTTACATGGCTTAGTAGTCAGAAAATCTGAACGAATTTCATGTAAACGGGGGTATTTCTAAGATGGCGTCTTTGTTTTTTTTTTAATCTTTATTTGTATTTCTAAGTGTGTTTCAACAATTTCTCTATCTATGTAAGAGCATCTTCAGTGCAAAAGAAGGCTACGTCCAAGACGGCGTCTATGATTCACTTTATTTTATGGTCGTTTGATTTCCGTCAAGACGAATTTCATGTAAGAGGAGGCTATTTCCAAGATGGCGTCCTTGTTTTGTCTCTATTTTGATTTCTAAGTGTGTTTTAACAATTTCTCTGTCTGAGAGCGCGATGTGTAAGGAAGTCAGCCATTTTGAAACCCGCTCTCCCTTCAAGGACCACCGGGTAGCGACGGTGAGCACCAGTACTTTATTTTAAATGTCTGTTTGTTTGTTTCCGTTAATGTTTTTGAGTGTTTAAATATGGGTTGGTTTGCGGATTGGAACACCTTTGCACCTTGGTCTCTTAAGAAAACCTGTGTCGACGTTGGGCCGCATTTAAAAGGTATTTCAAACACAAATATTATTATTGTAAATACAACAACAATAACTTATATATCCCTTCTAAAGAGCTTTGAGGTTATTGTTTATTTATTTTGTGATTCCGTGACTTTATGATTTGTTAAAAGAAATTCGATAACTACGTGCACAACACTTTATTTATGCGAATACACAAACTGATTTTGGCACAACTATGCCTCCGTCAGGAAAGATATCCATAAACTGTCGGTTTTGTGCTCTGTGCTCTGATAGAACCACGGTTTTGGGGAAACTGTTACTTACTTATTTATTTAACGAAACACGGACTATTCTCATTTTGGGTAATACTGTAAGGCTATAGAGTGGAGGAGTAGAAAAGATACGTCTGGAAAAACTCTAAGATTAAATCAATTCAAACAACATTTTTTATATTTGTATCTCAACTGTACGATACAAAGAGAATCTTCTACTATGGAACGCAGTACAAATTTGCTGTATTTTTAAATGTGTGTGCTAGTTTGATTATTTAACCTCTCCGAGATTCGAATTTGCAATCTCTGGGCCCAGAGCAAAGTAGCTGACCAATCTGCCACGGATATTATCGTGTTGTTATAAATAAAGTGATGCTTACAAAGTCAAAGGTTTTTTTACAAATTATTTTTGAACGAGAAACTTTTTCAATGTTTAAATTATATCAATAATCAACAACACCAATATGAAACAGAAAAAGTCAGAAAATAAAAAGACAATGGTCACAACCGAAATCCGTTGGGACCATTGTCTTTTTTTTTCTGACTTTTTCTGTTTCATGTATGAATACAATGACTTCAGTCCAAAAACCCTTTAAACTAAATATTTTTTCTAAGTGATATTGGTCCTTATGTTTCAAAAAAAGTTCTCCTTCAACGAAAGTTCAAATGAGATGAAATGACAAAGTGTTTGAAATTATTTTTAAATTGCCCCAAGCTCCTTCCACATGTGAATAACGAAGAAACCAAATAGTAAAATATCTAGTTCACAGTAATTAATAAGTATAAATAATTAACGTTTTCGATCCTGGTGGTAGGCTTAGATCTGGCTCAAAAAGGTATTTTTATGTTTGTTAGATTTGGTATATTTGTTAATGTTAATTGTAAATGTTTAGAGGCTTGGCGCTTTGTATGAAATGAATCGGATTTTCAGGTAACGAAATGGCTGGCTTCCCTCCATATCCCCTTTACAATCATTTTGTAGCCATCAAAAAAATAAATCTTTCAAAAAAAATAGTTAGGAGAAAAACCTTTTCCTACCTTGATGTACCCATTTAAAAATAGTAAAAAAATTCTATCATTGCTAAACTCTTCAAGAAAATATATTATTTTATGATTTTTTAGCAGTCATTTAGAAAAAATAATTCAGCTTGCACTTGTTTCAAACCGTTTCATTTTTTTTAAGCTTTATTTTAATGGTTTTTAGCATTTTTTTGGCTTTTCATGTCATGTCTCCTAGGTGTTTTAGGCGAGGGAAAATTTCCACCGTGGTGCTAAGGTAAGTGAACGTGGTAAGTAAGTAGTGAAGACGTGCTTTGAAATGTCAAAAAATTGCTAGAAAACCTTTCTAAATATCACCTTTATTTAACGGTTTAAAAAACTATTAAGCATTTTAATGCTATCTTAACAAATGGCAAGTCAACGAGGGCTCTTTCATTTATACAACGAAAATGCCACATTTTTACTATTAGTTTTTTTATGATTTTAGACGTTTTTCACAAATTTCGTAGTTTTTCATTTTTTTCACGATTTTCGTAATTTTCCACGTTTTTTCACGCTTTTTCACGATTTTAGGCCCCCATCACTCCACCCTCTGTGCGGTGCCCGGAGCCGCTGGTTTTAAGGCGGGCCCTACCCCGGAGCCCCCAAACTGAGATTAGGGCCCCCGCCAGTAGATGATCGAGCTACTTTCACGTGTCAGATGTAAACCCACCATTAGTGTGTCGAGCTTTCGCGATTTATTACACAGTGTGGACCCGCCTTTATGTGGCCTTTTTAATTATGATTTGCTTGCACGCTCCTAAGCTAAACGCGTTCCCAAATCGACACCCAATCAATTTAAAAGCCAATTTATATTATTATGGAAAGTACTAAATCAGTATAAAATGAAGAATAACATACATAAAAAAACATACATTTTTAATGGGAAAAAAAAACATTTTAACCCGACTAAAAACACGATGGGAACCACTGTGCACTCTTCACAGAGCAAAACAAAAATAACATATCCAAAATGCAAAAAAAACAAAACTTTATTGCTTCCTAGTGTTTCATAAACTTCAATGGCTGCTCTACACTCTCAAATACTATTTTATTTAATAGTGTATCGCGCAATTGTTGCATGAACTATTTATGATTGCACAGTGGCTCATTCTCAAACCTCGCATCTCTCGAGTCAGTCGCCAGAACGGTAAGACGAAACGAGTGTGCTTGGGCTACCTCGAATAGTCTCGCTAAGAGTGTAGAACAGGCAAAATTAAAATCCTAACGGAACCTAAATGAGAACGAGGTACGAATATTTGAGGTTAAAATCACACTTGACTTATGTTGTGTAGCATTTTATATGAAAATATAAACATAACGTGGTTGGGCGTAACGTCAAGTGTATTACTGACCTACAATTTATATTGTGGCTTGAAAATAAACATGTGATGTACTTATTCAGATCGAAGTGCATCCATTTGTAACGCGCAAATGGAAAATAAATTTTAAAAAGCGTGCAAGTTCATTAAAATATAAAAGGCCCAGTTTGATGCTTAGCGAAATAACATAACCATTAATGTTGTCACGAAATTGGAGAAAAGGGCACCTTGGATCATTGCTATTTATTTAAAATAACAAAATTGTAAAAATATTACAAATTAAAACATGTTTGCAATAGTAATATATTGAGCTGTACATCTTTGCTTCCGTCATTTTCCTATAGATGGCTTTAGCGGTAAGTAGTGGTCGAAATACATAGACCATAGACGTCATTCAATAAACTTAGGCATCTGTTAACATAACCTCGTAGAAAAATTAGTCGATTTGTATCTGCATCATAAAGTTATTCTCGATTGAAAATGTCAGTTTACGAGCCGAATTCACGTAATTTGTGGGAGTTTTGGCATGACAAGCTCGACCCCATGATACGAGAGTGGTCAAGACATACTTGGAAACGTTGAAATGGAAAGTCTTACCGCACTTGCCATATTTTTCAGACGTTGCTCCCTCTGATTATCACTTGTTTCAATCAATGGCACACGACCTGGCTAACCAGCACTTCGGGTCTTGTGAAGAACTAAAAAGTTGGATCGATTCGTAGATAGCTTCAAAAGTTGACCAGTTTTTTCAACGCGGAATTCGTTTGCTGCCCGAAAGATGGGAAAAAGTAGTGGCCAGCGATGGACAATACTTTGAATCATAAATGTATAACCAGTTTTTTACAATAAAGCCTCGAATTTCGGTAAAAAAACGGCGAAAGCAAAGTTGTACATCTAAAACATGAAAATGTAATATCTTTGCGCATGCTTCAGCACATGCGAGTATGCACTGTTTATTGAAAACACAAAATCACCCTAAAGATTGTTTTTAAGGAAATCCATATTAAATATTTATGTTGGTAATTAAAAAGCTCCCAAAGTCTTACTCTAGCCCATGACAGATATGTGTTAGTATCACTAGATAAAGACACCAGGAGCTTTTTGACACCCGGTGTGAAAATATGTTAATATCCAACATTTATCCATATCTCACACTGCTCAAATTAGTCAAAAATGACCAAAATAAATAAAAAATGATCCAAAATGCCAAAAATCATTGAATGTGAATTGTCCTGCACGTTTGGATAGTCGAGCACTTGTTTACGAATACAAACAAATAACAAGAATGGTTTAACTTTTATTAAAAATATTTAAAAAAACTCGGAATAATGTTTCAATATTGTAACAAAGTATCGAATTTTAGTTGGTAAATCTGGATTATTGCCGGTTCTCGAACATGCTATTTTGAAACCGATAACTTTAGCTAAACGATCTCAAGAAACCATAAAACGGTATTGAAATATCAGTTTAATGGTCGTTTGCATATCATTTCCAGTCTGTAATTGTCCATTATTAGATTTCTATTAAGCCAAATGTAAATACAAAGTTTACAAATCTGTCTCCAATACGCAATAATTCTAAATTCGCAATTTTAGACCCATTCGATTTATTTGTCCATTTTCATTTAGCCTACGTATCCATTTTTTAAATGTTACGGCCCATAAAGGGTACAAGTGAAGACCCCACGGCAAGAACCTGTTAATTATCAGTTAGTATTCTCACTAAACTAATTCTGGTACGCTCTATCCAATGAACACACTTTCAGATCATGAAAATGGCAGGAACGTGGAAAATCAAAGAATTGAACATGTTAACTTCAAATTTTGTTATAACTGAAATATTTTTTAATGGCAATAATATGTTATCTACAATAATAACGTTGTATTGCAAAAATGTATTGAAATGCTAAATTATATTTTCAATTTAGTATGTTGGCTATGACATTCATGAAAAATAGTTATTATATTTTGTAGACAATTTTTTTAACAAAACGCAAAAGACTATAATATCTCAGAATCACTCGACAGTTAGTTAACAGGTTCTTGCTGTGGGGTCTTCAAGTGTTTAATATTGCTTCGAAGAAGTTGTTGTAACGAGGCTTCGGTGATATTAAATAATAGACCACGTACCCTGGAAACGATTGTGCAAAAAAAATCAATACGATCTATCCCGTTAGACAGCGCTTGGTGCTTGCGAACTTTGCCGAGTGAACAATGATCGGTCGAGCAATGGTTCCATGAACTCCAATCAGGTGAGCGAACTATCAGCACCTAGCACCTAGTGTCATAGCTCTTGGTAATTATATCGCAATGCTTTTAGCTACTGCTTTGTCGTTTTGAGAATATTCGCATCCGGTTTTGCATCATTAGTCAACGGGTTTCACTTCTACCATAATCTAGATTTTCAAAAAATCTGATACTTTTTGCATTGAAACATTTTTTGAAATACCATTTTCTAAATACGGAATCATCAAAGGAGTGTAAAAAAATTCTGCACCGTTTTTTGTGTTAGCTAAAACTTGAAAATATGTATATCTATATATGTTTGGTGTACATTACTAATCACTGTCATAACATTTGTGTTTGTGTGTTTTATTCCTTGGATGTTTTGTGTTTTGATTTTCCCCTTTGTGTTATTATTTTGTGTGGTATTTATATGCGTGTGTATATTTTGAAACTGTAAAAAATTGATTTGGGTGTTTCGTTTTTGTTAATTTTATTTTTAGATAAAGTTTTACCATGGTGTGATTAGTAAAACGTCAAAAAGAAAACAGTTTTGTAAAATATGTAATTTTATGACAACTCGGTTTTTGAAGTGTTATGCCTGCTCTACATTGTTTATGAGATGTGCTACATCTTCACTCCCGTATCGCGCATTTGTTGCTTGGATTTTTATGTAGCGGATGCGATCACTTATTACCAGTACCCCCTCGACACAATCCTCTACACGGTCACGGTTTTTTGCGTCTATTGACGCAGACACAAAAACCGACACGGGACAGAGCGCCAACAAGGCAACAGACGCAAGGAATGGCGAAGCGAGGCGAACGTACTCTCGCTCCCAGAAAGACAGTGTAGAGCAGGCATTCAAGTTAGAAAATAAATTTAGGGCGGTGTTCTGAGATTTTAGAGTAACAAGGTTTGTGCTGTTTGGTGTTTAATTCAAATAATTAAGATTTTCATTTTCTACAAATTAGTACTCAAAATAAAATAAAATTTCCGCAACAAAATTTTCTTTGAAATTTCTTAAGCTTTAATAACGGCAAAAACAAATTAAAAATATATTTATTTTATTTTAGCTTGAAAATAGCTTTGCGTGGCAGAGTTCTCCCGAGCTCACGAGCCTCCTCACGAAAAAAATGTATATAAAAAGGAAATATGTTGCTTACGTCGTTTTCTGGGTGTAATTGCCGCAACCGCCAGTGTTTCACAACTCTTAGCCCTGCGCCAAATAAATTTCCTATTTATTTCAGGTTAAGACGAGTGAGTTTTGTTCTAATCCTTGGTAATAAATTACTATGTGTTTGCTTGGCTCCATGTCGTAACCGAAATTAATCATAATCAATATATATTAGAAAAAATAAGTCGATTTTTTATCTGCGGCAACAGTATGCAAATGTTTTAATTTTTTTTAAACAGCTTCCGTCAGCGCTCAGGCCACAGGCTCATTGTGCTATTTCACATACTCCATATTATTACTTTGACAGTAACTTAGTCCCTTTAGTGAAGTTCACCAAGTTATAATTAATACAGATATCTTTTAATACCTCAAAATGACTCTCAAAGTATTTAGAGCTTCTTTCTATCGAGGTGGAAGATTTGCAACATAGATGAATCACTTTTTCTTCATCCTCTTCGCATTTCGACAGCTATCGGTACTTTCCATTTCCAATGGCAACGCATAGCTCCTGAGGTGGCAGTGTTCTGTTCATAGTTCTGCTAGCTACATCATTGGGTTTCTACCCATATTGAGTAGCAGCCTGGATCGCTTGAGTTTTAGACCGTTTACGATCACTTGTGATTGTCTCATTCCTGATGCCTTCTCGAACTCTTTCCATTGGATTTTTAACTATTTCACGTTCATCTAAAAATATCACAAATAAAATCTACCATCAATCTAATGCTACCGTTTATAAAATCTTATTTGTTCATATCGTTGCCGCAAAAAGTTAAAATTGCCCCACGTTGGGCGCAAAAATTTTCATACAAAAAAATCACAAACATATCTGCCATCAATCTTATGTTACCGTTTATAAAATCTTATTCTTTCATATCGTTGCCGCAAAAAGTTTTAATTGCCCCACGTTGGGCGCCAAAATTCTCATTCAACAAAAAACTTAAATCAACTCATATATTTTTTATTTATGACGTGATCTGATGCCCGTCTCTGTGCAGGACCGCGAGTTCGTCGAGCTGGACAATCCGTACAACGGCGCCCCCAAGCGGCCGGGCAGCCCCTCTCCCCTGGCGAGCCCCGCACACTCCACCCACAGCCGAGGCGGGCTGCTGCAGGCGTGCTGCGGCCGTTGCTGCCCGCAGCGGTACCAGGTAACGTCGCAGACTAGTTGAAAGACACTTTGTAGTCATGTGGTTTGATTTATCTGATATTTGATTGATTCATGTGATATCGGATTGATTCATCTGATATTGGATTGATTATTATGGTATTGGATTGATTCGTGTTTTATTGGATTGATTTGTGTGATATTGGATTGATTCATATGGTATTGGATTTATTCATCGGATGTTTGATTGATTCATCTGAAATAAGATAATATTATCTGATATTTGAAAAATAATTAGTCAGACTTGGTTTGATTGAACTAATATTGGTTTGATTCGTCTGCAATTTGATCAATTGTTCCAATATAGTCCGACTGATTAATTTGACATTAGATTGATTAATATGATATAGGGTTGATTCATATGACATTGGATTAATTCGTATGATATTGGATTGATTCAAATAGTATTGGATTGATTCATCGGATGTTTGATTTATTCATCTGAACTAAGATAATATTATCTGATATTTGAGTAATTAATTAGTCAGACTTGGTTTGGTCTAACTGATATTGGTTTAATTCGTCCACAATTTGATCAATGGTTCCAATATTGTCCGATTGATTATTTGACATTAGATTGATTAATATAATATTGGATTGATTTATCAGAAATTCGATTCATTGAAATGAAATTGGATTGAACAATCTGCCATTAAATTGGTTATTCAGTCATGCATGGTTCTCACAAAAGGAAACAGAACGCAGTGGCATATTGTTAAAAAACATATGGTTGATGGAATTGCTATAAATGTTATAATTGTGTTAAAATGCGCTCCAATTCCGTAACTTTTTTTTAAACAATGTATATGCGGTCCGTTTTCTGCACTTAAGGGATGGGGTCACAATATTGACGGGTTAAATGTAGTTATTTGGGCAGTTAACAGTGAATAACTTAGTTTAATCGTTAGTTACAAATGAAACATTTTAGCCTGTCAATGTGTATAAGTTGAGTCATTTGACGAATCAAAAATAGGGATTGAATTTAAATTGCTCAAAGAACAGGATAAATCAATATATTTTTCACCGTTGTTTTCATAGTGGAGTTACAAAAAATTGTAGAGGTGAAAAAACTTTCTAGAACAACGAAAATATACCTATTTTTGACTCGTCAAATGGGTCAATATCCTTTTTGATAAAATTCCACGTTTATTTAAACCACCCAAAAAATCAAAATAGTTAATTTACAATATGATCAAATGTCACAACACACCCATGTATCTGCTAGAAATCACTAGTCATCATATAATCAAAGAATCAAATAGTCAGGTCTTATCGTATCAATTATTCGTCATCGGGGTGAAATGTCAATTTGACGTGGGAGTTTATTCGACAATAGAATAATCACAATATCACCGAGTGTGCGAATACCAAACCTTTGAATTCTGAATGCGTATTAGTGCTGAGGGAGACGGTTTAAACTTAATTTGCAATAGAAACATATATGTTTCATATTAATAATTGAAATAATATTAATAATCATCAACGTAAATACAACTAGACTTAAGGACTTATTTCACATTAGCCGGGCACGCACAAATGCTGGTGTCAGGGATCCAATTATAAGAATGTGCGATTTATATAATCAACATCAAACTTCAATGAATTCCGACATATTCTTTGATACAAGTGGTACATTTGGTAGAAAATTGAAAGCTGTGTTCACTTAAAAAAAAAAAAAAAAAAAACAACTTAGTGTACTTATTATTTTTAATTTAATTCTTTCTTAGACACTGCATTTTCTTTATTTTTTCTTTATTTTTCTTCTCTCTCTGTAACCCTTAATTAATCGATTTACTTTTATTTCCCTTTAAATTTGTAAACAAATATTCGGTAGAGATGCATTTATCAGCTACAATATGTAAATCAGTAAGAAATGTTTGTGATACAGGCTAATTCTCCAGTGTATGTATTTATATACTTGTTTTTAATTTACTGTCTGTATCTGTATTTTCTTCATTAATAAAAAAAAAAAAAAAAAAAAGAAACAGAAAAAATATAACGGTTGCGACCGAGACTCGAACTCGGAAACTCTATTCTATCCGGGGGTAACGCTTCTGCCAATTCAGCTACCGATATTTGTGTGGTATTGGATTGATTCATATGGTAGTGGATTGATTCATCGGATGTTTGATTGATTCGTCTAAATTAAGATAATATTATCTGATATTTTAAGAAGATAAGATTGATTCATCTAAATTGAGATAATATTATTTGATTTTTGAAAAGGACAAGACACTGGTTTTCAGACATTTTTTTCTTGTTTTTTAACGAAGTCTCGAAGAATGAGATCGATCAAAATGAATTGGCAAAAGCGGGACTCCCGGATAGAGTAGAGGTTCCGAATTCGAGTCTCGGCCGCGACCGTTATATTTTTTTCTGTTTCATATTTACGTTGAAGATTATTAATATTATTACAATTATCAATATATAAATAGTAAGCGTAAAAGCTTTAAGAATAATTCTGATTTAATACATATGTTTCATTTGATATACAGAGTAAGTTGTAAGTTGACAGTTTTTGAATGGGAAGAAGAATTTACTATTTCTATCTGTCATTTTATCCACCGCAGGATGAAGAAAGATCCTAACCTACACTCACAAGCATTCTAACTTTAGCTTTGGTTGTATTTCTCCCACAAAATCGTAAAATTTTGACAATTTTCGACAGCTTTTACTCATCAGCCAGCAGTTTTATTCAGATCGTCAGCCAATCCCATCCTTCGGTCATCACTGTATCTTTTTTCCAACCACGGATGTTATTTTGATAGTGTTTGAATTCCTGCAGTCATCTGATAGATGTGCTGCTTGTCCAGCATAGTTGCACTTGCTCTTATTCAGGATGCCTTCATGCCTCTTTCCGGAAATCAATATTTTCATTTTCATGATCTTTCAATCAAATCATTTGCTTCGCTTTTATTCAGAGCCCTTTTCAAATGGGACATATTAAAATGAAAATCTCCACCTTCCCACCAGAGCACATTTCCCGTTGCAAAAATTCAGGTGTGATTGTTTTATAGTAGACCTAGGAAACAACTTCATTTCCTAGTCTGGTGATTTACAACACACCCTGTATACATTCTGAAACATTTCTGTTTGAATAATCTCTCTCCAAACAGGACCGTCTTCGTTTACATAACCCGAGCCTTCCTCGGAGCTAGGAACTGTAGATAATGTATGCAGCCCTGTTATTATACATGAACATCGCGAATCACAATGCATGAATAACAATTAATTTCATCCTACACTTAAATCAGTCAGTCGCGCAGAGTTAAGTATGGAGATTTGTGGGGTGAAACGGTATAACTCCCCCTTAAGGTTGTATTATTCGTTGGTATCCAAACAATTGTGAAAATAATTAACTTTGTTTGAATCCCTGTTTCTTCGATGATATTATTAAAGGAATGGGTTTATTAAAATAATGTTAAATTATATGGGCGAAAGCAAGAACGGAAAGAGTAAAAAAAACAAATTTTGAGTTAAGGGTCGGCACTCAATAATGACGCTAAACGTCACTTTGTAGCATTCTAATACAAGCAATACTACTAATGGTTTATCTGCATATTTTGTATGAGTAGTTATAAAAATATCTGAGGTTTCTAGTAAATACATTTTTTTACTGTTTTCCTATAAATTCTTCAAAAAACATATTAAAATGTCCGTAAAAAGTGCAGTTTTACAACCAGCAACGGCATTTTTTAACGTTTTACCTAACATTCTAGTATGCATTTCATAAAGAATTCAAAAGATTAGTGTTTAAGAATTGTATTCACTAGAAACCTTAGACACTTTTTTTAACTACCCGTATAGAATTAATTTATACATAATTTCTTGTTTCGCTTGTACTAGAAAGCCAAAAAGTGTGTAATTTTGGGTGCTGACTCTTAAGCATGCAGAATTGTTCCTTAGATACATATCTAGCAATGAAAAAAGAGATGACTGAAAATTTAAAAAAATGCTACTATTTTTTTAAACAAGGACATGTGACATTAGACATGATTACATACAAAAAAAATAATTCCTATATTTTATTTTGGCTCTCCTGAATATGCTACGTTTATTTAATCATTCCGTTCTTCCTTGCGCACACAGAATTATTGATATTATTTTGAATAAAATTAAAAAGTTCATGAAAATGAAATTTTAAAAAGTTAGACAATTGTTACATTGAAATACGAAAAAAGGTATTTTTGAAAATGAAGCACCGCTGTTTGAGATTTCCTCTTATTTTCAAGCGAATTATTTGAGGTTTAACTATAGTTTGGTAATTACGTTGCATTTGGAATCATTTGGAAAATTTCAGGTTAACTTCAATGTTCTAGGTTTATGATTCAACAATTTTCTTGCGTCTCCTAACCTAGAAAAAAATATTTAAAAATGATTCCACATAATACGGAGGTACAATTTTTTTGCAATAACTTTTCCAATTTTAAACGTGTTAAATTTTATTCACAAACGTTATATGTAATCAAATACGAGTATATTATATTACAACTTGTGTTTGTGACACTCTAATTAGTGATAGATGGTATTATTAATGACAGAGATTTGTAACAGCAAATTTACAAAGTTTTTGTGGCGTTCTTTGCGATAAATCATCTATTATTTTCAAACAAAATTGTAGATAAATTATTGCCCGTCGTGTTATCTGACGCTGTCCTGTGATGTTTTATTCTATCAGTTAGAATTTTCGTATTTATTTTACAAAGAATATCAGGATTCATTATTTCTTACGGCAATTGTTATGAATTGGTGTAATTCAATTTATTTATATAATTATATACGACACTAGATGCGAGAAGTGATGCCAGGCACACCTCTTCTCGATCCAACGAATTAGTTGCTAACAAGCTGTTAAAATCTTTATTAACTACTAAACCTAGTTAAAAGCATTAAAAAAAGCTTAGTAAAGTCGATGTAGTAACTTTCTCCAGGAAATTGTGTGTTTTACATCATTAAAATAACTGATAACTAAGCTAGAATAAGATTGTTTCCTCAAAATATAATGCTTAAAAATTACTAATGCAACCGTCACATAGGGCAGCACACTCGGCAGCATTCACAAACCTCTATTCGGTATGGAATTGCTTGTTTAAAGGCTAAACATTCATTTTTACACCTTTATGGTAACGAATTAATTTTAGGTATAGTTTTGCAGCTTTCTTAAGAAACCTTGGGCGAAAATTTCACAAAAATGGCGCCACATAAAGTTATAATATTGATCACACATTCAATTTGTCACACTATAATAGACTTGATTTTACAGATATTTAAAAAAAATACTTTGTATCTATTTGAAATTGGAATACTTAGTGCAAAAAAATATCTGCGAGCTAAAATAATATTTTGAGAAATAAAAAAAGATTAGAATAAGTCATTATCTTATATTTAATTATATTTAAAAAAAACACTGGGTTCTTAGAAGAAAATAATGTAGAAAACTCTAGCTTCCCCCATGCATCTGCGTTATTTTTAATAGCACATCTCTTGTAATAATTTTACGATAAGCAATCTGATAACTTTTTCACGACTTGATAACTGATGTTGCAGTAGATTTAAAATTCTCCAAATTCAATGTTTCCTTTAATATTCAGTCAGACAATTACAGGTCGACATGCTTATCTGTGCAATCGGGGTGTCGCTACTGTAGATATTAAGCTACAAGTGCAAAAAAAAGTTAATCCGTTTGTTATTATTTTGTCCGCGTACACAGATAAGTTTGTAAATCTCTACAAAACAAATAGATTGTCAAACTCATTTTTGCAGAGGGCTAAAATGGGAATAAAAGATGATTTTTTTTTAAATTTATATATTTATGTTTTTTTTTTATCTACTATTTCTTCAGTAGCAAAGTCCCCGACTGCACAGATAAGTTAAAAGATTTGTTTATATTTGTTGTCTATCTATTTTTCAAAATATTTCTACATAAATGGAGTAAATTGTACTATAAAACGAAGGACATTTATATATATAGGTCAAGCAATTAGAGTTGACTCTAACAATGCAAACATAGGATTGTTTATATTGGTGCATATGTATTCACTAATTCTGACAGAGACGTCTGTGCCTGTTCATTGTTTTTAGCAAGAATGTTTGAATACGAAAAGTTTTCGAATGTGTTCTTTTTATTCAATTATTAAGTCGAATATCAAGTTTTAAACATGCTTTATGCAAGCAATGCATCTGTGTGAGTACTGTATTCGGGTCAACTCGGCTTGTAACACCTATAACGGACATCAGTGATCAAAACATACAAACCATTCGAAATTTTGATAGACATTTCTTCTATCCACAGTAAACACAGAATCAAATGATTAGGAAATTGATAAAAAGTAAGCAAAAATAGTCGTAGATAGAATGAAAATGTTAAAAAATGTTTTTTTTTACCGTTAGTGTTCACAATAATATTAGTTCGTCATGATTTCCGAACGCGAACATTGCAATAATACATGAACAAAATTATTAAAATATTTAAAAAATATATCTTTTCCCAGATTACATGTGGCTGTGTTTTGAAATCTTTTCATATTTTACTAATTACAAAAAAATGTTTATCTGTGTTATTAATGATAATTCTTTTCAGAATATATATTTATTTATTTATGAGCACTTGAACCACAACATATTTCTCACAAATTGGCAAAAAACATGTATTTTTTTCATTGGCTATGTGATGCGTAAAATGTTTATTAAATCTTTCCTTATCGCCTCAGATTAATATGCTATAATTCTTGTTACGATTGCTATTCTATTACATTTTGTATTCGTTTTCAATGGGAAGAGAATTGAGCACATCTTATCTATGGAATGAATTTCATTTGAATATAGAATATAGATTATCTTTTGAATTAATTTTCCATGGTGAGAGAATTTAGTTTATTTTATCTATGGAACGACTTTATTTTGAATATTGAAGGCAGTTTATCTTTTGAATTAATTTTCCATGAGAAGAGCATTAAGTTCATTTTATCTATGGAACGACTTTTATTTAAATATCGAATGTAGATTAATGAAATTCTTGACATAATTTTTCATTCGATATCGTTATGATCTTTTGAAATCATTTTCTTTGGAAAGAGAATTGAATTGAATTTCTCTATGGAATGACTTTAGTTTGAATATTTAATTCGGATTATTTTAGGGGTTGGTACTGGAAAGAGTTAAAAACATCTTAAGCATTTTTTCTATGGTGAAATGATCAAATATTCGCGCTCGCAAACATACAAAAAAATACAAAAAGACGAAGCACCCTAGTTTGACTATTTTTATTTATTTTTCGCCTGAGACAAACTCATAGATTTTTGTTCATTTTGGGACAAACAATCTATTAAGATCTCATATTCTAGCCTTTACTCTAGGCAGCACGACTAATTAGTTACTAGAAAAAGTAGTTAATTCTTTAAAAAAACAACGATAATTATCGTGAATGTCAAAAAAATAAAAATCTATGTTTAAAGCCCTATTTTTGCATTCAATTCGTTTTGAAGAAAAACTAATAGATGCGAATATTTACAACGAGGTCACCTATTTGAATTTATTTTTCAACATGATTATCTTTGAATGGATTTCATTGCAAATTTTGTAGTCACTTTTTTCGTCTCAGTTGTTATACACCGCGTTTTACGCTCATAACGCGAAACTACAGAGGGGTTATTATCAATGCAAAATAAATTTCATAAAAAAATTATTCAAATAGAGATTTTGAATGAATAATTTCAAAATTCAAACAATATTAGACAAAGATAATTTTCGGCCTCACGCTAATTTAGGTAAATACTATTATATTTGTAACTTTATCTGATGAATACGTGCGAGATTAGAGAGTGAGGAAGAATATTTGTGAAGAAATCCATTCAAAGATCAATGCGCTGTCAAATTTTCGCGGGAAACCGCGGCATTTTGGCGCGAGAGTTCAAACCATAGATTATTTGGGCATTTGATTTTTCTTCTCTATTTACGTCGTCAATCATCCGCTATTTGACAAGCAGCCGTCACTTTGGATAAACGAAGCCTAAACCGTTCCGAAGAATGCTTCTAATGAAACCACACAGGTATATTACATGTGGTTGTTACTTAATCAAACAACACGGATTCATTGTGTGTGGTTGAAATGATATCTAAACAGTTCACTAATTATTTACATGTGGTTGGTATCTTATCAACCTTTACAATTTTTATATTCGTGTTTCTTACGTCAGCAAACAAAATCGGTTCATTATAACATGTGATTGAAATATTATCATATCACTATTTTATGGGGATGGTTGTTACAGCATCAAAATATTTGTTTATTTTGTGTGGTTCGTATTTTATAAACCAACACTGATGAAAATCAAAAGGGCTGAAGCGCCAATTTGGGAAATTCACACCGAAGCACTTAAAAGTTTTTTTTTGTTTTACAATAAAATCCATAAGTCTACAGTACCTGTTGGATTTGGAAAAAAAGTTAACTCAAGAAACGCAATGCTCCCACTGAGTTACTTTAAGCGACAAAAAGCAAAAAAAAGTCCCAAACTTGTGTCGCTTGAGTCAAGCCTTCTCCCTAATGGTGAATATATTTCGGATGGCTGAAGGGCCACAAAAGTCTTCAGAATCAAACGAGAGTCAGAGCATTCGATGCAGAAAAAATAATTAATCAAAACTGCATATTTAACTTATTTTCGACCAAAGTCCATCCAGGTACTGAAGACTTATGAATTTTACTGTGAAACAAAAAAAAACTTTGAAGTGCTCTGGTGTAAACTTCCCAAATGGCGCTTCAGCCCTTTTGCCTTTCCAGTGACGATATTGTCATTTCTGTAGATGCAGGCACCTCTACCGCTGACAGATCACTCCTTCACAGCTAGCACATCAGTCCACCAAAGTGCCAAAATAAGACAATTTTTTTTACGTAAACGTCAACATTTCATTGAAAAAAAAAAATCATACAACTTTTGAAAGTTCTTTGTTGGAGAATATACCAAAACGAATAAAGGGTAGTTAAATAATATCAGCAATTAGCACTGATCAGATAATTACTAAAAGTGTGATCTAAACAAGAATGAAAAATAACTAATGTGGCCAATTTACTAGACAGGCCAAAGAAACCGATCATACGCTCAAGAAAGATTTAAGATATATACATGGCCTGTTCAAAAGAAAAGGTGAATTTTGAATTTTCGCGGGCTGTGTACATTCGTTTATCGATTTTTTTTGTTTTTGTTATGTTGGTACGCATATGTTAGCATTATCAGCCATTTCGGATTAGTGTTTTGTTTTTGACAACTGGAAAGGTTAGTCACGTTTTTGTGTGTTCTTCGATTTTTTACTTTTGAAAAAAATGGATCAAAGAATAAAATCCATGATTTGTTTTTCCACAACTCCAGGAGGCTCATCGTCATTAACATCTTCTCTGCCTTCTGTAAAGGGCTTGTACCACTTATAAACACTTTTTTGAGAAAAAGTAGACTCACCGAACGCCACAGTCAACATTTTAAGTGCGTTGGAGTACTTTATTCCATTTTTAACGCAAAATTTAATACATATTCCTTGATCCATTTTTTTCTAAAGTAAAAAATCGAAGAACACACAAAAACGTGACTAACCTTTCCAGCTGTCAAAAACAAACCGCTAATCCAAAATAGCTGATAATGCTAACATATGATAAACATATGTGTACCAACATAACAAAAAAAAAACGAAAATCTAATGTACACAGCCCGCGAAAATTCAAAGTCACCTTTTCTTTTGAACAGGCCATGTATATATATTTTTAAATAAATTTCATCAGAAGTAAGGTAAAAATGACCTAACCTCGGGCACACGGACACGCCCACAAAACTCTTCTATCGTTAATTAGCAACGCCGTGGTGTTTTTTTTTTTTCGGCGCTTTTGGCAAAGGCTTTTAATCTGAAAAGTTGGTGTTTGTGTGTTGATCTTATGCAAGCGGATAAAACATGATAAAGTCCTTGGCACTTTTCCAATCAGACTATTCCGGTATCGGAGGCAAAAATTGATAGCGCGATAAATTTTCTTTAAGTCGGGTAGCGGATTTACCATTTCCATAGTTTCAAAGTAGGCCAGTTTACTCGCAAAATCGCTTTAATTAATTGCGGCCAAAGTGAATTGCTCGGTTCAAAAATCTACGGCGTGGCGAGTAACAAATAACCCCATTTTACCTTAAAATACAAAAACAATTTTTTTTTTGAAAAATTAATCAAAATAATTAACCGTACAGGTTGCTCAATTATAGTTGACCCAAACAACGTAAATTTGTAATTGTGTGTATTGGTGCATATATTATGTATTACTCTCGACGGCGATGTCTTTGCCAAACGTCACTGAGAAACAGATTTTTGTGCTGTCCACGCCTAATTATTATAATTAGCCAGAAAGGGACAATAAGTGCACGCTTTGGTCGAATTTGGATGTTCGAAAATTTTCGTTATTTTTATTATATTATGTGAAAATTCTTCTTTCGTTCATTTTATTTGGAAACATGCTGTATGCTAGCAATGCTTCTATGTGATTTCTGTGTTCGAGTCAACTTTGGCTGTGATACCTTTACTTTGGTTAAAATATTCCATTCCGTTCCGAATTACTGCATCTCGTCAATTTTAAATTGTCCCAGGTGCTGCGCCCGGCAATATGTGTTGTTTTGTAGCAATAATTCGGAGACCAACTACCGCGCGCATGCGCATTCAAATATTGTCATCCATCTCTTAAGAATAATCATTTTTAATGTAACTTTATGACAAAGTACACAAAAAAAAGTTTTTTTAATTTCATTATGTTGCCGTAATATTCACTAGTTATTATTTTTTGTTACGATTTAATAACTGTTTGACTTGCCCGTCCTAAGACGTTGTCGAAAAACTGAAAAAAAAAATTAAACTGAAAAATTTAAGAATGTAATCCAATTCAAGGTTTTTAAAATCAGATTTACTAAGAAACAAAAGAACACTAACTCTTTCAATAAAAAAATAAATTTTAAAAACTTATGTTCTACATTCAGAACCAAAATGCAACACAAAAAATTAATTTGTTTTTCAAAGAAGATTGACTTTTCACACAAACATAATGAATTTTCTTTTTTCTAAATTTGAGAAAGAACCCAACATTAATGAATACTAGCAGGTACTTATTTATTTAACTTAACGGTTTATTTATAGTTAAATAAAATAATATATATTATATCACAGGTTTTAAATAAAATACTGAGAAGATGCTGGTGTAAAAAATATTTAATTACTTTTATACGACGATTATTATGTAACAACTAGTTGTTGCCTGTGAAAAATCACAGCAATGTCCTTGAAACTTATAATTGCTGTACGGAGATTAAATTAAATATTCGTTTTAATTATAAAATATAGTTGGGACAAAAGAGAAACATAATTGTTATTTCATAAGTTATAAATTTGTTTTATTAAATCTTTTCATAAGTTCTTTAAAGTATCGTATAATAAACGAATTTTATTTTTAAGAGCTTTAAGCTTTAAAATATTTTTTTAACTAGTTGTTTGCTACCCGTAAAAATCACTACTTGACTTGCCAAAAAAAAATATTAATCGCTTTAATCCACCCATTTCAAATATAGAATAATGTCTTCTCAAATACACTATAGGTAGGTACTTTATTGGGTGGATGGGGATTTGAAAAAAAAAATTTTTTTGATCATTTCAATCAACATCAGTTCTAAAATTTTTTCACACTCGTACGTCTCACAAATTAAATTGTTTATAGTTGATTGTCAACTCCAAATCACTTAAATAAGTAGGAAAAAGGGGAGAAAGTAATTAATGAAAGAAAAGTTATGAATGTTATAAACAGTAGAACAATGGAAGAATAACGAAAGATAGAAGAGTAATGGTTTTGACGTTAATTTATCGTTTTCATACAACCGACTTTTTGAAAAAATAATCGCGCTTAAAAAATCTTATAAAAGGCGTAAAATTTAATAATTTCTTCCAAAGAGACCGTTAACGTCGCGAATTCTGTGGAATTATTAAAAATCAGGTTCCAGAGATACGGTTCTATTTAATTAAGCGAATAGTAATATAACGCCATCTCTGAAAAGTTTGAGAAATGAGTTCCCTTTCTTGCATTTTATAATACTTCCTCTTATTTCTTGACCTTTGATGACCTCATGATTCGCTTTGATAAAAACAATATCGTTTTTGATTTCCAAGGCAGCAGTTCTTTGGAATCATATGCTGATTAACAAACTAATACGTTTTCATTGAATACGTATACTATTATTTTTAAATTAGAATTAACTCTAAAGCATTTATGATCATTATTTTAATATTAATTTTAAACAGAAAAAATAATGATTGCAACCAAGACTCGAACTCGGAACCTCTACTCTATCCGGGAGTAACGCTTCTGCCAATTGAGCCACCGAGACCTTATAAGAAACCGGCATTTTTCAATCAATCTCATTCTTCATTTGAAAATTATTAATATCATATAAAATGGGTGGTTTATCCTAGACACTATCTAGGTATATAATATGTGCTCGGGAAGAGCTTTGTATACGATACAAAGATGGCAGCCAGATCGGAAGAAAAATTGAAAAATGATCGCGACCGTTATTTTTTTCTGTTTCATATTTACGTTGAGGATTATTGATATTATTTGAAAAATTAATACTTTATAATTATTATACTCGTATATGTTGTTGGCAACTATCAAAAAGTAAGGACAAATTGAGCTTACTTAGAGCGCACAGACACGCTCACAGAACACTTATTTAGGCTCTCCTCTTCAGTATTAATTTATAGTAAAATCATAAACGACGTCTATATAAAAACATATAACTAAACTTATTCGACAAATTGAAATTTTGTATTTTTTTTTAAGAAAGACAAATATTTCCGGATTACGAATAACCTGACAATATTTGAAAAACTGCTACCAGGGACTTAGCTAGAAGAGGAATTGAGCTCATGACGCCCGGTTAGAGCCCATCGCATTTGTCTCACTCAGCTACTAACCAACTATTTAGTAGAATTGAATAGAATTGTTAGTCCGACCGAGTATTCACAAATAATGAGAGATTATAAAAATGTTTCCGTGGACAACTAAAACTCAATTCAATACATAAGACAAAAAGTTGTAGCAATTAATGAGTTTTGTGTATTTGGGAAGTATGTTTACGAGAGACGGAAAGGCTGATAAGGATATTGAAAGAAGGGTGAATTCAGGAAACTACATTAATGGAGGACTGTTGGCGCAAATAAGAAATTGTCCAAAGATGCGAAGCTAGCAGTCCACAATGGAGTGCTTAAACCAACCCTGATGTATGGCATATAAGCATGGAACTGGCAGAGGAAGGATGAACGTAGACTGAAGACTGTAGAAATTATATTCCAGAGGCGTATGTGCGGTAAAACCATGTACGACCGTGTTAAAAATGTGGATATTTGGAAAGAGTACAAGGCTGATGTAAGCGTAATGAATAGTATCAAGAAAGGGACCATCGGATGGTTTGGGCATGTAAAGCGAATGAACGAAGAAAGTGGTGTGAAAATAATATATGACGCGAAAGTGAATGCAAGAAGTCGGGGACACCCGAGGAAGACATGGTACGATCAAGTGAATCAAATACTTTAGTCGGGCCATGTCAAGAGTCAGAATAACAGAAGAGTATGAATGAGACCTCAGAGCAAGAATATATATGGAGAGAGAGCTAAATATTTTTAGCTAACTTGCACAAATTTATGATAAATCACTTCCTCCGGGTTTTTACGTCGTAAACGGTTAGAGAGAAAGGGATTAAACAAGTTCTCACACAATGTAATACTGTTTTTAGGTATGTAAGCATATTTTCCGTCTCCCGCGTCCCCGGTGACTCCGCCCACTAAGTTTTGTCATGCGACATAACAGGACATAACTCAACGGTTTTCTAACGTAATATCCTATATTTTTGTTGATAACAATACTGTGAAAAAAGTGGTTTGTACAAATAAACGCTACACTATGTCGACATGTGCTATGAATGGATGATTAAATTCTCTACCACGCCCGAGTCAGGAAAAAAATCATCAATCCTGACTACACTAGCGCTCCCTCCTAGTATATTATTGCTTCGAGTATGAGATGATGTATGGATGTGAACGAAGCAAGGAATGTGTGCCAAGACATAGTTGTATGGTAGTCCATCCTCTCTGCCTACCCCTGAGGAAATCGGCGTGATGGTTAGTTAGTTAGTTAAATTTTACAGTTACTTAGAATAAGTCCACAAGGTATTGCCCAAAATGAAAAAGACTCGGTTCTATAATACAGCGTTAAATAAAAACACTCTCCCGAGAAGGTAATTTAGAGAAAATGTACAATATCTCACTTTACCGTTCGTATGTTTGGGGCCTCCCCGGTGAGTAATGACCAAATGCCCCCTATACTTGTATTACTGAAGCATTTTATTACCGCCATTTTAGGCAGTCTGCAACACCGACACATTTTATCACTTTCATTCTACGCAATCTACATTACCGACAGACATGTTTTATTTCTGTTTTCGTGCAGGAATTATTATGTTGTTCCTAATCTTTTCAGAGAAAATGTTGCTTGATGTAGTGAGGGAGCAGTTTCTAGTGTTTTTTTTGCTGTAGGGGGTAGTTATTTTTGGATAATTAAGCAAACGACCACTCTATTTTTATACTCTCATTTCTCATTGGTACAAGTGATACATAGTTAAGGATGAATTTTAACAGGTTCGTTGCTGACACCGCGCGTGGCCCGTTGACAGCCATGTGACCGGTATGCACGCAACGCGCCACGCGCGTCGTGCCAACTCTTCGCTTTAAACTGATCTAAAACAGACGCAGCCATATGGTTTTAACTTGCTCCACAGGGCACAGGGAAAAACGGTCACTATTCGTCAGTTTAAATTGATCCGTCATTCATATGGCATCAATATGTACGAATTTTAGTTAGCAATGAACTTGACAGTGTTCATAGACGCTCCAAAGAGAGCCAATCAACTGCTCAAAATGAAAGAAACTCATTCACCCTATGAGATGGTAGCGAAGAAATCAATATCGAAATATGTTTTTTTACACTCGTGTTATAAAGTATGCAACATAAAATGAAGTCGCTTCAGAAAACCCCGCATAACAGAACATTATTTATTATAAAGAAGAAAAAAAAAATTAAAAATGGATGTTAGGACTTTTAAATCATGTCCGGATTTTTCAACTGTATCCGGATTTTTCAACTTGTCCGGATTTTTCAACTGCGTCCGGATTTTTAAATTTAATCCGGACTTGTCGAGAAGTTGGTGGTTTTTTGGCGTAATAATTCGCTATTCTTCTCATTGTGTTGAGTGAATTCATTATCATAAACTTCGAGCACTCAACATTTTTTTAATTGTTAGAAAAAAACACTTTTCATTTATGTAATAGAAAATTAACAATAGGACAGATTGCATCACATATTTATTTGAATATCATGAAAACTGATTCAAAATCCTAATAAAACTATTTATTTTCTTCCAGAGATGTTTGTCACGATACATAATTCACATTTTACATCTCTCTGATGCTTATAGAATAAAAAAAATCACGCGCCATTTTCGCACAAAAAAATCGCTCCATTTAACTGATACAAGTTATTTCAAGAAACTTTGCAAAATTCTGGGTTATCAAGATCTCGGACAGAGGGCAGCCCTTTTCAGTGGCGTACCCGCTTTGCGCCAAGGCCCGTCCCACCGAGCTGCACCTCGAGGCCGCGCCACTGCCTCGCACAGTTCACACGGAGGTCTAAACAGCGAAGACTTTTTTTACCGCAAGTAAAAAAAATGAAAATAATTTTAGTAGTGACTTTTGGGACACCCTTTAAATCGCAAACAACACCCTTAGTAATAATTTGAAGAGATACAACATTGCTATTTGTAGATTTTGACACTCCAGCAAAAATACCAGTATGTTAATTATTTTAATTTAGTTCAGTAATTTCCACTTTACATTTTGAACAAAAATATATACGCATTTAACAAGGCTATTATAAATAAATAGACTGTCGACTTTAAAAATACCAAAGGGCTTCATTAGATTGTGGAAAGTCTGATCTTTGCATCCTGTCCGGATTTTGCGAACTTGTCCGAACTTAGCGATCCTGTCGGGACTTTGCTATCCTTTTCGAACTTTGCAATCCTGTCCAGACTTTGCAATCATGTCTGGACTTCGCTATCCTGTCCGAACTTTGCGATCCTATCCGGACTTTGCAATCTTGTCCGTTCTTTGCGACTTTGTCCGGACTTTTGAACCCTGTCCGGACTTGTGCAAAACGTTCGGACTTTATTAACTAGATGACCAAAAACACTAGTAAAATGAAGTAGAACCGAGTAGTTAATAAGGAACCTGCCTTTATTTATGTCCGGACTTGCCCATACACAACACTAAAAAACCGATTTATAAAGGCATTCATGTGAAAATAATCCACTAGGAGTGATTTAATACATAATTGCAAAATAACTATAAATTATTGCGCACATATCAAGGAGAAATGTTTGTTTTGAAATCGGTTTGCTCTTATTCGAATCTTCTTATGCAAAAAAAAAAACAAATCTTCAGCTTCATTTTTAATTTACAAATCTTAAAATCTTAATTTCTGAACTTTTATAGTCATTTGTCGACTATCTCGCAGATATGGACAATAAATCATTTTTTATTAGTCTTCGTTAGAAAACCGTTAATAATTTACTACTTGCTCCACTAAATATTGGAATAAAAACAATTTGCTTATTTCCAATGTTTAATATGCTTAGTACCACATTTTGCTTAGTTTTTTCAGTTAGATAAATCTGGCTTTAACAATATTTTCATTACTTTTAAAAATAATTGTCACCCTTATACTAAGGCACTGTTTTTACATCGTACGTACGCTCATACCACGAAAAATTAAGGAGTGATTATTTATGAAAAATCAAGAAAAAAATAAAATAATGTTCATTGTGCAAAAATTTACTAAAAATATATATTTTTTGCGTCCGGTTGACAGGGAGCTCGTATACACGCACCTTTATGATACACATACTCGTACATTTGAAACACATTTCCTAAAAAAAAAAAACAAATAAAGTTTTATTAAAATTGGAATTGACTTTCAAGCATTAAAGCTTTTTTAATATTAAATATTTAAAAAATATCAATAATCAAAAACACAAATATGAAACATAAAAAAGCCAGAAACTAAAAAGAACAATGGTCATGACCGAGGCATCTTTAATCTTAATATCAGTGGCAGAATGGTCAGCTACTTTACTCTGGACACAGAGATCACAAATTCAAATCCCAGGGTGGTTAAATAATAAAAATAACACACGTATTTAAAAATACAGCAATTTTTTACTGCGTTTAATAGATACCTTATTAGAAAGCGGCATTTTTACACGATCTCATATTTCTATTGAAATTTGTTTAATATTTCTTCAATTTCTTCCGATTTTAAAATTTGTTCGGGTAGAACTTTGAATATCATCAAAAGATGGCAGCCTAAAATCGGGAGAAATTGAAATATCAATAATTTTCAATAGAAGTATGAGATCGTTTAAAAATGCCGCTTTCTAATAAGGCCTTGATGGCTCAACTGTCAGAGTGTTACTCCTGGATAGAATAGAGGTTCCGAGTTCGCGTCTCGGTCATGAGCATTGTTATTTTTAGTTTATGGCTTTTTCAGTTTCATATTTGTGTTTTAGATTATTAATTTTATTTCCATATTTAATAAAAAAATAAGCATTGATGCTTTAAAGTTAATTCGTTAAAACATTAAAAATAAAAGTTTACTGAGTATGGCATTTGAAAGAAAAAAAAATAAAAAGCTGAGTTTGCACAATTTTTTCAGATAATTATGAAAAAAAATGGTTTGTTCTTGAACACTTTTCACAGTGCATCATCAGTAATCAATTTCCAAAATTTCGCGGTATGAGCGTAAACACGATGAAACAATTGGGTACATCAAAAAACAGTATGAAACTGAACCCTTTCCAACAAAATACCTGTCCAGCACAAAGCACACTTATAAAATAATATAGGTATTGACATATTTAAAAACTATTTTTATTTTCAAATAATTGGCAATGTTGTAGCTCAAAATTCACTCTGTTTTTAGGCAAATTTTAATAACTTACTCGAACCAACACCAGTGTGCAAATGATAACATTATCACCAAATATTTACCGACGTAATCTAATTTGACGCAGGCTTAATATAATGGAGATTCAAGCTTTTCATTTTGAGGTAATATTATCGTAATACCAATGTCAATGGGGTATTGACATGAACGTTCACAGCATATTTACACGAAGCACATATTTGAACTATGTTTGTGTACAGATAATTATCGTATAGGCATACTTGAAAATTAACTGAGAATTTACGTTGGGCATTAAAAAAAGATGGAAATATGTACGAAATAATGCCTTTTTATGCACGATGAACACAATATTCTCGAAGTACATAAATAAATATACTAACCCTTGGTCCTAGGAGTAAGAATATATATGGAGAGAGAACTGAATATTTTTACTCAACCTATACAAATTTACGATAAATCACTTTCTCCGGGTTTTCACGTCGTAAACCGAAACTTTCATTCAGAATTGAAACGTTGTTTGAAATAGCTTTGGCCGTGTTTGGTGATCAGATCTGAATAACCATGTACTTCTAAACCTTCCTCTTCTCCATTTCCTTGCCCTCCCCAATACCTTCAGCCTTACAACATACCCCAATCGGGGATACCATGGTCCCCTCGGAGTAATAATATCTATGGAGAGAGAGCTAATTTGTTTTACCCAACCTAAACAAATTTGCGATAAATTACTTTCTCCGGGTTTTTACGTCGTATACCGTAAGAGAAAGAGACAACAAAATTTTGGAAAAATTTCACACCGCTTCAAAGTATTGTAACCATGTTCTTTGACTTGTGCGTCTCTCGGGACTCCGCCCACACGCTTTGATGCGCAACTAAACTGAACATAACTCAACGGTTTTTTAGGTTATATGGTATATTTATTTTTATAAGAATACTGTGAAAAAGTGGTTATACGAATAAACAAAAACATTGTATCGACATGTTCTATGAATGGATGTATAAATACCGTAACCCTAGTCTTAGCCACGCCCAGGTCCAACCGAGTCAGTAAAACCTAGTAAAAACTGACTACAGATCGATCTACAACAGCGTTACCTCTTGTGTATTATTGCTCTAAGATTGTCCCACTGGCTCCAAACGGTTGGGACCAGTTGAGACTCTTGTGAGGTATTCACTTAAAAAAACAAATATATATACATATATATATATATATATATATATATGCTATATATATATTTGTTTTCGCTGATGGTGGCCAAATTCCGATACGATGTGCAGCAGAAGAAGAAACGACGAGTATTTTTTTCTTAATTTGGAGTTGGTTCCTTAAAATTGAAGTAAAACTTATGTTTCTTAGAATATAATAGAAAAACAGAACGGTAAGTTCTTGGTTTTTGCGAAGGGGTTACAGATTCAGCACTCGGAGAAGTTCAAATTAAATTATGTTTATTTTTCAAAAAACACAAAGAAATTTGAAAAATGTTTATATTCAAATGTATATTTCCTCCACATTCTAAAGGAGATACTATCAATATTGACCTGGAGGGAGATCACAACTCAAAAATCGAAATTAATCGAATTAGCTTAAGTTACCAGAAGTTGATATTAGTCGCTAGAAAAAGAAAGTAAACCCAGTCCATAACAGAGTTCTGATACCAGCCCCGATGTTTGGCCGATGGGTATTGAACTGAGAGAGGAAGGATGAATGTAGACTCGGTGCAGTAGAAATTAAATCTTTGAGCGTATGTTTCACAAAGCAGGGATTTAAGTGTAATAAATAAAATTTAGAAAAAGAAGCTTAGATGTCCTAGCCATGATGAATGATTGCTCGGATAAGGTAGTGTCAGGAGAATATATGAAATGGTACGATCAAGTAAAACCAATGCTTGAGTCAAATCATGTCAACAGTTCGGAAAGATAGAAAAGTGTGTATTAATGTTGATAAAGCAAAGCGCCAGGATAAAGTTGTGTGACGTTCCATCCTCCTTGTTTACCCCTGCGGAGAAATGTTCTAATGGTCACGTAGTCAAAAATTGGTACCTACCCTGTATCCAGAGGCGTGCACTCCATAAAGGCACATAAGCACTGCCTACCCTGCCGTACTCGCATAAAAATATTAATCATATTGGATTAAATAATACGAAATTATTGCAAAAGATAAATTTACACTTTCAAAAATACGCGCAAAATTCAGTTAATCGCACCGACGTTAGCGCCATTCCGACCTTCCTACCATAACGTGTCGAAAGCAGTAACTACATATGCCCAAACGCCGCCAACCGTAAGAGTAAATTATTTTATATTAAGTAGATTGGTTATATGAAGTACCAAGTACCAATAGTGCCAATAATACATTTATTTATGTTCTACCATGTATAATATTATTAAAGGGCAGCACCCAAAAATATACACTTTTTGGATTTCTAGTACAAACAATACTGCAAATGATTCATCTGTCAATTCTATATAGGTAGTTAGAAAAATGTCTGAGGTTTCCAATGAATACAATTATTAAACAGTAATCTTTTAAAAATTTTTTTTTTTTTTTTTTTTTTTTTCTTTATTTAGGAAACAAACAGTCATATAAGTTTAAATATAGTTACAATTATACATATTTTCGACCAATCAAGTTCCATTAATAAGTACATTTAGGTTATATTAACAAGTGAAGATTTAGGTATAAGCATAACATGTTAAATTAAGTACAGTAGATAGATAACAGTAGAATTAGTATCATTTAAAGTAACACTTCAGTAAGTTTAATTTTATAGGATTTCAAATTATGGTTGAAAATGTCTACATCTCGCAGGGTATTATGAGTTTTACAGATTCGTCCTATCAACGAGTTTTGTGCGCTTTTAGTCTTAAAGTGAGGTATTTTAAACAGATCGTTTGATCTTGTATTGCGTTCAGGCCAACGAAATGCAATCCTTTTATGGAAAGCCTACTAGAATTTTAGGTAAAAGGTTCATTAACGCCTTTTCAGGTTTCAAAACTGCACCTTATAATGACATTTAAGTATGTTTTTCTTATCATTTAAAGTATTACAGTTGTGAAATTGTATGCACTGAAAACTTCCGTCATTTTTCTAACTACCCATAGAAAAATTTCAGATTTGTAGGATTGCTTGTATTAGAATGCTATAAAGTAAGGTTTAGTGTCATTTTTGAGTGCTGACCCTTAATTTGCTTTTTTTGTTATTTATTTACTTTTGCATTTTTTATAAACATTTACTTGATTACCTACTGTTGTTAAATATTCTAATTAAATAACCACTCACGTACATATGTTTTGGGCAACGTGCCTGTTATATTTACGAAATTAAATAATTAAATAAAAAATTCACTAGACCACACAAAATACGTATGCTGTAAGGTATTGCGCGTTCTAGTGGCTCATTTGTGTTAGTGTCTAAGGCAGTGCTTTTACAAAACAAACGCAACAACAATCAGTGACATCTGTTGGTATCTATGTGGATTATCAATTAATTCGCTGTTTTTTCCTACTGCCTATCCTGATCGAAAACTCTGTGCATGCCACTGTCTGAACCTTTCTTTTTCTATTATTCTTCCCTTCCCCCATTGTTATCCACCTCATAACAGAGACTGCGGTATCACATTAAAAAATAAAAACAAAATTTACGATTGCAATTCTAAATTTCTTTTAAAAACTAAAACATCTAATATTTTCCGAGAAACGTCTTCAACGTTTTACAGGCGACTCACACTTCGTGTGAAAACTGAATTAAAAATCACGCCGCAAGTACTTTGCCCTGTGTAAAATATAGAACCTTATCAAAAATCCATTTTTATTACTTTCAAACTTAGACCATTTTCCACGTCAGCTGGCAGCCGTGGGATTTCAAAGGGTAAAACTGGAATATAAGGTACATTACTCTCGGGCTCAGGGCTGCCGAAACATAAGTCAAACTTTGCAAATTCGTCATCCTGTCAACTTCCATGTGGGCCAGGTTCCTACCCTATCTCTCTAGGAAAGATAGGGGTTGATAACCCTGAAGATATAAGATATATAAGATAAAAAATAAATAAAATCAACCCTTAGATTGAAAGTACAGACCTTTTCTATTTAAATAATTTTCATCCACCAAGTATATCTACTCGTAGACTAGTGGTAAGACGCTCGACTATGAATCCAAAAGTCGCGGGTTTAAGCCCGGCATGTGCAATTAACTTTTATGTCATTAATATGTATCATTACACATTTAATTCATATAAAATAGTATACAATATATTTGCGGTACGTTCCAGAGTGGTAGGTAATTTAATTATCGCCCTGGTGAAAGACCACCA
Source organism: Drusus annulatus (assembly GCA_022651775.1). Lineage (NCBI taxonomy): Eukaryota > Metazoa > Arthropoda > Insecta > Trichoptera > Limnephilidae > Drusus > Drusus annulatus. Next base: position 363,733 of record JAGWCC010000154.1, on the reverse strand, counting down.
TTCAGAATTGAAACGTTACTTGACATGGATTCAGCCGTGTTTGGTGACCAGATCTAAATAGCTAGGTACTTCTCAACCTTTCTCTTCTCCCATCTCTTTACCATCAATACTACTTTCAGCCTCACAACATACTCCAATTGGGGATGCCATAGTCTCACTGGCTCCAGATGATTAGGAGCAGTTAGGATTCTCATGCGGTATTAACTATATTTATTTTTTTTGAAAGCTAAAGATCACAAAGTTATTTTTTTTAATTTTGCATTTGTACCCTAAAACGTTGCCTTTTTTGATTTTGAAAATACAGTATAGTCTCACTGGCTCTGAGCAGTCGAAAATCATATGCGATGTAACATTAAAAAAAAATCCTGATTTACAAAAAAAAAACAGTTTTTTAATCAAATACCAAATGTTTAGCACCTCTGCGGGAGCTTTCCTTGATAAACGATCGTCAGAATAGCTTTTGCTAAAATCCAAATTGTGAGACTATGAAAACTTTGGTTTTTAATACTCGCCTTAGTGAGTCGGCTTTAGGGGGCGGGAAGGAGAAGGAATCACTGCGATGTCCTTGGAACTTATAATTGTTAATTTTTTTTAAATTGTATTATGCGGAGATCGAATAAAAGATTAGTTTTAACTGTAAAATATAGTTTGACAGAGGGGGAAAATAATTATTGTTACATTAGTTTTTCGATGAGGTATTGAATTTATGTTTTTACGAGTTCTAAGCAGTAGAAATAATATTTTTAATTTTTTTCTTTTGCTTAGAACTCGTTTAAATTTATTAATTTATTTCGTGAAAATTTACGGCATGTAACTTGACTTGCCAAGAAAAAAATATCAGTTGCTTTAATCCCCCATTTCAAATATATAGAATAATGTCTGCTGAAATACATTATAGGTAGGTACTTTATTAGGTAGGTTGGGATTTGTTGATGTTAGTTCCTAATTTTAAAATTTCACTCTCGTACGGATGTACGTAGTCACAAAGGAGATCATTTAAAATTAATTTTTAAATTAATTTAAAAAAAACTACTTTTATCAAGTTCAAAGTCAACTCTGATGTATGGCAGTGAGGCGTGGAATGACATTGATATGGACTGGATGTAATAGAAATGAGTTTTCTGAGGCATATGTGTAGTAAAACCACCAACGAATGCGTTACTTGGCTGAAATTCAAGGTCGATGTGATACCGTGCTGAACAAGGTTAAGATAGAGACACTTAGTTTAGGTAATCGTCACATTTGGCATTATTTGAAATCGTCATATTTGACATCTTCACATTTGACATCGTCACATTTGACATCGTCACGTTTGACATCGTCATATTTAACATCGTCACATTCGAAATCTTCACATTCGATATCGTCACATTTGACATCGTCACATTTGACATCGTTATATTTGACATCGTCATAATTAAAATCGTCACATTTGACATCTCCACATTTGACAACGTCACATTTGACATAGTCAAATTTTACATCGTAACATTTGAAATCGTCACATTTGACACTGTCACATTTGACATCGTCACATTTGACATCGTTACAAATCGACGATGTGCGCTAAGTTACTCGGCGTTAATTAAATAATCTTTAAAAGCTTTTATAATCATTTTTAGTGGATATTTCTTTCGGTCAATTAGAAAATGAAAATTTTTAAAATTCATCCCAAATTTGACGAGGAAAACGTTGGTAGGAGAAGGAGATTGCAAAGAGAAAGAATAGGAAGAACCTGCCTATTCAGATCTGGTAGTTTGGTAGCATCCATTTCAAGCAACTTTCCGATTCTTAATGATGACCTTTCACCGATAAAAACCTTCAAATAAAAGATTTCGTTTTCCGAATACAAATATGATTTTTATTAATTGTGTTCTCCTTGCCATTTCGAAATCACATTGTTTTCAGGGATTTTCTTCTCAGAAACAAGGAAAGATGTATCCAAGGGTCCCCCACATGGTTAAATTAATATATAACACGTCCCTTCCCTCGGGATCATTTGCATGGCACGTGGCCACACAAGTCGTACAGCAAAATAATAAATAAAAGTCTGGCATTCTTCTCCAGGACACACAGGGGCGAGTCTGGAAGCATGTCCGCGATTTTTGCGCAGTATGACAAAAGAGCAGAAAATAAAATTTCTGCATTTTTTTCGATGTTACAATTTCAAGATTTTCTCGACGTGCTCGTGTTTTCGGATTACAAACACGTTTCCAAAAAGAATCGAGGTTTGACTGTATTTGTATTCCCGACTTGATTTGATTAACTCGATCGTGTCGTGTCTTCTTCGGGTGCCCGCGAAAATATTTTTCCATTCATTTGCGTTTCATGTCGTGTGAAAATGAGTTAAAAATGTAGTTTTGATCAGTTTTTTTCTCGTTTGATTCTGAAGACTTTTGCGGCCCTTCAGTCATCTAAATATATTTATTATTTGGGAGAAGGCTTGACTCAAGCGACACAAGTTTAGAACTTTTTAAGATGTTTGTCGCTTCAGGCCTCAGTGAGAGCATTGAGTTGTCTGAGTTAACTTTTTTTATCAAAATCCAACCAGGTACTGAAAAGTGTTCTGTTGTAAACTTCCTGAAATGGCGCTTCAGCCCTTTTGCCTTTCCGGCGACGATATACATTCTCATGACACCCTTTCTTCTTCCATCGCTCTATATAATGACTAAAAATTATAGTTAAATTAACATTCACTCGCCACATTAAGGCTTAGAATTCTCCCATAATGTGAGGTTATATTGCTGGAAGTTATATAAGTGCCTCAAAATCCACAGCTAACAGATATGATAAGCTCTGTGGCAGAGTGGTGTAAGCTATGACTTTGGGCCTGGAGCTTTCGGGTTCAAATCCTGGAGAAAGACAAGATATTAATATATCACAATTTGTATGAGTTTTTTGACACGCAGAAATATAACGTACGAAAATAAAAAGTTTTATTTCCACTTTTTTTTGGAGTGGACGATAGCCTGACAGATCATCAGTCAGGATCGAGACTTTGTTTGAAATAGATAAAACTTTGTTTGTTTACCAAATAACGATAGCCGTATTCCTATCCTTCTTCTTCAACTCCAGTTTTACTTTCCCCTTAACTTCTGGAATAAAACTTTATTATTTTTATTATTGTTAGCCCCATGTCAGAATATATAGTAATTTTTTTTTTTTCAACATATCTATATTACAAAATGTCATACATTACAGTAAAATAATCTTGCATGGTGCTTAATAAATATATATGTACACGAGTACATATATATTTTATTTTTTAAAGAAAGGCAAACGCTCCTATCACATAATAAGCGGAAAATTTTGCTTGTGCAATGATGGAGGACTTAGCCAGCAGAGGAATTGAACCCACGACGCCCGGGTGGGAATCCGATGCTTTTGTCCACTCAGTACTTAACAAGGTTTTTGCAAGAATCGTGAGTTTTTGGTTTAAAAATTTAACCGCATTTTTATATTTAATACCGCACAAGAGTCCTAACTTCTCCCAAGCGTCTAGAGCCAGTAGGACTATGCCATCCCCAATCGATGTATGTTGTGAGGCTGAAGTTAGTGGGGAGAGAAGGAGATGAAGGACAAGAAGGTTGGGAAACACCTGGCTACTCAGATCTGGTCACCAAACACGGCTAAAGCCGTTTCATGTAACCCCAGGATGATACTTAGAGTATCTACCACTCTGGAACGTGCCGCAAATATACTATATATTATTTTATATGAATTAAATGTGTTATGACACGTATTAATTAAATTTTATTTATTTCCCCACGCAGGGTTTGAACCCGCGACCTCTGGAGCGTCTTACCACTCGATTACGGAGGTCGGCCTAGAAATATTATAGATGCTGCAATTGAATACTGCGAGTAAAACACATCTTGGTTTTTGTTTTAAGTCTTTTTGTATGCCTAGAAAACAATAAAGCCTCAGACCTGTACAAATACTTTGAAGTTTAAAAGCTTCTGCTTACGAAACTTTATTGCACAGTTTGGCAAATCAAGTTTTTTATACTCTGACCGGAAGTCATGAGCTTCACAAAATAAAGTAATATTTTAATATTTTCCACACACTGGCTTTTGCCTCCTATGTGGAATTTTTTGTTATGTCTACATTGTTTTTCCCTTGGAGAAACCATGTATGGAGAGAGAGCTAATTATTTTTACCCAACTGATACAAACTTGCGATAAATCACTTTCTCCGGGTTTTTACGTCGTACACCATGAGAGAGAAGAGACAACAAATATAATGCTCCGCTTCTATGTACTGTCACAATGATCTTGGGCTCACGGGTCACCGCGGGACTCCACCCACATTTTTTATTATGCTACTAAACTTGACACAACTGAACGGTTTTTTAGGTTAGATGCTATATTTTTGTTGGTATCAATACTGTGAAAAAGTGGTTATACGAATAAACAAAAACATTATATCGATATGTGATATGAATGGATGTATAAACACCCTAGCCTTGGTCTTAGCCACGCCCAGGTCCGCCGAGTCAGGTAAAAATCATCAAAAACTGACTACACTGCCTTGGATTGATACCACTCTATATACTCTTAGGTTGTTCCTTATTTTGTTATTTTCTTTTCCTTGTGCTTTATTCTTTCTTTTTAATTAATGTTTTTATTTTTTGTATTCTTTTCTTTTCTAATTTTTCAAAAAATGTATGTGAAAAAAATATATAAATGTATACATTATTTTTTGCGTTTTTTTCTGTCTAGTAATTCACAGAGGCGGGCGGCGTTAAGTGGCAATTTTAATCTTATCGCCACCAGCGTAAGGAGTGCGGGGTTCCGTTAGAGTAGTTTCTATTGTCTGCTTAATTAGTGAAAGCCAGATAGAGGAGACCAACACACATTTAAAAATGGTTTATTTTTTAATTTTATAGCCCTTGCAAATTTGTTTCTACATTAAGAGGTAAACGCCTGTGGACTTTCGTTAGATTAAATGTTCATATAGACATAAGACCCACTTAACATAATTTACGAATTCCCATGTTTAGAGCACCGTCATTATAACCTCAATAAAATATTCTGGTCCATGGGTTTTAATGGGAGAAGTCATAATATTTCTAGTTAGTTAATTTCAACCCTTAAACAGTAACGATAACCATGCACCGAGCAACCTGAATCAAACGGAGGAAAGTTTATCACCACTAAAACCATTCGCACCCGGCTTTACCCGTGTTGTTTTTCCGGGTATTTCGTATCCTTCGAAGATTTGCCGCAAACGACGCAATTTTTTTTTGCCAGATACTTGAGTGTTTAATTTATTTTAATTCGAATCAGAATTAAATCGATCGACTTACCCAGTTGTTATTTCCAATGGAAACTTCAAAGGATCATAGCTCGGGTCAGGCTGGAAATTTTCTTATCAGCTGGGTATTCGCTCCAGAATATCTGTAATAAGTAATAATCATACCGGTAAAGTGTTTTGTTAAACAAATACAGGACTTAGAATATCATACACTTGACTTACAACTCGGTTTCGTTCGAGATTTGAATTAAAACATGTTAAAAAAACCGTATGCTGACAGTTAAATATATTTTTTAGAGCTTCATATAAAACGATTTTGGGGGATAAAACAATATTGTTTTGGTCTTTATTTTAATAGAATGGCTGCGTAAAATTAATGACCTATTCGTATTATAGCTATAGTAGTCAAGGCTACGAATCCAGAGGTCGCGGGTTCAGATCCCAGCGTGGGCAAACAAATATTATTTCATTGATTCGCCATATTTCACAATTAATTTATTTAAAATAATTTATAGCACATTTGCGGTACGTTCCAGAGTGGTACATACAGTCAGTATCACCCTGGTAAAAAAAAAGCATTCAGAATCGAAATGTTGCTCGAAGTTGCTTTAGCCATATTCGGTGATCTGGTCTGAATAATGAGGTACTTCCCGACCTTCATCTTTCCCATCTCCTTCCCCTCCCCACTCCCCTCAACCTCACAACAAACCCCTATTGGGGTTGCTATACTCCCACTGGCTTCAGACGGCTGGGAGCAGTTGGGACGCTTGTGAGGTTTTCACATAAAAAACTGAATTTTTCACCGTTCGCGAAATTTTCCTGTTATTCTATAAATATAAATATATATTTTTAAGTAAGATTAAAAAAAATTCTACTTCTAGGTTAAAATGGAATGCTGGGAGTAAAATAAAATAAACTTATTAAAATTAAAATAATGAAAAAAAATTATTCTGTAATAAATTATACCAATATTAAATTCGTTCACACATTGCTAAACATGCACCGAATAAATTTACAACGTTATCTACGCAATTATTATTATTTTTGAAAATTTATGTATCAACACACATTTGCATTAATCAAATACTTTATGTTCTAACAGATGATGAAAACCCATATTAAACTTTATGAAGGGTAAACGAAATAGGTTCCATTGGAATACAAATTACTAGATTAGTCCTCCTGCGTTGATAGATTTTATAGTACTGGGCCCACTCTAACAATGGCCAATGTGAAAATAGTGTTTCAGTCATATCCGGAGGAAACATAATTTGTTGTATTTTCGTGGACAGTAGTCACTTTGTAATTTGACATATTTAATGAAAATTAAATAATAACTTTGTACAAGACCACAGATTCAATTTCCATTTTTGTGATCGACCGGTTTTGCCTAGCCTAAGCATCATCAGGGTGTAAAATTAAACTAAACCAAAAATTCATTGTGTGTGGTTATATATATACTCATACATATAGAAGGAGAACACAATAGAAAATAAAATAATAGAACAGTGAGAAAACAAAAGAAAAACATTTCAATTTTAACAAAGAAAAAGAGAGAAAGAGACAGATAATATGAATTAAAAGAGGCAAAACGTCAACTGAGAAGGTGATAAAAGAATACTGATAAATTTTATGAGTTTACGGGAAATATACCTGATATTGGACTACTGGATAAATATAACTGATTATCAAGAATGTGATTATTCATTTTAAAGACTTTATTAAATAATCTTGATTATGCTTAGGCTAAGCGAAACCGGTCAGTCGTAATTTTTTTAATAAAATCTGTGGTCTTTTATAAAGTAATATTTTCATTTTCATTATAATTTGTTGTATTCGACTTTTAAAGTGTTCGGTGATACGTGCTTATGGTATTGCGCAAAAATGCATCCTAGCGCATGCGCTACACTGCCGATAGCAATATAAGTCAGAAGCCGCGAGTCATTCTTATCTACGCCCGGGTCCATCTGCAGCATTTTTTTTGACACTCTGTTTCTATTTTAGAATAAGATTCGTGTCTTTTTTTGCCAGTATATGGAAATTTATTTCTATTTTAACATTTCCATAGCAACACACAGCTTTTGGTAGAAGGGGATTTGAATATCAACATTTTGTTATTTTGTGTGATACACTACAAGAGTCGTACACTGACCTAAGCATATGCAACTATGGCACTCTCATTTGGGAAGTGTCATTCTAAGCGCATATATCGACAAACAATTCCTGTGGAATAATTTATCTAAAAATATTCTACAATATCTACACTCGTATAGTTGAAGGCCCATGTGAGGTTGGTGGAATTGGGAACAGGAAGATTGAAAAGTATTTGGTTATTTCGATCTGATTTTTAAACATAGCTAAAGCCATTTCAACAACGTTTCGATTTCGAATGGTGGTCTTTCATCGGAGTGATACTAAGAGTCGGTCGAACTGAGAGTCCTGAAACAAGGATCTTACCGATCTGCCACAGAGGTCGTCAATCTGGTGTTTTGATTAAATATAACAGATAGTGCTTATTATTCTTGAAACCTATCTCTGAATTTATTAACGCAAAAAACATTTCTTTATTTTAATACTATTATTTGACGACCTCCATGGTCGAGTGGTAAGACGCTTGACTATGAACCCAAAGGTCGCGGGTTCGAACCCGGCGTGAGCCAATAACTTTTATTTTAATAATATGTGCAACACATTTTAATTCATATAAAATTAGTAAAAAGTATGTTTGCGGCACGTTCCAGAGTGGTAGATACTCGAGTATCGCCCTGGTGAAAGACCACCATTCAGAATCGAAACGTTGCTTGAAATGGCTTTAGCCGTGTTTGGTGACCAGATCTGAATAGCCAGGTATTTCCCAACCTTCCTCTTCCCCTTCTACTTCCCCTCCCCACTACCTTCAGCCTCACAACATACCCCTATTGGGGATTTTCAATTAAATTCAATTATTTATTATTTTATATATGGTTATATTATTATTTTATACATAGTCTCACTGGCTCTAGACGGTTGGGAGCAGTTGCGACTCTTGTGCGGTATTCACTGAAAAAAAACAATTTTGAACGCGTATTTCAAGTGTACGAAAATATTATTTTTCTAGGCTCCTCCCATGTTATGTTAACATATATCCAATTGAATCATCGTCTCCCCAAATCCTTATTAAAAAGGTTTTGATCAGCTTTGACACGCTACCCTCAAAGAAGGTTTAACAACAAAAAAACAAGTTAAAAGCTCTGTGCAGTAAGTACCATTTGTACAATCTCTAACGGTTCATTTCAACTGCCGGGAAGAAAAGAAGGGCATGCTGATTGGCTAAAGACATTGAATCGCATCGATTTTAACGTACTCCATGGAAAAACAGACTTTACGTCCGAATAACAAGTATGCAATTCGTAAAAAAATTCCGTCACTAAATCTTTGTTCCATACATTTTCGATAGTCGTTGAATGCACAGTGATGTTGCCAGCGCAATAGAAAACATGATTACCCCATGACGTGGGTAATTTTTATATGATTTAGGAAATATTTTCATTAAATTTAAATGAGGTCTATATTTTGACGTGTTTTTGCAGTTTGAACGTATTGACGGCTTCCGTAGTCGAACGGAAAGACGCTCGACTACGAATCAAGATATCGCGGGTTCAAGCCCGGCGTGCGCAAATTTTATTTGAATAATATGTGTAATAACACATTTGATTCATATAAAATAATGAATGTCATATTTGCGGAACACTCCAGAGTGGTAGATACACTAAGTATCGCCCTGGTGAAAGACCACCATTCAGAATCGAAACGTTGCTTGAAATGGCTTTAGCCGTGTTTGGTGACCAGATCTGAATAGATAGGTGCTCCCAACCTTACTCTTTCCCATCTCCTTCCCCTCCCCAATACCTTCAGCTTCAAAACATACCTCGATTGGGGATGCCATAGTCTCACTGGTTCTAGACGGTTGGGAGCAGTTGGGACTCTTGTGCGGTTTTAACCGTAAAAATTAAATTAAATCCAGCGCTGGTTAAAAGGCTCGATTCATGTTACAGAAAAAAACCTTGCTCAAAGTTTGCAAGAGAGAAATGGAAGACTTACGAATAGTGTTTTGTGGCGTTGTGACCGCTTTGAAAGAACTACTTCAAAGAACTACTTCTTTTGACAACAGTTCCTACTTCCTTCATTGTTCATTGAACAAATACTTCAATCGAAGTTGGTAGTACATTTGAGCATTCATTCATTTCATTAACTTCATTTCATTGAACAAATACTTCAATGGAAGTTAGATTACAAAGAACTACTTCAATTTGCAGCAGTACAGTTGTGAAGGTGAACTTCAAAGCCTATAAAGAAGTATTTCAACTAGTACTTTTTATTTTGGCAAGGGACCGGTACCAGTTCTTTTCACTTTCAAAGCCCTTTGTTCACTTTTAAAGAACTGGTAATTCGTGAAGCATTCACAAAACATTGAAGTTTTTCCCATCGCTAGTGTTTTGAGAGGGCTTACCGTTCATTTGCTGGTTTAGGAATATGTATTTGAAGACTGAAGCCTATGCGCAATAGTATAAATCAATTATTAAAAACTAAATTTACAAAAAATAGTTAATACTGTGGTAAAAAACTAAACGGTTTAGCCATCCAGTTGAACTGTAGCAGTTTCATTTTGGGACATGCTTTTGTTATACTGACCGGGTGGGAAAGGGAAAGAAGAAGGGAAATATGCATTTTTGGGAATATATTGAAATTAGATTTGGTTAGTAAACATAGCTAAAGTAATTTCAAGCAACATTTCGATTCTGAATTGTGATATCTAACCTCAGCCCCTGGTACAAAACATCGATAAAGGTTTTATCGACAGTGTCGGTAATTTGTCATCGGGCCTGAGCATGACTGCAGATAGAACAGTTTCCTTTAACTAAATGTGCTTAATTTAGTCGACGCAAGCTAGTTTTTGTTCGTTAGCGATCTGTAGTCATGCTCCGTAACGATGACAAATTACCGACATCGTCGATAAAAACTTTATCGACGTTTTTCGCCAGGGGCCCAGGGCGATACTTAGAGTATCTTCTAATATTTACGGCGGTTTAAATATGTTACATACATTTTAAGTTGTACATTTTAGGAGCTATATAAAATAACGTGATCGAAAGTAAAAATGCATCATTTACTTTTAATATTTTTAATTTGCATTCAACTTTCCAAAAAACCCTTTTTTTGGCTCCAGACGGGGCTTGAACCCGCAAGCTCTGACCTAAATTCAATGGATTTACCGATCCGCCACGGAGCTTTCAGACTCTAGTAGATAAGGGGCTATTTTTTATGGCTTTTGATATATTATAACCTTGGAGAAACAATGCATGGAGAGAGAGCTAATTATTTTTACCCAACCTATACAAACTTGCGATAAATCACTTTCTCTGGCTTTTTACGTCGTACACCATGAGAGAGAAAGAGACAGCAAATATAATCCTCCGCTTCTATGTACAGTAACAATGATCTTGGGCTCCCGGGTCACCGCGGGACTCCGCCCACATTTTTTATTATGCCACTAAACTTGACACAACTAAACGGTTTTTTAGGTTAGATGCCATATTTTTGTTGATATCAATACTGTGAAAAAGTGGTTTTACGAATAAACAAAAACATCATGTCGATATGTGATATAAATGGATGTGTAAATACCTTCGCCTTAGTCTTAGCCACGCCTAGGTCCGCTGAGTCAGGTAAAAATCATCAAAAACTGACTACACTGCCTTGGATAGACACCACTCTATATACTCCAAGATTATAACGATAAAAAGTTTAATTCAATAAATTTAGTTGAATATTCTGTAATATCTTTGAGGTTCTACTATCTGAGATAATTGCCCCTCTCTACTTTACCGACCACTCCTCGGGGCCGCGGTTGAATTTGGAACACGAAAAGCGCGGGAGAATATAGTATATATATATATGTATATATATATACGAGTATATAGTACGGCGAGGATAAAATCGATAATCCACGATTGAGCTGATAACAAAACGGCCATTAAATTGAAATTTACGTAAGTAAAGTACGAAAGACGTAATAAAATGTAGAGACAACGCAGGGGTAAAGTAGACTGTGACCTTTTGGCCCCGGTCATTAGTTCGTAATGAAATTATTGTTTATTTGAACCCCGCCTTTTTTATGTACAAACATCCTTTCTTTCAAACTATATTAGTTTTATTATTTTTTATGTGATACCACTGAGTCTGAAATTATCTGCGGTTAGAATAATGGCATCCCCATTTAGAGATGGGAAGGTTGGGAGGTTGTAAAAATCCTGAATATTCGGAACAAAAGTTTTAGGACTTTTTTTAGTGTGCCACCGACTAACTAACTAACTAACCATCACGCTGTTTCTCCGCAGGGGTAGGCAGAGATAACGGCCCGCCATTCAACTCTGCCTTGGCACACACTCCTTGCTTCGTTCACATTCACACATCGTCTCATACATACTCTTCTGTTATTCTGACTCTTCACATGACCCGATTTAAGTATTTGATTCAATTGATCGTGCCACAGTGTCTTACTCGGGCGTCCTCGACCACTCTTCTTCCATTCACTTTCGCATCGTATATTCTTTTCACACTCCTTTCTTCGTTCATTCGCTCTATATGCCCAATGTCGGCCATCCTCTCTGATTACCCCTGCGGGGAAATGGCGTGGTGGTTAATTAGTTACGTTAATATAATTAAAAGAACACGGTGTAAAAACTTTTTGATCAACTGTAAAAAGTTTTCAAACACATTTAAATTCAATAAATACACGTAATTTTCTCGATAAAAAAAAACAATGAACAATCGTTCATAAGAAAACGGGCTCTCATTGACCTGAATACATATTCATCAAGACACAATCATGAGTTGGTGTTGTTTCGGTCAACTCTAGTTGCGCGACCTATATCAAAAACTCGTAAAAACCTAAAGTTTTAAACTTCGGAACAGTTTGTTCAGTAAGCCAGGTGCAAAAAGATGTAAAAGTTGCCCCTCGGTAACGTTATGCCCGTTAGCGTTGGCTCCTTACACTTATTGACCAAAAACTTAATAATTCAGAATTCCCAAGGGTTGCCGATGGTGAGAATTTTTAACACGTGTCTCTTTGGTCGTTTTATTTTTACAGAAGCAATAATGTTGGCTCTAAATTTTTGTATGTGAACATCGACTTACTGCAGCGTGCAGTTTATATCACTGGCGATAAGACGAAAAGCACCCATCAGCAGAATGGTAGATACTCCGAGTATCGCCCTGGTGAAAGACCAACATTCAGAATTGAAACGTTGCTTAAAATGGAGATAGTCTTGCTTGGTGACTAGATCTGAATAGCCGTGTACTGAAGTATCAATCTCCCGTTTCTCATCTCTTTCTCCTCTCCAGTCCCTTCAGTCTCGCAACGTAACTCAATTGTATAAAAAAAAAAAAACTATTTTTCTTTTATTTAACCGCTTAAGGACCACGTCCGAGTTTACTCGGGCGGCTAGTATGTGTGAAAAATACGCACACCCGATTTAACTCGGGCAAGCTTTACATGCAGAAAAGACCATCCCGAATATACTCGGGTGAAAATAAATACGATTTATGGTATGTGGAAGCGAACATAACAAAAAAAAACGATAATCGAATGTACACAGCCCGCAAAATTCAAAAATTCACCTTTTCTTTTGAACAGGCCATGTATGTTCAGTAAACAAAATTTATTCATAAAAAAGGTGTTTTTTTTTAAGGGGTTAAAAAAAGACAAACGTTCCCGGGTTACAAATAACCTGACAATATTTGGAAAACTTCTACTACCATCATAATAAGCGTAAAATGTTGCTTGTGCAATGATGGAAGAATTAAACCCATAACTCCCGGGTGGGAATCCGACGCGTTTATCCACTCAGCTACCGACCGGTCAAGTTTTAATTTTGAATAATTTGTCTATTGTCACTGAGTGAATGCTCAGCCACGAATATTGGCGTAGTTAAACTTAGTTAACTGAGCTATTCCTCCGTCTTTCGCTAAGGGTAGCTTTTAACCATGGAAGTACCTTTGCGAAACAGTGTAGTCAGGATTTTTGACTTTATACTGACTCGATAGAAAGAGATACATATATAATGAAGTAAGTTGGATAGCCTATTAGTTACCGCCCGCATGGAATTCAGACATTTTTAATAAATATATTTGAACACATATAAAACAATATTAATACACCAATAAATGATTTATAAAGTCAAAATATCACACAAACACTAATAATAGAATGTTTACCTAAATAAAGATGGTAGCTTTTTATTGATTGTCTTTATATCATTAAGAATGTGAAAATTCTAAAGTTCGATCAAAAATATTTAAAACTGTTGAAATACCTCTGAAAAGTGATGCTTTATAATCTTTGTTTGGTCTTATTTGAACATTCATACATGGCGCATATCACCATCATGTTCGATTTATTTGTATAACTACTGCAAGTATTTTAATCAACACAAATATAGGAAATAACCTCAAAATCCGTTGACGTGAGTTATGCGACTCGATGATGTGAACTGAGAACATCATTACGTACCTAGAAGTGCTGCGATTTTATGTTGGGACTTTTCTTGTCTCTTTCTATCTCGTAATATACGACGTAAAAACCCGGAGAAAGTGATTTATCGCAAATTTGTATAGGTTGGGTAAAAATATTAGCTATACCTCCTTATATCGTTACTCCAAGTTTTTAACTTATTTTTGGTTTGGCTCAGTTTAGATTGGCGAAAGCGGTGGCTAGATGTAAAAATCGAGATGTTATTGCTTCAAAGAGATTTTTTTTATCAAAATACTTTGTTTTTAAATGTTTTAAAAATAAATTATATTTTCAAACAGAAATGAATAAATCTAACAGAACACGTACAAAAATAATCTCCGCTTCTAATTTCATTAAAATCATAAGTTAAAAGTTTTTTGTGGGTGGCAAATTTAAGGGTCGTCTCGTCACTTAAGCGAAGAGTGATTTATTTTCAGTAAAGTAACACTTTGACTGTTCATATTTCAATACTGAAAAATGTTTGCACCGTAAATCACGACATATCGTAATACATTGATTTGTATCAAACAAATTCCAGTAACAACACGCCATTTTTATTTTTATCGTTTCACTATTCGAATGTACATATTTCAAATATTTAATATGTCACGTTTAGTGTTGCCAGGATTACAATTTATTTAAATTAATTTATTTGAATGCAGGTCACGCAGGTACCTAACCTATGGTAAAAATTAATTTATGCAAATTATGTATTATTCTCCGATAAAGTGTATTTATATATTTTTTAAACTATGGTTGCATTATTTGTTCTGGCAAATAAAATGTCCCAAGAATCGATGTAACAATTATTACATTAGGATACGATGGATTCAATTCGTTTGTAAATATTTTTGGTAAGCCTCTGGCGGAAGAAAAATGAATTATTTTACTATCTCATTCTTCTGCTTCGTTTCTTACAACGGTAAATATTCTCAGTATCGCCCTGCTGAGAGATGACCATTTAGAATCGAAAAATTCATTAAACTTGATTTAGTCGTGTTTCATGAATATATCTAAATAGCCAAATACTTCCAAAAACCTGTCTATTATCCATCTTCTTTCTCTAACCACTTTTTTCAGCCTCACAACAAACACTTAACGACAGGTTTGCGTTTGAAATTTTGAACAAAGGATTTCCGGAAACTCTTGGAAACCCGTGGAATGCCAAGCACTGTCTAAAAATAGGTTTGAATTAGGGTGGGAACCGGTTTTATTTGAGTCCGATGTAAATGAAAATATTATAAATTGAATATAGCCGATTAGCTTTATTTGTTTAATTTTTTTAATGCGAATTTCGCGCAAGAGTCCTGACTGCCCAGAGCCAGTAAGACTATGGCATTCCCAATCGGGATATGTTGCGAGGCTGAAAGGAGTGGGGAGAGGAAGGAGATTGGAAAGAGGAAAGTCGGGATGTACCTGACTATTCAGACCTGATCACCAAACATGACTAAAACCATTTCAAGCAACGTTTCAATTCTGAATGGTGCTCGTTCACAAGGGCCATACTTAAAGTATCTATCACTGTGAAACGTGCCGAAAATATATATTTTAATTTAATTATATAAAATGTTTTTGACGGCCTCCATGGTCAAGTGGTAAGACGCTCGACCACAAATTCAAAGGTCGCGGGTTCAAACCCGGCGTGCGCCAATAACTTTTATTTAATTGATATGTGTCCTAACACATTTAATTCATATAAAAATAATAAAAAAGTATATTTGCGGTACGTTCCAGAGTGGTAGATGTTCTAAGTATCGCCCTGGTGAAAGACCACCATTCAGAATCGAAACGTTGCTTGAAATGGCCTTAGCCGTGTTTGGTGACCAGATCTGAATAGCCAGGTACTTCCCAACCTTCCTCTTCCCAATCTTCTTCCCCTCCCAGCCTCACAACATACCCATATTTGGGGATGCCATAGTCTCACTGGCTCTTGACGGTTGGGAGCAGTTGAGACTCTTGTACGGTATTCATATAAAAAATAAATAAAATATTAGCTATATTGATATGTGTAATTAATGAAATTGTTCGGCTGCATACAAAACAATCCTAATAAGTGTTTTACCTAAATATGAAAAGTAGGTATTCAAAATTTCGAAACGATTTGCGCGGATGATTGACTTGAAATAATATATTGGTAGGTAGGTACTATGGTTTGAAAATTTGGTTTTTATTTTATTGAAATTTTTATGATTTTTTATGCGAGATGCAAGGTTTTACAACGTACAAGTCGGCCATTCCTTTTAAACAGAAAATTATTAATAACCTTTATTTACGTTACGCTTATTAGATAGATATTACAATGAAGCTATCAGCGGAATGGTTGCATCTTACTTATTTGTTAAAACTTTGTATCTTAGTCGATCCCATCAGAGGTCCGTCATGAGTCATCGACAAAGAAGGTTTTTTGTTAGGTAAACATCTTCCTTTTCACACGTCTTGCATGAAAACGGAGAAGACAGAAGATACCAGAATGTCGAATTTTCCCTATCAAACACCCGTAGACATTGAAGAACGTAGGTTCTTTCCGAATCGTACGATTTAAGCTTCATTTTATTGTTGTAAGATGGCAAGCGACGGATCTCTCATGGGTTCTACTATATCATAATAATTGGCATTTTTTTCCAAAATGGCGGCCTGTCATCAGCTGTTTTTGACAGTTAAACCGCTGTCAGACATGTAAAAGGTTAGGTCATTTCAAACTCTCGTCACATTTGATGATCGTCAAATGGTCGGTCGATTTAAGACATTTTAACGGTCCCCGTTAAACAGGCCGATTTTCGGCCTGTTTCAGCTTTTGATCAAAAATTGTTTAAATTCGTTAAAAAGCTGAAACGCACCGGGAGTCGACGCTTAACGCGAATTATTAAAATGTCAAAAATTAAAAATGGCGAATCATCAAATGTGATCTGAGTGCGAAAAAACCCGACCTAAGAATGGTTAAACACGGTCTAACGGTCTAATGCAGTGGTTAATGTGGTGAATTCAGGTCCTGCTGCTAGATCCTAGAAAAAGCAAAAGGGTGACGGTAGAGGGGCGACGAGAGGCCCAAAATGAAAACGCCACCTCCCCCGTAAGCAAAACACAAAAACAAAATCAAAAACATTCGCTGAACGCTTTCAAAATTTGCAGTTTCTAATGCTCACCGCGTACATTTCCAAAAAGATACACAATTCACAACACTAAACTATTTGGTTAGCTAATTCGCTAAATTAAAAAAAAAAAACATATAAAAGAAAGAAACGCTCGATATTTACATTTTTTCTGCTATTTGAATGAAAGTTACCCGGTTTTGCCTGAGTTTTTATGATAATCAAAAAAATATATTGGAAAATAATATGATTTTTCACGTATTTTTAAGTCACATGTGTATTTAACAGCTCCGTTATGCAAACAATGTGGCAAATTAAAAGTCTGTATTTGAGGTGATCTATAAATGCAGAAAAGTTTTGCAAATTTCAAGAGGCCAGAACTTGAAATTCGAGCGTTATGTGCTTGAGATGTCTAAATACAGTAATATAAAGAATAAATGCTATAAACGTAGGCAAATAAATTAATAAAAGTATTTCTACCCTTTGTGCAAAGTCTGCCAATAATTTAAAAAGGATTTGCACATTAATTTGAAATACATTTCAGAGTTATTAAGTAATACAAATTGCAAAAAATAGAGGAGATTTCTATTCTCTTTAATTTTAAAGCATCTAACTTCACACAATCATAGACAATACAGAATATAGATGGCTCAACCATAGACATCAAAATACAACATAACCATAGACACATGTGGATAACACAACCATAGATATATTACACAGATCATCGTTTCTCAACCTGGGGGTCGCAATCAAAGTATTACATATACCTAATTCCTAATAAACTATGAATAAAGATGTGTCAATTCATTTATCAAGGCGGCGGTTGAGTTTGTTTTTCACTAAAATTGCATTCTATGACATTTGAAATACATATAAGTAAATTATTTTCAAGTCACAATCGACGGTTTCTGTAAAAATAAATAATATGTTCGAGAAAACTTTTCCGCACAAGTAAGAAGTAGCAAATGGTACTCGTGGCAAGTGTAAACATATTATTTTTTCACCTTAGTAATGCTAAACTTTGATAAACGTTAAAATACATGGTAAGGGGGCTTTAGGTTTCTTTTTACTTTTAACCCCTAGTGTGCCGGATGTGCCAATAGTCACCGGGCAGTAATCATTATCTTTTCAGGAGTTTTTATCCTTTAAAACCCCTTTTTAGCATATTAAAATTAACTGTATTCGCTTGTCAACAAAATAATCTATCCATAGAGATATTTTGCATTTCGTTAAGTTTGCTACAAGTTGAGTAAAAAGTATTTGAAGATTGCTTACGTAGTGCGGCAGAAAAAAACGATCTTCAAAGTGACATTACTGTTTATAAATACGGGAAAACCTCGGAAGATTTTATTTTTATTTGAAAAGAAATTTATTCAGCCACACGGAAATATAATAAAAAGACAGAAAAATCTTCACAGTGCTTAATCAAACTTTTTTTAGTGACGTGAGGGAGAAAAACATCATCTTCCGAATATAAGTAGCTATTACAGAAAAACGACTTATGTCATTAACGTACTGTTTAAAAAAATACATAAACACATTATCAGGGAAGATTTTATACTTTACAAAAACATCATTTTATAAAACACAAATGAGTTATTACAAAATTACTGGTACGACGGAAATTATACTTTGGGGGAATCTGGCATTCCAGAGGTTAAGAGGGTCGCGACACTAAGAGGTTGAGAAACGATAACATAGACAACAGAGCTACATATTATAGACAAGCCAACCATAGACACAGCACACGACGCCGGCGAATATTATCGGCGCGAAAAGAGCGTACGCATTTTGGCGCCATTATTGACATTACTGGCAGGAATCAATGTTGCCAGCGCGAATAAAATTACAATATTATTTGTGGGCAGGCACCCGCCGCTAACGATCATTTCATACTGGGAAATTAAATTCTCGTTATCTGCGATGTAGTTTCTTTTCGGGCGTTCTTTCGGCTTTATTTTATTGCAGATAATAAACTCGGGTGGTGTGAGATAGAAATCTTTTTGGAAATTACGCGGAGGGTATTTTGTGATACCCTTGAGCCGCCGCATGCGAACTGTCGTAGAAATAATCAATAATGTGTAGCGATTTCACTAGGATGCTTCTTTCGAAATAAGTTCACGCGGTGGGTTAATTTGAATTATAAAAAAATTGTTTATGATAAAAACTTTAAAAAAAAAACAATTTGGAGAAATTTTCAAATTTTATCCACTTTCATACACTTTAACAATTGTTTCAAAGATATTTTTATTGATTTATGTCATTTTTTTACGAAATCTCTTTTTCACTCTTTTTTCATACATTTTTATGACATTTTCAAAATTTTCACACAACAATGAAATTTTTATACATTTTTGGATAATCTTCGTTATTATAGTCGGACAGGATCAGGGTACAAAATCAATACATAATTTAAATTTTATTCTACTGTTTTCTAATTCTTCTGTTATTTTATTTTATATTTTGTTCTCCCTCTATATGTAAATATAACCGCTAATTTTGTATTTTTATTAAGTTTAATTTTGTATCCTGATGATGCTTAGGCTTTGCGAAACCGATCGGTCATAAAAATTAAAATAATATCCGTGGTCTTACACATTTTTTAAATTTATTTCTTTAACTATATTTTATTTTCTCATTTGCACAATGTAAAAATACCGACTTTATTTGTCAAAATTTTACTTATTTTAATATCGTTAAAAGTTTATTTTCTATTAAACTTGAAAACTAGGTAAAAGGTAGTTTTATTTCGTTGCGAAAACATTTACCAATCCCAACTATCAATATTCCCGTATAAAATAACTCAAATCCAACCCACAACTTATCTTTCCTTTGAAGAGAAAACGATTATTATATCATATTTCCTTTAGAAAAATACACGAAAACTTTACACTAAATCATTATTGGTACATTTCTTCGGCAAATTCACAACGGTTCAATAAGTAAGCACGCAAAAAACGCCCTTCGGTTCACCAAAAGAGAACATTATTTTCGTCTAAACAAGAATTTTTATTTTATTTTATCTAAACATATTGCGAGCTTTGAATTTGGAATTTTCCGATATTTTAAAAAGAACATTATTTCAAAATAAGAATAGATTTTTTTCTGCGGAATAAAATTACCACGCATTTTATTTTTATGGAATAAAAGAAGTTAATTTTGTTATCTTTTAGTGAACTGAATATGCGTTTTATAATTGGACTATTGCATGGTGTTTTAAAAACGCATTAATTTAATCGTATTATAATAATACAAAACTAACCAAAAAAAAACATTGGCAAACATATAATTAATTAATACATACTTATCTATCTATGTCATCTTTTGGGATGCTGTGTAGAGGGTATTTTTAAATGAATGAAAGGAATGAACATGGAGACCCATATTTAAGGAGACAAGAGTAAATTGACGCAAAACGAGTTGTAAAAACGACCCGTTCTCGTGACAAATGACAGCGGTGTAAAATGTGCACGTTAGACGTTTTACCAGATTGTAGGATCGACACGATCAAGTAAATCAAATACAATAGTAAAATCATGTCAGATTTTGATTTAACAGATTAGAAATGATTCTAAAAAATGAATGAATGAATGCGAAAGAAATTGATACCAAGACAGAACAGTGTGACGGTTAATAGATGGGTGGATAAGGGAGTGTTAGGATAATTTAAAACGCACAAGTAAATAAAAGAAGAAGTCGGATATACCCAAGGACATGGCAAGGTAAAGTGAGTCAATTTTTTTTTCTTAATGTTAAGGAGTGTGTGCTAAGACCTTACCTTCTCTGCATATACCTGCGAGAAAATAAGATGGTGATATGACAGTTAGCTGGTCAGTTAGATAGATAATAACAATTTCGTTACGTTTCTTATTAAAATTAAAAAGTACGAATTCGAACAAGATGTCTACATCTTCCGCCAGAGGCGCTGTCGGTGTCTGGACTTTTTAACAGGAAGGTTCCGGCGGCGCCCGCTCGCGGCGGAAGGCAGCCGGAAATAAAGGCGTTCTAAATTTAAACTCATGTCACGTGACGGCCGCCAGTTCAAGCGAAAGCCTGAACATTGGAGTAGGTACCTCTTGACACGGTAGGCCGGGCCGCCTATCTTCAGATTGACACAGTTAACTTTGCAAAGGGTGGGGTCGTTGATGTAGATATATAAAAATCTATGTACTGTTCCCTAAAGGACTTAAATTGGTACATTAATTACACAGTAAAATCGGTTGATAAGATTTGATACTTCAAAGCATTTCTAAAGCTCTGAAACTTTTTTTTTTCTATAGTCGTATAAAAAAATTTTTTCGTATGCAAGGCCAAGAATTCTCCTACTTAAAGTATTTTTCTAAATTATAATATCGTCGCTGGAAAGGCAAAAGGGCTTAAGCGACACTTTGGTCAAAAGTGAGTTAAAAATGGAGTTTTAATCAGGGTTTTTTGTGCATCGAATGCTCTGACTCTTGTTTGATTCTAAAGACTTTTGCGGCCCTTCAGCCATCTAAAATATATTTACCATTTGGGAGAAGGCTTGACTCAAGCGACACAATATCGGGACTTTTTTAAAGCATTTTGTCGCTTCGGGTAACTCAGTGAGAGCATTGAGTTATCTGAACTTATGGCGCTTCAGCCATTTTGCCTTTCCAGCGACGATATAGCTAATAAATTTAGGTACGTGTTTTAAAAATGCAGTTTTGTTCATAAATAATAATCATTGAACTTGTGGCAGTCAAACATAAAAATAAATATTGTATTTTGAAAACTTTGGCTTTATATATACTGAAAAAAAACTGTTAAAAGTAGTATAGAATATTATTTTAAACAATTATCTTAGCAAGGTAAAAAATATAATATAAGGTTATAGATAAGATAATAGACTTCATATTTTTCACACACTGACCATAGGTGTCAGCAATTGACAGGACGATAAAGTAAAGATTCGCCAAAGTGTTGTCATTACTAAAAATGCTAAAATATTTGTTGAAAAAAATTTTTAAAACAGAGCAAAGTTGATGTAACATATGAACACCCCACCGCAAGAACCTGTTAACTAACTGTCGAGTCATTCTGAGATATTTAGTCTTTTGCGTTTTGTTAAAAAAAAAAGTGTGAACCATCACAAATCCACACTACTATTTTTCATGAATGTAACAGCTAACATACTACATTTAATATACAACTTAGCATTTTAAGGCATTTCTGCAATAAAATGTTGTTATTGTAGATAACATGTTTTAGCCATTAACAAATATTTCAGTTAAAACAAAATTTGCAGTTGACATATTCAACTCTTTAATTTTCCATGTTTGTGCCGTTTTCATGATCTGAAAGTGTGTTTTTGTTTTTTATTTATTTTATATTTCTAAAATCAGTTTTACACCAAAACATTGCAAAAAACACAAAACAATGGTAATCATAATTACACAAAGATTAAAGTAAAAAGAAGTTTAAAAACAAACAAAAAATAGTTTTCAAGAAGTACATAATATAGTTAGAAATTAATAGCTAGTTCTTGCTTAAACTTGTTGTAGCTCGTGTGAAAAATATCCAAATTTCCTGCGAGGCAGTTAATTAACCTAGTCAGTCTTCCCAGGGGCATCACCATTGGTAAGTTAGTTCGGCATCTGGGAAGAAACAGAAGCCTGTGTTGGCGGCCTCGCGTGAAATTATCAGGGACATAAAATCCATTTTCCGCCTGGATGTCAGGTATTAATAATACACCTTTCAGGAGTTTATGAGCAAAAAGCAGTAATGCTATTTCCGTCCTCGAACCTAAGGCTGCAGATACCCAGCATTCCCGAGATAAACGCTGTTGGAAACAGCCATTGGTAAAAACCAAACTCTCTCATGTAGAGGAACCGTATAAATTTCTTTTGAATTTTCTCGACCATTAGTACATAGGTGTTCATTGGATAGAGCGTACCGGAATTAGTTAAGTGAGAATACTAACTCATTTTTGGCAAAAATGTGAGTTAACAAGTTTTTGGCGTGGGGTCTTCATATGTATACACTGTCAAGATAAGGGTTAATATGTTTTGAGCACTTTATCATTATTCGAAAAAAAAAACTTTGATGGCCAGCCTATCGAACATCAGTAACTAGGTGACTACCCCAAGCAAGTAGCCAGCTACCTGTCGTTTTTCACTATCCTATTCTCTCTCTCCCTCTACCCAAATAAGGGCGGCCACGTGAGTTATTATTTGAAAGGGGAGAATCTGTTGTACTTTCACCCTCTTTGTGGGATTCTATTTTCACTCAGAAATAAAGTTTTCTAGAAAATAGCACACCGCGGTGAAAATAACAGTTCTTTTTTTTGTGGAAATTTGTAACATTGCGATATAAGAAATCGTGATGAAATATTATTAAACGAAACACGGTAACGTTGTGCACGTCACTCATTATGTATTTAAACGTGCCAACCGGTTTCGGTTTAAGCATGCCTCGTCAAGGCAAATCAATGCAAACAATTAAAAAAAACATGTAATTAAAAATAGCAATGCGCTTTTTTTTTGTAACGAAATAGTGAAACTTTGTGAGCATCACTTTATTTTAAAAAATAAACACGCCAACCGGTTTCGTTGAAAACGTGCCTTTGTCTGCGCCAAATTGCTTAAGATTTTTCGACTCCTAGGCCCCAGATAGGCCAGTGAAATTGACTTTATAATAGAATTTAATAAGAAATTTCTTTCAGTGCCATGTATATTGCATAAATGTTGGCAGGAGTGTTTAGATAAATATAAATTCATTATAATGTTGCTAATGTTAACTACTTACAAATACAATTCAACTAATTAATAATCATAACCGATAAAAAAATTAAAAAATGTACGAATATTTTTAGTAATAAAAAACATAGAAACGAAAATAAAAGCTTTTTTTAATAAAACGTTTTTTAGAACTTTATCTCTGTTATACGAAATGGTAATAAAAACTAACTTAACAATATTTTTATACATTCTTAAATTAATTAGAATAATAGAATGAACATTATTTTATACTATATCGTCGCCGGAGAGGCAAAAGATCTGAAGCGCCATTTCGCGAACTTTTCATCAGAGCACTTAATTTTTTTTTTTTTTTTACAATAAAATTCATAAGTTTTCAGTACCTGGTTGGATTTTTGAAAAAAAGTTAACTCAATGCTCTCACTGAGTTACACGAAGCGACAAAAAGCTATAAAAAAGTCCGAAACTTGTGTCGCTTGAGTCAAGCCTTTTCCGAAATGTCAATATATTTCAGATGGCTGAAGGGTTTACAAAAGTATTCACAATCAAACGAGAGTCAGAGTATTTGGTGCCGAAAAAATAACTAATATAACTGCACGTTTGACTCATTTTTGACCAAAGTGTCGCTTAAGCCCTTTTGCTTTTTCAGCGACGATATGCTACTCAAATGTTCATCATTTATGTAGAATCTTGAACCTTATTTCTTAACATCTAATAACTTCACAAATCTGTTAGGGGAGTGATTGTAATCATAATTTTAAACAGAGTGCAAAAGCATTAAATATTGATCATTATTATTATAAATATAGACCGGGGTAAGTAGGTCGACGAGGTAAAACGATTATGGTATTACTGGGCGATTTGTAGTCGATTTACCCGGTGAAGTAAATAGGCGCAAATACCCTAAAATAGTCTATTTCGAGCCTTCGCTGTTGGAAGTTTTCAAATGTAAAGTATGATTAAAATAACAATTTTAGCACAGAGCTCAATAGCAAACAGTGTGGGAATAAGTAAAAAAAAAAGTAGGAATAATTTAGATAGTCTTGAAAAGTTTTGCGAAAAGTGGAGGTTTGATGACGTCAATGTCGCTAATTTGGTTATTTTCGGTAGGAGAAATGAATAAATATGTAAATTCTAGAAGATTTTGTCGATTTTCAAAACTGTATAATTTGTTGATACAAAAAAAAACATATTTTGCAATGCATAAGTAAGATGTTTGTATCTATTAATAATACAAAATGTAGAATCAAACTGTTGCAATTTACATAAGACGTCAGACGGAAATATTTTTACAGTTTTAGAAAGTTTTGAGGAAAATCGTAGTTTGATGACGTCAATGTAGGGATGGTTGATATTAGAAATTCAAGGTACCTACGGTTCCAGTTACCGGTGACTGGCGAAAAGCCGGTTATTTGTCCAGTTATTTTTGGAACCGGTTCCTGGTTCCAGAAAAGTTCAACGAAAAGGATTTTTATATTACAAAGAAAGGATTCCTGTAATATATTTTTTTAAATTTCATGAGAGGGGGTTTTGCTAGCGATATTCTGAAAACGAAAAGAACTGGAACCGGTTACTGCCCGAAAAAATGTGGGGGGGGGTTGCTAGTGATTCTCTGAAAACGAAAATAATTGGAATAGCATTGGCAATCGGAGAAATTATATCGACGGTTCCAGTGACCGGCTTGGAACCGGTTCCTTTTAATCGGGACAGGAAACTCGATCATCTCTATGTCAATGTAGGTAATGTCATTATTTTAGCTACGAATTTCTCGGACAACTTTGCGAGGATAAAGGATCTGTTAAAAGCGATGAGTTTTAGAGAAATGTGTACTCGGTCGGTCATTTGTACGAGTACATTATATTCAGATATTTATATAAATTGGTATAAATACAAATTCAGCATCTAACAGAATTGGTAGCAAGGTAAAGACGTCAGAAAAAAGTCGAAATAGTTTTAACACTTTGAAGAAGCTTTGCGAAAAGTCGTAATTTGACGACTTTAATGTCGTTACAGTCAGTCGTTTTTTTACCATGGAATACTAAGATAACTTCGTTAGGAGAAACAGTTAATACTTCAAGGTTATTTCGAAATGAATGCTTTATTGGTGAATCGTTTAATATATTATTTTGTATTCTTCTCTATTATAGGTATTGTCGTGATAAATTCACTTGTTACAAACTCCCAGTTCAATCAGATACATCAGAAGATAACGGGGGTTATTTCGACAGTTTGAAAATGCTTTGCGAAAAGTCATAGTTTGTGGTTTGATTACGTCAATGTCGCAAATATAGACGTTTTTAAATGTGAATTAAGGTTTTATTTAGTGCTCTGTAAGAAAGATACAGGTATAATATCACATGCATCATCAAACACAATATCAAATACGATACATCAGAAAAAAGTGGCAATATTTTTGACAGTTTGAAGAAGTTTTGAGAAAAGTCGTAGATCGGAGACATAATTGTCGCTAATATCGTTATTTTCACAACATTTTTTTCAGGTGTCTTCGCTAAGAAAACTTATCAAACTAATTATTAAATACTTTAAGAAATTACCGACATATATAATTGTATACATTGTTGATATATTTAATATAATCTTTTGTTATCTGCAAGAAAATATCGGTATGTACATAACGTGTAAGTAGTAGGAACGTAGTTGGTGATCCTATTCTTTACTTTTTTAATGTGTAATCATTTAAATTTTTAATACGCAAGTATGTTTAGATTGGTAGAAAATAAATTAGATATTTTGTAAAAAAGACTTCAGTAAATTAAGATTACACTTTTCGCTTTTATTTACTCAAATTGAATTAGTAGAATTTGAAAAGATTACCTTTTTTATTGTGTTATAATTATATGTAGTTATTATGTAGGCTACTTATTTTACTCCTATTAAATTAGTATTTAGTTTTATAAACACTTAGTAACTAAATTAGTATGGCACTGCACTCTCGCAAAATACATTTTTACATAAATTCAACTCTCTCTTCTATTTAAATACATTTACACAAAATCAACTTCCACAAAACAACTTTTAACATTCTGAATTTAAACAGTTCTTACTCAAATTTTAACACTGTCCCATTTTAAACATTCCAAAATTAAACAACTTTTACCCCAACTTACACACATTTCAGATATGCGTTAAATGTCTAAGGAAATGATATAAGTGCTTGATAAAAACATGTTTATATAAATATTATGTTTAGATGTTTTTAAGGTTGTGTGATTATTTCCAGGAATGCCAGCAGGAATATTTTTATGATGATATTGTAAGTACATTTATATAAAATGTAAATAAGTGTGTTTATGTTGATTTGTTACTAATGCATTCATAAAATACTAAAAGATTCATAAACGATACACAAATTAAAAGTAACCCAAACTATATTATAAATAAAATATACCAACGTATTAGGTTTATTTTACTGACTACGCTTAAGTTTTTTTATGAAGCGATTAAACAAGCGAAGCTCAAATACTTACTAATGTGAAAAGATGCACATTTTTTTCTTTTTTAAAACCGGAAGTAATAAACCGGTTCCGTTCAAGTTTTAAAACCTTTTTTTTTAATTAAGCAATTGAAGACCCTACGGCAAGAAGCTGTTAACTAACTGTCGAGTCATTCTGAGATATTTAATCTTTTGCGTTTTGTTAAAAAAAAGTGTGTACCATCACAAATCCACACTACTATTTTTCATGAATACTATAGCTAACATAATTGATTTAATATATAGTTTTGCATTTTAATGCATTTCTGCAATGCAATGTTATTATTGTAGATAACATGTTCTTGCAATTAAAAAATATTTCACTTATAACAAAATTTGCAGTTAACATGTTCAACTCTTTGATTTTCCACGTTCGTGCCGTTTTCATGGTCTGAAAGTGTGTTAATCGGATCGAGCGTACCAGAATTAGTTTAATGAGAATACTAACTCATTTTTGTCAAAAATGTTAGTTAACAAGTTCAAGCCGTGGGGTCTTCAATTGATAAAATGTGAACATTAAAAGGATGATGTCTATAGCTCATAATAGACGTAAATTTACGGGAGAAAATAGTAGCCTAGATTTTTAGACAGGTAAAGCTGTGTAAGTTTTATAACGCCAGAGCTTACCGTTTAAGAAATTCGTCGCTTTATATTAGAGATAACACTGTGATTTTAAGCAACAGTTTTTTTTTTGCAATAAGAGAATTTGTCTATTATATCGGTTTGACGATTTCATTTTAGAATAACATGCAAAAAGACTTACTTTCCCAGTTACTTGTGTAGCTTTCCCAATGGGGGGAAGTTGTTTTTACTATCTTTATTGTGTTGTGTTGTAATACACGTGACGGCGGGCTAGAAAGAATGACTCGGTGTATTTTTAGCACCCCCATGGAAACTAGATTCGAGGTTATTTTGATGGGGGTTGGGGAAAATGAAAAAAATAGAAAAACCGCAACAAATAAACCATTTAAAAAATAAACGCTTTATAAATATGCCATAGTCTACCTTGAGTCTTGTAAACGATTTTAAAAAAAAATAAGGGATAAAACT
The DNA here is from genome assembly GCA_022651775.1 of Drusus annulatus. Lineage (NCBI taxonomy): Eukaryota > Metazoa > Arthropoda > Insecta > Trichoptera > Limnephilidae > Drusus > Drusus annulatus. The sequence continues at coordinate 335,575 of JAGWCC010000154.1, read as the reverse complement.
TCAAAAGAACCACTAAAAAAAATCACTTAAAAGTCACGCTTTCTTTATTAAAAATGGTAGAATAACCAAAAATCACGTAAATTCCGGGTAGGTAGGTACTACTGTGTTCAGTGTTTTTGGCCAAAGTTGCAAAAAAATATTTTTTATCACGCTTGTGTTAAGTTTAAGGACAGTAAAAAGTTTTTTGTTGTGTTCATGTGTAAATAATAGGTTTGTTTGTGATGCAAAAATTATAAGTTTTTAAAATCTTTTGAACTATCTGAAGGCTTAGCACCCAAAAAAACACACTTTCTGGCTTTATAATAAAGCAATACAACAAATGATTTATATAGTAATTCTATGTGTAGTTAGGAAATTGTCTAAGGTTTCCTGTGAACCCGATTACTAAACAGTAATCTTTAAAATTATTTATGACCATTTTAGATAAAATGTCTAAAAATGCCTTTACTGGTTTTAAAAACTGCACCTTTTACAGACATTTTAATACGTTTTTAAAATAATTTCAGTTTAAAATTTGAATTCATCGGAAACCTTAGTCATTTCCCTAACTACCCATAGAAAATTTACAGATAAATAATTTGTAGTATTGCTTGTATTAGAATGCTACCAAGCGACGTTTAACGCCATTTTTGAATATTTAATCACCGATTAAATATACAATTTTTAAAATAATAATTTAACTTTACGAAAGCTAGTATTTGATTTCAATGCCTTACCTAGATGAATTTCTGACAATAATAAACTTATCTAAAAATATTCCATTACCCATAGCATAAAAACGTTTAAAGCAACTGAAATAATGTTCATAAAGACATTTTACAATGAGTCTCTGGAGATTTTATATTTTGAACAGTAAATAAATTGAATGACAGTACTGTTCACGCTCAAAAATATAGTTGGAAGAATACTTTTGTCATATATACAGGCGGTGACTTACTAACTGACATAGTAACTGAAAAGGATTAGATTCGTTTAGATTAACACCAGTTCAGTAAAGTGTTATTGTTTAAAATTGATTGTAAACATTGAAGATGCATCTTCGAATACTTCACTGATAGATGTGTTTTTGTTTTTTGCAGCAGGCTTGCGGGAAATACATCCCAGCCACGTCGGGGGCCCAGAGCAACCAAACAGGCGTAGGGATGGACGGAACTTACCTGGTGGAAGCATCCTTCTAAAGCAACAGGAAGCCGCACACGGTTAGAACAAGACGTAAGTCACCGGTAATATCATAGAGCACGAGATGTTATCGAAAAGTGTGACCTAAAAGCTGCCAAACGCTGGAAAACGGAAGAAAGAAACGCGCCCGGCTCTGAAACGTCAGAAAGATGGCGAAATGTTCCTTTCTGGCGGCAAACGTGTTGACAGTTTGAAGTTCAGTGAAAATCCGAAAGAGTGTTCTAAGAAAATACAAGATGGAAGCAAATAAATGGTGAAAAATGAATATTTTACGAAATACGAGAGGTGTAATCATTATTAATTTAGTATCAGCAAATCAATGTTTCCGTTTTTAGTCTAGTGTATTCCAATTTAAAATAAATATGACTTATTCAAAATAAATGTCTAACATTTGCTTATTATAATAATAATGATGTGGTGGAAGTTTGAGAAATGTTGTTGTTTGAGGTCAGGGTTTGTGACTCGTAAAGGCAGAAAATCCGGCAATCGGGATAATTATGTTTTATTTATGTGCACAGGGGCGTAACGTCTCTAAAAATAAGACACAATACACAATAATAATTGTTAAACAATGGGTATGTTGTTAAGAAATGTTGAAATATTATTGTAAATCCTTATTTATTTCTTAAAGACTTAGGTTATAATATTGTAAAGAGTGGCGGCAAGTGTTGGGGTGTTCATGATACGGTTAATGTATGCTAAGATCATTTCGAGAACATTGTTTTCAACGTTTTATGACCATTTTAGATAAGTGTATACTTAATTGAACCTCTACTTGTAAGGAAAGAGTGGTTGATATACAGAACGGACAATCGATTAGTAGTAGGTTTGTATGAGAGGTATGGCGGTCTATTTAACGAGAGAAAGCGTTAAGCTTCGAGATACGTTCACAGATGGCGGGTTATTATTTTATTTTTCACAATCAACATAAAAAACATTTGAAAACATAGGAAAACCGTTTTCACAACATAAGACAATTTTTTTGCAATAAAAAAAAATATTTGACAACAATACATTCATAAATAGTTTTTAAAATTTAGGTTCTTTTTAGATTCACGCCTACCATTACAAAAATTGGAGTATTAGATACATTGAAGTTTTGAACTAAGAGCAACTGCTACATTTTTTTAGTTATGACTGAATAATACAACAGAAAGGTCACAAATCGTAATCAAATAAAAAAACCTAATGACTTCTTTAAGATATTTTAATGCTTTTTGGTTAAACGCGAACTATGAATTCAAGCATGAGAAAAATGACAAGAAAGCCGTTAACATTCCAATTTAGGCGGGGAAAGCGTCCAAGATGGCCGCTCACGTACCGTAGAGATGAGGCGTCAACTTATAGACGTCTGAATTAACCGTCATTGGAATCGATACACAGAACCAATGTTGCTTATGTATACTTGCTGTTTCTTGAAACAGCGTTGCATTTTTTTTACGTATTCATGTTTTAGTAGGCGTAAAACTAATAATTACTACAGTAAAACGTAAATCGTAGATAATCCAGTCCATAGATATACAATATATAACATAAAAATAGATTTAAAAAAATGCAAAAACTAGATATATTACAAAATAGACAAACAGGCACCTCGTAATTAAATTACACTTAATTCATATCAGTCAAGTAAAATAATTAAAAAAAGATTGCAGCCTAAAATCGGAAGAAATTCAAATATTAATAATTTTCAATACAAGTATGAGATCGTTTAAAAAATGCCGCTTTCTAACGAGGTTTTGGTGGCTTAATTGGCAGAGTTTACTTCCGGATAGAGCAGAGGTTCCGAGTTCGAGTCTCGGTCGTGATCATTGTTCTTTTTAGTTTCTAGCTTTTTTCTGTATCATATTTGTGTTTTAGATTATTAACACGTTCATTGCTGACACCGCGCGTTGATTGACATGGGACCGGTATGCGCACAACGCGCCACGCGCGTTGTGTCGCCTCTTCGCCTTGAACCGATCTAAACAGACTCATCCATGTTGTTTTGAGTCGTTCCAAAGGGCACAGGAAAACCCGTTACCCGGAAGTTTGAATTGATCCGTCATTCATGTTCCATTAATATGTTCGAATTTTTGTTAGCAATGAACGTGTTAATATATTTTTAATATTTAACATAATAGACATTTTAATTACTTTATAATATATTAACTGTGAATTTAATATGGAAACCCAAATTTCTTTTTCTACCGTTATAAATTAACGCTAGTTAATCTAAAGACCTTTAATTAAATTACTGCACGGTCATAGTAACACGGTTTTACTTATTTTGAATAAAGTACACACGGAGTTACCTGGAGACGAGGTTAAGAAAATAAAGAAAACAGTTGAATAAACGATCCTTTGTCTATGGCGTACATTTCTCTCGTTAAATACGACCCGTGTAAGCAATGGCGGCTCGTGGTTCTTCATATTTAGGTAATTAGAAACATCATTTTTATTGTCTCCTTTCCTTTGTTAACTCAAAAAAAATCGTAGAAAGCAATCACTTTGTGATTTGACATATTTAATGAAAATTAAATAATAACTTTGTATAAAACTTCAGATTTTATTTGAATTTTTATGACCGACCGGTTTCGCTTAGCCTAAACATCATCAGGGTAATAAATAAATTAAACTAAAAACACAAAGTGTGCGGTTATATATACATACAGAAGTAGAACACGATATAAAATAAAATAAAAGAACAGTGAGAAAACAATTGAATACATTTTAAATTATAACAAAAGAACAGAGAGAAAGAGACAGATAATATAAAATAAAAGAGGCAAAACGTCAACTGAAAAGGTGATTAAAGAATAAAAAAAACTATGCTAAGCGAAACCGGTCGGTCATAAGAAATAAAATCAAATCTGCGGTCTTATACGAAGTTATTATTTTAATTTCCACCAATATAAATACTTTTTTTTAAATCTTTGAAAAAATCGCCATGATTGACTTGGATTTTGTACAAAAAAAGGCGCCAAATTCAAATTTATTCGTTTTTCGAGGCGCCATTTGATTCAGGGCTAACAATGCATGTTTTAATCAATTGATTTCAATGAATATCTGAAAGGAATCGGTGTGTTTTCTCGTGATTTTTCACGCATAGTTTTACCGCTAGTAAAATATAATTGTTATTTATTAATTATATAATTTTTGTTTGACCACGAGCCACCACTGGTAACAGACAGCCGGGAATAAGTTGTCCGTACGAAGAATGAGGGGAAAGGTATGTTTACAGCTTGTTGAGGGTAAAAGGGTTCCGTTAATAATTACCTTCGATGTTAGTTAATTAAATAACTAATTAAGGTAAATCTCTGTAGTTCTACCCTCGATTCCTATTCCACTATAATAATTATTATAATTAATATCGCCGACTCTAAACCTAAACGAAAACTTATTATTGAATCATATTTCAAGATTGCCATGTTTAAATCTGTGTATTTTAAATACGGTTATAATTGAATTTTATCGGTGCGCGATTTTCATTTTCCTTAACAAATATTAAAAGGTATTTGTCTACATATGTATGCACGTATATGAAAATATTAATAATTTAGTTGGGTGGGTACCTACCTACTGCTTAACAATGAAAAACATTTGTTCACCAGTTGCTATGTTCAATATTATTATTCTCAGAAAAAAACACACATATTGAAAACGTGGTAAAAAAATCGACCTCCTTCTTTGGAATACATATAATTTTATCATTATATATTTTGAGACCTACTGCTATAAGTGACAAAGTCGAGATATTTTTTTTAATTGAAAATGTTAAAATTTACTGTTAAACGTGCTGCGAGAATTTTGTGGTTGTTTTAGAGGTATTTCAATGGAAGATGCTCCAAAGAATGGCGTAATTGTTATCTCCGGCACCAGTGCACAATTGGTAGACACGCCAAACGCGTACCTAACATTTTCCATCAATGTTTTTACGAATCGTTCTTGTTCGCTTTGCTTCGGAACATAACATAACGTTTCCTTCTTCATATAACCATATACAACCTCCAATAATATACTGGTCGATAGCTGAGTGGACAAACGCGTCGGATTCCCACACGGACGTCGTGGGTTTAATTCCTCTGCTAGCTAAATCCTCCATCATTGGCAGAAGCAACATTTTCCGCTTATAAAGAAGACAGTTGGAGTTTTTTAAATATTGTCAGGTTATTCATAACTCGGAAATATTTGTCTTTCTTTAAAAAAAAAAAAGAGTTTTTATGACACACGGCTCTTCAAGGCAGATTCACTCATTACAAGAACCCTCCAAACAGCATCCCCTAAGATGAAATAGAACCTTATGAATACATCGGGGGCTCGTGGAGTTAATGTCCCTCCTTACTAGCTAATAAATTCATGTTCAATCGAGGATTTAAGCTATAAATCGCCAAAAATCTAAAGTAAAACTCAATCATCTTAATGCAAATATAATTTTCAATCGATTTATATGTCAAAATTTCTAATACATATTCGCCAAATACCTTATAAATTATAATGAACGTCTTGGCCGATTAAATTAGGTTGATTTTAAGATGTTCATTATAGGGTGTTTAGTAAGTAATCTTCAATTGAATCATACCGGTTGGAAAAAAAATGGTGTGTAAGGGGTTGAAAGATTTTTAGTCTTAACTCTATACTGTAAAAGAAGACTTTGTGACTTTTAGCACGTGGCCAATTATCTATGGTTGAATTTGTGTTATCTATGGTTAAAATTATCGGTCCTTAATTGTCTCTCCTCTCTTATAAACTCTAGCCCTTTTTATTAGGGATGGTTAATATCGGAAATTGGGTGTACCTGCGGTTCCAGTTACCGGTGACTGGCGAGGAACCGGTTCCCGGTGCTAGAAAAGTTCCACGAAGAAGATTTTTATATTAGGAAAAGATTTCTCGCTGCCAAAATGAAAACTAAAAGAACTGGAACCAGTTCCTCGCAAAAAAAATCATTGGGGGGGAGTTGCGAGCGGTTTTCTAATTTCCTATCTTTCCGATAAAAAGCATTTAATGGATATTCTTTTTTTTGCCAAAAAAGTAACCGGTTCCTTCGGGGAATAATATCGACGGTTCCAGTGACCGACTTGGAACCGGTTCCTTTTAATCGGGACAGGAATATCGACCATCTCTACTTTTTATCAGCGAGAATATCAAATTGAACTCCAAACATCTTCTTGTGAATGTTTTGACATAAATTCCCAGCATCCGAACTTAATCTTTATCATCTTAAAAGCGTGGCCCTTCAAGAAGATCACCCAATTATATAAGATAAATAACTAAAAGATAACTAAGATAACTCGCATTCGTCCAAATAACAATATTCGCTAAGAAAAAAATCTAAGAGCTAATTATTTGAATTTATCACTTTTCTCCGTGTCCATATCAAATATTTACAATGTGATCTAAAAAAATTCGCTTTTCCAGAAGGTTGGGGGATGTTACGACCTCTCAGCATAATTTGGTAGTTACCATTCCGAACAGTATTGGCCTATTACTTAGGAAAGTGTAAAAAAAAATAATGTACGAATACAACTTTACTCTGCACCTCAGAGGCATACGAGATCAAGTTCATTTTTACCAAAAATTACAATATTAAAATACAGAACTAAAGTACCAACTATGGCCCCCTATTTACAGCTTCTACAGGCTAAATGTAGTGGGGAGGGGAAGGTGCTGGGTAAGATGAAAGTTGGGAACTACCTGGCTATTCAGATCTGGTCACAAAACACGGCTATAGCCATTTTAAGCCACGTTTGGATTCTGAATGGTGGTTTTATATAGTGAATACCGCACAAGAGTCCCAAATGCTCCAAACCATTCCCAATTGGGGTATGTTGTGAGGCTGAAGGTAGTGGAAGAGAAGGTGCTAGTTAAGATGAAGGTTGGGAACTATCTGGCTATTCAGATCTGGTCACCAAACACCGCAAAGACCATTTTAAGCAACGTTTCGATTCCGAGTGCGGTCTTTCACCAGAGCAATACTTAAAGCATCTACCACTCTTGAACGTGCCGCAAATATACTATTTAGTATGAATTAAAATGCGTCATATGACATATATTAATTAAATTAAAGTTGATTGCGCACGCCGGGTTTGAACCCCAACCTCTGGATTCGCAGTCGAGCGTCTTACCACTCGACCATGGAGCCCGTCGAGTTATGCACAGTTGTGTGTAAAGACGACTAAAAGAGGAAATAAAGAAACCATTTTTTTAGTTGTTCGGCTGTCAAATTATTTTCAATTTGGGTTTCACAAAGTTTTGTGTTTATTTTATTCGGGGAAAAAAATCTTAGAAAGTGATTCACTTTTTCAACGTAAAAATGCACCGATAATAACATTTGATAAAGTTCACCTGTTACAGATTTATGTTGCCAGCTTTAAAAAAAAATATATATATATATATATTTATATTTATATATATATATATATATATATATATATATATATATATATATATATATATATATATATATATTATAATTTTGTAATGTTTTCCTCACTTGGATTTTCCCTTTAATTTAAATAATTATCAACGCAGGAATGTTTTTTTGTTATTTTGTCTCGTGTCACTGTAATATTCCTTTAAAAAAAATACTTTTAAACTATAGATTTAAACGAAATTCGTTTGAAAAAAAAAAGTATTTCTACTCTCTTATAAATTAGCATAAATGGACATGATATCATATTCCTCCCAGGTACAGAACTTGAAATGGCAAAACACCTAAATATTCTAAATTATATTTGATGTTTGTTATTTGATTGATTGGAAATATTTTGGTTGATTACAAATATATTTATATATATTTTTTAATAATGAAAAAAACTTTCTATTCAATTGTTTTCTAATATTCGTATACGAAAATTGTTTTAACATCATTACACGGTGCCCGGAGACTTGCATTAAAATATAAAATAGTGATCATCTAGCACATAGAGAACACAAATAAACAAAAGTTTTGTTCGATTTGATCATTTTTACTTTTTTTTAACAACTTTAGGGTTAAGAATCTATGTATACCGGGCTGACGAATTTTAAAAGACGATAAACATACGAGAATATTTTTTGTTTTACCAAAAAAATTAAACTTAGGACTAAATTTATTTAAAAACTCAAATGCGATGTAGATTCATTAGTTTCACGCTTGTACCACGAGTTTCCGGACACCATGTAAAACACTGACTAAGTTTTGCTTGTACCCAAGCTTCGTCAAGGTTGTATAATATTAACTTAAAAATAGATAATCTGCTTGTCTGAAGCAACAAAAAACTCTCGAACAGTGAACACTGGCGTCATGAAATTTGCACAGCTCGTTATTTATGAAATTACAGGGTGAAAACAATTGTTTTCAGTTCATCATTTATACTATGAAACATAAAGCTTGAAATTTCAATTTAGGTTTAATTAAGGCAAAACGCCATTTTGTGTGTACAATATTTTTCAATTAACTAATGAAAAAAAAAACTCGTTTGAAGCCAGGCTAGCATATTACCAATAAAATCACTGGTGAAGCTTGGGTACAAGCTTATAGTGGTTAAAACAATGTTTAAGTATATTTTTTATTATTATATTAAATAATTTATAATCTCACACCCACGTATTGATTTCTATGAAAGACCTATAGTAAATGTTTGTCTTTGTTTATATTTATTTGGAAATGTGTAAAAACTAGACATAAACTAATCTTTCAATACGCATTTCAGATATCTATAAAAATATATTTCTACATGTGTGTAATTTGGATGTGTAATTTTTTTTAATAAATATATAATCTGTTATGTTTGTGATAAATTTTTCATTGGTCTTTTTTATATGTGTCTCTTGGTCTGTATATAAATAATTCATATTCTAAATGTTGGCCACACGTTGTGGTAAAAGAATTCTAAAATAATACAATTGCTATGGCTTAAAAGCGGTTGAAATTAACTGTTAGGAAAGTTTTTTTGTCTTTTCAAATATATATTCTGTGTTGTTATGATCATCTGTTGAAATTCTGTACAATATAATTATCGTGTTATTATTCTTATCGGAGTAAAATGCCAAATATTTGAAATGCTGTGAAAAAAAATTCCAAAGGAAAATTATCATAAAATAAATAAGGTGCAATGTTGCCATATAAATCATGCTAAAACCATGTAAATCAAACCATTAGATCATTATATTTATACAGAAGACGTTAGTACTGATTTGTGTGTGTGTATATGTATACTTCAATATACAGAAAAAAATGTCCACATATTACTAACACTTGGTCGACTTCCATAAATTTTTCGATAGAATTGCAACAACTAATAGAAAAAATAATGAAAATCGCAAAGTCTAATCCAAATAACGAATGATTGGCTTATTTTTAAATCTCACAAATGAACTTAACACAATTTATTATTATTAAAATTAGCGTTTTACTCCAGTAAAAATGATATTTCTGTTATTTAAAAAAAAAAGATGTTTTTAAAAAAGGGGTTATCTACAGAATAAACATTTTTCATTTATTCATTAAAACATAATACGTCAATTTCTTATTTTTAATGTTTCATATTATTCAATCAATTATTACTTATTTACGATAGTTTATATTAATAGAACATTTCCCTTATTTATAAAAGTAAATAAATAATAGTTGTCATTGAATGTTTTAAAACCATTTGCTATTAATGCAAAATAATTTATTAATTCCAATTTTTCATTGTGTGTGGCACCTTTTAAATATATATATTTTTGGATTGTAAAAATAGAACTGTTTCAAATCTCTAATGTGTATATGAAAAGTGTGGAAACTCCAGTTGTTAATGAAATATAATATATCTGTTAACTGTGAGAATAATTCAAGAAAGGATAAAATGACAGCGTGTAAAGTGGATTATAAAAAAATCCATGATTAATTGTGATTAGTTGGAGATGTTATTCAAAATATATTCACGGAGAAAGTTCGCCATTCTAAGGCCTTTATAAGGTGTTTCTAACATAACAAATATTGGGAATAAAATGCGTTGTCTGATTTTATTATAATAATGTGTGGAGAATATAGAAATAACGTTTTTAAGTACTGTTTAATGCTTCCAACATTCTGTATACGGCAACACTGAGCAACGCGCATGAGCAGTAGGCTAGATTTAGTTCAGAGGTTCCCAAACTTTTTTGTCCCGTAGACCACTTGGCGATTTTTTTCTGTTTTGTATAGACCCCCCTGCTTTCCAATATTGATTTTTTTTAGCGTTGGGAAAAACTTCAAAGTTTTGTGAACGCCTCAGGAACTGGTAGTTCTTTGAAATGAACCCTTCGCGGTGAACGCTTCAATTGAAGTCGAACTCGCCAAAAAATAGTACTAGTCAGTAGAGATCTCAAATCGAAAAGTGCTGGCAAATCAGCAAAAATTTCCCTCCGAAAAAAAACACTAGTCGGTGAAGATTTGAAATCAAAAAGTACTAGCAAATCAACAAAAGTTCCTCCCCAAAAAAGTACTAGCAAATCGGAAAAAGATGAAACTGGGGAAGAACCAGTTCCTCGTCAAATCTTTGTAGTTATTTGGTTCTTTGTAGTCTTTAAAGTCGAACTTCCATTGAAGTACTTAGAATAAAGTACTTTTTGAAGTCCGATTTCAATTGAAATATATCAACTGCCGCAAAACGAAGTAGTCCTTTGAAGTTGGTAAATGCAAAATAAGTATATTAAATACTATTTTTTGTGATAACCGCACAAAAGTTTCAATGTCTGAAGCCAGTGAAAGTATAGCATCCCCGATTCGGGAATGTGTGATGCTGAAAAAAGGTTGAAAATTATTTGAAATTTCACTTCTGCCAGTCTTTCGCCAGGGCGATACTGAGAGTATCTACCGCTCTAGAATATGGGACAAATATGCTACACATTTAACAAAAATATATATGTCGATAACCTGTAAACATTGAATTGAATTTATTTGCGCACGCCGGTGTCATTCCGCGATCTTTGCGCGCGGAGTCAAGGAACTTGACGCTCTACCACGGAGGTCGTATACCTGCTTTGATGGTTATACAATTATAACATTAGCCACATTTACACATCCGAAAATCAAAATAATTTATTGGCCGAGTTTTGGGGGTACCTACCTACTGCAAGGTTCGAACTGCGCGTAGCTCACAGCGCATGCGTGTTGGGTGGTGTTGCCATAACAGAATGTTGCAAACGTTAAACAGTACTTAAATATGTTAATTCGAGGTACCACAAAAATAAAAATATAAATTGTTTTTTTACGGTCAATGTTATGTTATGTTATAATATAGTAAAGAATATTCTTTTGACTTATAATGGATACAGTTGTAATATTCCTACAGCCATTGACTTGTTGCTTAGAAATGCAACTTTTACCATTTTGACATATTAATGAATAAATAATCTAAATACAGAAAATCGTAAACTAACTTTTCTGTGATCTATGGTCAATATTTTAAAAGTGCAAAAATGGTATTTTTTTTGTACGTTTGTCATTTCAAAGATGTGTGTCCTCTTTTACTTGATATTCATATCGTCGACGGAAAGGCAAAAGTGCTGAAGCAACGTTTTGGGAAGTTTTAATTTTGGCTGTTATACGACTTTCTTTTATATCGAGCAGATTGTAAATTAGTAACATTTTTAAATGCAGGGTGAATAGTATTTGATGAGAAAATACGGACGAGGGCTAAAGCGCCATTTTGGGAAGTTTACACAAGAGCACTTTGAAGTTTTTTTGTTTTACAATAAAATTCATAAGTCTTCAGTACCTGGTTGGATTTTGAATAAAAAAGTCAACTCAAGTAACTCAGTGCTATCACTGAGTTACCTGAAGGGACAAAAAGCTTAAAAAAGTCCCAAACTTGTGTCGCTTGAGTCAAACCTTCTCCCAAATAGTAAATATATTTTAGATGTATTCGTTAAAAGCATTCACTTTGTGGCTTGTCATATTTATAAATAAAACAGATAGACTTTGTTTAAAACCACTCATCCAGGACAATATTAAAATTAACAAATTTAAAATTTTAATATTGTCCTGAAGACTGAAGGGGGCTTCCGAAACCGGTCGACATGATATTGAAAAATAAAAGTGGCTTTAAACAAAGTCTATCTCTTTTCTTTATAAATATTTCAGTTGGCTGATGGGCCACAAAAGTCTTCAGAATCAAACGAGAGTCGGAACATTCGATGCAGAAAAAAATCTGATCAGAACTGCATATTTAATTCAATTTTTATCTAAAGTGTCACTTAAGCACTTTTGCCTTTCCAGTGACGATGTGATAAATCAATATTTTACCCAAAAATGTTTACCAAATCACTTTAACTACTTAAATATTTCATTTTTCAAACTGAGAAATGTCATTTTTGCACCTTAACCTAAAAAAAATATGCTAGTTGATTTTTGAAAAGTCAAACCGTGTTGTCCCACCACTTCTTCTTGAGCCAACGTTGTCCTTGAAACGTTGCCTCAAGAAGAAAATAAAAAGTAACAAAACATCACACCCCAAATAAATAAGACATCAAATTATAATCGTTGCATTACTAATGACGTAATTACCCTTGAAAAGTAAGGTTAAATGAAAAACTGAAGAGTTGCATTTGGTATGATTCTTAATGAAGTTGTAATGATTATTATGAGTTGTGATATTGTTTTCTTTAAAATATATCAACGAATGATATAACTTTGTGGTTTTTGAGCCACACATGTAGATAACTATGCTTCAAACCATATTTTTTCACCACTTAAACATAGGATTGTAAGAGCCAACTATTTGGATTTTAGTTAATGAATGTTTTGAAATGAATACATAATGATAAATAAGTGATAGAATATTTTACTAGGGAAATTATAGCCGTTATAAATATGTGAATTATATTTATATCGCCCGTAAAGAATAATCCGATATGTAATAATTATGATTGTAACTGATTTATTAGGAGTACAGCTGTTTTCCCCAAATAATTATTACCTACTATAATATCCAATAAATGTCAGTTGAAATACTAATAGAAAACTAATTGTAACAGGTCAGAAGTGTATGATTTTTGTGGAATTGATTGATTCTGGAATGATACACATTTTCATATGCTCACATGACATTTTTCGTCAATACATGTTTATTTTCTCTTTTCTATATCTATAAGAAAGCGAGTGAGGTGTTAGAATTTGTCTGTCTTTATGTATGTGACATGTAAAACGGGCATATGCCCAAATAGATCATCAACTGTTATAATTCGTACATAATTTATGTGTACACCTAGATGGTTACAACGATTTACTAATCGAAAACCCCATCCCAAATAAATTAAACGAACGTGCTTATGAATTCTACTGATTCGTGACTCTATGGTTGCCAACTCTTTGGATTCATAGCTCTATGGTTATGAATTCTTCAGATTCGTAGATCTATGGTTATGGATTTATAGCTCTATAGTTATGGATTTATAGCTCTATGGTTATGGATTTATAGCTCTATGGTTATGGATTTATTGAATTCATACCTCTATGGTTATGCATTGTTCTGGTTCACAGTTCTGTGGTGATTAATTCTTCTGATTTGTGGCTATATAGCTTGGTCACACGGTTCGATTTTAGTTGATCAACTTTTCTTGAACGATAAAAAATGGACAAGAAATACATCCCACGATTAAGAAGTGAAGTTAGTGCGTGCGTCTCGATAATTTCTGATATTTTGTGGGAAGAACTTAATTATGTCACTAGGAAGAATAAAACACGTTTTAATAATAAAACGTGGTTTTTTGGTTATAAAATCGCTTTTATGAAGGAATTTATTAAGAACATCTAATAGTCTTTTGGGAGAGATGACATTAGAAGATACTAAAGGGTTTTTAATCTTTTACGATTTTAATTATACGTCAATTTGGCAGGTGCCATAGCTCAGTGGATTACTAGTAGCAGACATTTCATCGTTTAAAATAATGTGCTAATTATTTAGAAACATACGTAGTACGCAAATGAATAATGCCGAATGCACACTTGACCGACGAAAGTAGATATCACCGTTCAACTTCATTCGATTCAATTAAAAATTTGATCAACTTTGTTGAAAGATGCTTCCCATTTATCGAATTACTTTAAACTCTTATTCAACAGAGAAATAACAACCAAAATCGAACCGCACGAACCAGACACATATAAGTGAATTCTTCTGATTCATAGCTCTATGGTTATGAAACCCATTGATTTGTAGCTCCATGGCTGTGAATCATACTAGTTCATAGCTCCATTTAAAACCACGATCCTACCTCCATTGTAGAGCATCCACGGTACAAAATAATTACTTCATTTTGATTATCCAGGGATCCCCTTATTGGCATAACCAACAAGATTACGAACAAACTGCAAACTATATGTCAGATTTAAATAAATCCATGTTGATACAAAACAAATAATTGTGTAGTAGGTTAATATATATATATATATATATACACACCATATATTTTTTTTTTAAACAATGTAAAATGTGTAAAATTGACTTACTTATCAATGTTCCTTGTGACAGCTGTAAATGTCCGTCAATCAAAAAATCCATGTCAATAAATATAATATGTTACAATATTGGACTCTCAATTATTGTTTTCTGTGAATGCAGTATCTAACAATGGTATTTCATTTCACAAAGTTACTGCAATTTAAAAGTGAAAGACATTCTGAAAATTTTCAGAGTAAAAATGAACGAAGCCAAACATAAATTCAATAATACATAATTTTGAAGGCTATGGAGGTAATTATTATAAAATCTCGAAATTTTCTCTTATGATTAGCATAATTTTGCATTTTTTAAATGTAAGTAATTGTATAACTAATTGACATATTATATACTTGAACATACCTATATTTTGCTGAAACATTTCATGTTTGGAAGTGAGAAGTAATCTTCTATGTGAATATTACGCTTGTCTTGTCGTTTTTAGTGATCTTTACCCAAACCAAATTCATAAAACGTCAATTTTGTCTCAAAATTCAAAAGCTAAAAAGCATAACCAGGACCTAACTGTTAAAAACAGACGGAAAATAAACAAATAATTTTAAAATACAAAACGCAATGGAATACATTTCTTGGGAATTGCGCTAGCTACCCCCTCTCTATTATCTAATTGATCATCCTCCCCGCCATCGGGAACTGGTTCCAAAAGTAACTGGATATAGAACCGATAACTGGAACCGCAGTGATAACCCATTTCAGATAATAATAATTTTCCTGTCCCAGTAACATTACCCGGTGACGTTACTGTCACTGATATTATTTTTCTAAGGAACCGGTTATATTTAATTTTTTTATCCAAAATGAAATATTCTAAAAAGGGTAATAATTGACACTCACCGAGAGAATTGCTGTATAATTCCTCCTTCCATAAATTCACTAGCTATCTCTCAATCAATTAAATCATAATATTTTGAGGAACCTGATCCTTTACAGCCCATTCCCAGTCTTCTCTTCCTATGCCATGTTTTTTTTATTGTAATAATTTTTAAATTCCAACAGACACTCATCTCTCAGACCAGCGACTTTACTTTGATTTTAAAATAAAGGCTTTAGCAACAAATTTAAACACGCCTTGTTTTAGCTTCAGGCAGTAGGATTTCTATAATTATCAAATAATATAATACGTCTGGAATATTGGTTGAGGTTCTGGTTAATTCTTTTGTAAAATGTCATCTGGGCATGTGAACTCCGATGTGCGGAAAGTGCAGACCTGTGAATTATGTTTATTTGGTTGAGAAGGACTTGTCCCGATATTCTTGAGTTTGTGAATAGGTCTAGAGTTGCCTGCTAGAAATAGTGGAACTGTCAAACACAATTCAGAGCGGCAAATGTAATATATAAATAAATAATTGTTGTATAATATTCCTATTACATTTGATTATTTATAAATATAATCTATTTCCATTTAGAAATGCTTGTGTTTTATTCAATCTGTACTTACATACTAAAACTGTTTAGAAATGAAAAAAATAACTTTGTATAAGACCACGAATATTATTATAATTTTTATGACCGACCGGTTTCGCTTAGCCTAAGCATCATCAGGGTACAAAATTAAACTAAACAAAACATACAAAGTGTGCGGTTATATATACATACAGAGGGAGAACAAAATATAAAATAACAAAACAACGAGAAAACAAAAGAATAACATTTAAATTATAACAAATTAACAGAGAGAAAGAGACAGATAATATGAATTGAAAGAGACAAAACGTCAACTGAGAAGGTGATTGAAGAATAATGAGAAATTTTATGAGTTTACAGGAAATTTACTTAATATTGGACTACTGTACAAATTTAACTGATTATTAAGAATATTACTGTTAATTTTAATGGCTTTCTTTATTTCAAGTGCTTCTAAATTATTTAATCTGTTGCCATGACCATTTTTGTGAAAAATTCGAGCACAGGTGCTTTTATTGAAGGTATGATCTTTAACAAAAGATGATTAGCGAATTCAGAAAAACGGTGGTTATTTAAACATCTAAGATGTTCTTTGATTCTAATATTGGCATTACGGGTTGATTAAACAATATAAAATGCAGAACAATCACTACAAATCAATTTATAAAATCCCGAGCGACTTAGTTTGTCATCTTAGAATTGATGAGAAATTTTCCTAAATAATTGTTTGTATAAAAGGCCTGTCGTATTTCGGAAGGAAGATTTTTTGTGCTCAAGGAAGAAAACATATTGATAAATAAAACACGACGCCATTGGTAACCAAGGTCATTATCATTTTTATTATTATGCGGATACGTAAACAAGTAGGTATGTGTAGCCTTAGAGTATATAGAGTGGTATCAATCCAAGGCAGTGTAGTCAGTTTTTGATGATTTTTACCGGACTCGGCAGACCTGGGCGTGGCTAAGACTAAGGCTCTTTAAGACTTTTTTTAATACTTATTCGTAAAACCACTTTTTCACAGTATTGATATCAACAAAAATATAGCATCTAACCTAAAAAACCGTTAAGTTGTGTCAAGTTTAGTGGCATAGTAAAAAATGTGGGTGGAGTCCCGCGGTGACCCAGGAACCCAAGATCATTGTGACAGTACATAGAAGCGGAGTATTATATTTGTTGTCTCTTTCTCTCTCATGGTGTGCGATGTAAAAACCCGGAGAAAGTGATTTATCGCAAGTTTGTATCGGTTGGGTAAAAATAATTAGCTCTCTCTCCATACATTGTTTCTCCAAGTGTTTAGCTACTTGTTTTTTTTTCCTATTTAAGATAAAATCAATGAAGTCCGAACCATATCCACTATTTTTTTAAATTGAATTAAGTTCTTTGGAGAAATTTGTATTGGATAATGGTATCGTGACCAACCGATGGACCGTTGAATAAAAAGCTGAGTGCTTGTGTGAAATTGAATGATTAGAAGTGTTGTGTACTTGGAGGACATGGAAAGGTATCTTTGCGAAACAGTGTAGTCAGAACGGTTGACTTTATAATGACTCGATAGAAAGAGATAATGATATATTAAAGGGTGCAGGATGGCTACTAATTACCGCCCACATGGAATTCGGACATTTTTAATAAACATCTTTGAACACATTAAATAAAACAATATCAATACACCATTAAAATGATTTATATAGTCAAAATGTCACACAAACACGAATTACAAAAAGTTTGCCTAAATAATGATGGAAGCCTGTTAGTTTATTTTATGTCTTTATATCATTAAAATATGTGAAAATTCTTAAGTTCGCTCTAAAATATTTAAAACTGTTGAAATACCTCTGAAAAGTGATGTTTTATAATCTTTATTTGGTATTATTTGAACATTCACGCATGGCACATATCACCATCATGTTTGATTTATTTGTATAACCGCTGCTAGTTTTTTAATCAACAAAAATGTAGGAAATAACCTCAAAATCCGCTGACGTAAGTTATGTGACTCGATGATGTGAAGTTAGCGCGGACGGAGAACATCATTACGTACTTTGAAGTGCTGTGATATTATGTTGTACCTTTCTCATGGTATTCGACCTCGTGGTATGCGACGTAAAAACCCAGAGAAAGCGATTTATCGCAGGCTTGTATAGGTTGGGTAAAAATATTAGCTGTACCTCCTTATATCGTTACTCCAAGAGATACACCGTCAGAAGTGTCGGTCTGCTCAAAGTAAGCTCAATTATATCTTACTTCAGGTGAAATTGAATCTGTGTAATTTTATGTTTCAGAGTTCACCAGCTGAGATTTTTTGGCTTTTTATACGCCACAAAGGTTTTTCTCCTTCATATTGATAGTAAAGAAGATAATAAATACCACAGTGGAAAGTTTATAGTTTATATTTGGAAAGTAAAAATGGCCAAAATTATGTCAAAAAATAGTGGATATGGTTCGGACTTTGTTGATTTAGTCCTAAATAGGAAACAAAAACAAGTAGTATTTAAGAAAGAGGTATGGAGAGAGAGCTAATTATTTTTACCCAACCTATTCAGCGCAAATGAATATATCTACTATTTCAGCGACACCATAGAATGAGAGAAACTGACAACAAATATAATACTCCGATTCTATGTACTGTCACAATGATCTTATCTTACCTCGTTTCGGTCCCAGCATCTTATGGCACAAAGAACTTTGAGATCCGCGGATATTTTTCCACCACGCCTATCTCCATCCAAATCTGGCCTGACCAAATCGATTAAAAGCTTCATATTAGGTTTGTTAAATACATATATTTATTTAAAATTTTGCTCCGATAATGTTGCAAATGGATCGTACCGCTTTTTGTACACTTTGCCTGCGCGATGTGGACCTATCGTATCTATATTTTCTAAACCTCGCGAAAAAATGTCTAAAATGTCAGCCATCTTTATCGTTTTGCCCGGCTATTCTGACATTAAACTAGCCCTACAGGAGGTATAAACTGACAGCTACTTAAACGAACGCATAAGTTTGCTGTAATTTTACGCCGTTGTTATGAGTAACGTTTTTCACTAATCCGATCTTATACGATCGCTTAATATTTACACCGCGTTTATAAGTAAGACGGTTAGAGTAACCTAGAGACCTAACTTTGCGAAATATTGTAAGGAGTTTATGACCAAACTTGACCACAGGAGGTATGACGTATATGCTTCCAGCCAATCGGATGCGAAGAAAACCGTGAAGATAAACATTATTCCGTCTTTATCTGTTCGCGAACAATTTTGAGTTGCTACATGAGAAAGAAAGAGACATGGATACGTTCAGATGTTGGACTAATCAGGGAATCCCCATTCTTACAAATTTACGTCAGAATCCCGTAAAATCTCTAAGTAAAACATATTAAGAATACATTCAAACTCATTTTAAACGGGAGTTTATTATATCGAAACAAATAATCCAAAGATTGACTAAATATTGGTGTAGGTAACTAGTTGTTTTGTATGTTAGCATGTAAAATATTTGAGGTCAAACTAAAAAATACGAATTCTTGGATAAATACCTGCGGAAACTGATTTTTTTGGTCCTTTGTTACTTCAGTTGAAACAACCAACAACTGCACATATAGCCATATCGTTTTTTTTAATATTGCACTAAATTCACTTAAGTAGTTATATATTTTAAGCTTTTTGTCTGTCAATTCGACTGACAAGTAAACTACTATGAAGTTAGTAATATATTGAAAAATGGCTACACGGCTTTTAGCACGCCCCAAATCATATGTTCTTAATAACAATTGTTTGTCTCTTTTTCTCATATGTCTATGGAAACGAGCATAGAGAGCTATATTTTGCGAGTATGAACGATTTGACTCATAATTAGGACGGTCTCTCTATATTGTTACACTAAGGTTAGAGACATTAGTAGAGTTTTTTTTTTGTTGGAAATTATTTTCTATATCTCTAGTAAATAGTTCTTTGGCTAGTTCAGGATTGTATGAATAAAAATCCTTTGTTACAAAACTTAAATTCGCAAAGCAATTTGGAAATGTTTGATTATTTGTGTCAAATGAAAAAGGATTGCGGAGAGGGGGGGGGTCGAATTATCGCCCCCGTCAAACACCGATTCTCGGCCCGTCTCAGTATTTGATCAAATTATGATCAGATGTCAAGCATAACAGTATGCCTGTTATTTTATCACTACGGCCTGAATTTCCCTGCAAAAAAAATCGTTTGCTTTGGTATACGAGTGTTTTGGATTACGAAAACGTTTCTGGAACGAATTATGCTCGTAAACCAAGGTTCCACTGTAGATTTGAATAAAACATAAATAAAATAAAACAAATGTATTCATTTAGAAATCTTTTAATAATATAATCTTATGGTGGTAATTAAATGGGAAAAAAAAACAATTTGACTCAAATTATATTTATACAATTTTGTTGCAACAGTTTAAAAAACGTCCAAGAAATTCAGATTCAGATTTTTTAAGTAATCAAACAAACATATTGAAATTTTTTTTCTCGGTATCAAAATACTTTATCGAGCGTATCATTTGGCAAGTGAAACAAAAAGATAAACCAAATTTATTAGTAATGATGAATGTTGATGAATCAAAAGTTAAATAATAACAGTACCGGTAAAAATAATAACAATTGTATCTTTCACGTTGTTTGTTGGCGTAAAATTTTATTAAACATGTTTTTGGATTTTTTTAAATGTTGCGACAAAACTTTTTATAATGCACGTTAGATATACAAGTTCCTAAGACGAGTAAACTCAATAATGGCGGTGTGGATAATATTAATAACATGTTCCCTATTATACAACGGACAAAAAAGAATTACGAAGGTAATTATCACAGCATTATATTCAACACGCAAGAAAATCATAGCAGTATTAATCAAACAAATAATGCTGACAGAGAGGATATTGTCATTGGACGTTTCACCACGGAGGAAGTAATGCTAGAGCTACTGGTGGGTGTATAAAAGACAAGAAACATTATGCAAACTTTTGTTCCGATTTACATTTTTAAAACTATAAAAAAAAAACTTAAAAATTGCGAGTCCCAACCATCTGGAGCCAGTGGGAATATGGCATTCCCAATCGGGGTATGTTGTGAGGCTGAAGGTAGTGGGGATGGGGAGGAAATGAGGAAGGTTGGGAAGTACCTGGTTAAAGCCATTTCAAGCAATGTTTCGATTCCGAATGATGGTCTTTCACCAGGGCGATGCTTAGTGTATCTACCACTCTGGAACGTGCCGCAAATATACTATACATTATTTTGTATGAATTAAATGTGTTGTGACACGTATTAATCAAATAAAATGTATTTGCGCACGCCGGGTTTGAGCCCGCGACCTCTGGATTCATAGTCGAGCGCCTTACCACTGGACAATGGAGGCCGTCAGTGTGAGGCTGAAGGAAGTGGGGAGGAGCAGGGAATGAAGAAACGGAAGGTTGGTTAGTACCTGGCTATTCACACCTGGTCACTAAACACAGCCCATACCAATTCAAGCCACAATAAATTTTGAATGGTTTAGTCATCACGACATATTAATTTTTACCTAAGAAACTCTTGTTTGAATTATAAAAATTTTCGCTCTTTTCAGGTAAACCAACTATGAAAATTTCGATCTGGAACACAAAAAACGAAAAAAAATCAATTGCACACCACCAGTAGTTTATATCATCTGTGCCCAAAATATAGGTAAAGTACACCCTTACATACATTGATGCCCAAACTCCAATGCAAATACATCCTCCAACACTAGTTTTCCCCACACCATTGGCACATTTTTATTAAATAAGGCACCATTATTTCAACCATCATCCACCATTTTGGGCACAAATATCTCACCGCTTATTTTGGCATAACTTTGGGCACAGACCGATGACCACTCTAGGCGTCGCTTTCTCCGCGGGAAACACGTTTTAAAAGAGAAAAAAATAACTTGAAAAAGCATTTCAAAGATAACATTGAAAACGAAAACAAAAAGATAAGTATTAGATTTTCTACGAAAATAAAATAAGTTTATACAAAAATTTCAATGTACGGTAATGTTTTAATTTAACGACCCATTTTGTTGTTGAAAATTAAAACTGTGTTCACAGAATCCATAGACAGACAGAAGTTCCTTAAACAAAACACATTTTTAATCTTTGTCAAACGTGCTTAAAAGATTGAACTAAACAAACGCCAATATATTTTTTGATTTGCGTCAAACATAATATCTATGTATCAATAACAAGAAACATTAGACCAATGAATGCAAAAAATTAGGTGTAATGAATATTTTACTTAGAATTGATAAAATAGGATGACGTTTATGGATTTACCTATCAATAAGGAAGAGTATATCTATAACCAATAAACAGTAGAATTTACCTGTGACAAAAGTTATCTATAACCACAAAACTGACAGAATTTACTTGTTTGCTGCCACTATTTTTATAGTGAATACCGCACAAGAGTCTCAACTCTCAAGAGCCAGTAAAACTATAGCATCCCCAATCGGGTTATGTTGGCTGAAGATAGTGTAGAGGGGAAGGAGATGGGGAAGATGGGAAGGTTGGGATCTGGGAAGTGCCATTTCAAGCCAAAAAACGGCAACTATTTAATACATATTGATCTGGTCAAATTTCAAACATGGCTACAAAAACTCGCCGGATGCATTTCAAAAGAAATGTTCGCAGAAGGACGAGTTCAAAGCCTTAATAAAATTTCAAGCAACATTTGGATTACTTAGAGTATCTAACACTCTGGAACGTGGCACAGATAAACTATATATTATTTTTATATGAATTCAATGTGTTATGAAACATATTAATAAATTGAAATGTATTTCCGCACGCCGGGATTAAGCCCGCGAACTCTGGATTCGTAGTTGAGCATCTTAGAACTCAACCGCGGAAGCCGCCGAGTGGTAAGACATAAGACTAGTTCCTATCGGGGCCATTCAGGTTTAGTTTGTTTACATTCTCAACATTTAGTGGCAGCAAACCAGTTAACTAGGAATTGTCCTGATTGATTGCAACTGGTAGACAAGTTATTTTTACCTATTTATCAGCCACAAGTAATTTACGACCAAAAAATGGTAGCCTTTACCAGTCACAGTGATATATGGAACATGATTTAAAAAATCGGTAGAATTTACCAGACACAAGTTATATGTTACCAAAAAAACACAAGAGTTTACCAGTAATTAATTGTCATGACCAAAAACAAGAATACACCAGTAAAAGCTATCGACAACCATAAAAATAGACTAATTTACCAGTTGCGGTAATGTAGAACAAAAGAACGGTAGAATTTACCAATCACAGGTTATCGGTAACCAAAAAACAGAAGAATCGCCTGCTTAAATGAACATTGTAGCAATCAAATAATAGAACTGAAAATAAATAATCAAATGCTACCAGTGAAATGCAAATCAAAAAAGATATTGAAATTTACACAAAATTAGCTCAAATAAGTATGCGTCGATAATATTCCCACTACAAATTCAGGATTGTTTACATTTTCTAAAATAATACAATATTATCTGATAGCTTAATTTTTAAAATAAGACATGTCTGTTTTATGAAAATATATTTTTAAATACATTTTATAGGCAGCTTTATAAGTATGCATTTTGGAAATACCAACTGTTTCTAATTGGTTTTTGTAATAAATTTGTGGATAAATAAGTAAAAACCTGTGTGTAAATTGAAATAATACAGTAATACCCAGATAAATACAAATTATAAACCAAATATCTCATTTTTGACAAATCCATAAGTGAAAATATATACATTCTAAACAAATTCTCAATATTTTTGGTATAAATTAATTGCAAACTTTTTTGTTGTATTTTTCAAAATAAAAATAAAACATGTTTGGTTTTTTATCGCAATGCATAAAATAGGCAGATAAACATGAAATTACAACAAATTGGTATAATATTTGGCATTTCTTTATTGCACTTTTAAGAAAATAAATTATATCGACTGATAAACGAATAACTTTACATTTTTGTTATTATTTGTTTGAAAAGTATGAGATTACCTACGCTCAAAAATCACAGGTGGCAAAATGAGTGAAGCTGCTGAAAGCCGTTCACAGTGTTAATTTAACGGTTAGATAATCAAAAAGGACTCAAATCAGATAACTTTGTGCATTGTCAACATGAGATCTTTTTTTTTCATTTCCCGTTAGATTTTTGTAGTTGAGGTGTTCCTTTCTGTTTATTCAGTCGAGATTCAACAAAAATTACTAAATGAAAAACTTTAATTACATGTGTAATTTAAATGGGTATTAATGTAATAATAATGCACAGTAACATATTCACATATAGCATTAAAGGAAAACGATACTGCTGTAAACGTTACACCTTCAAAGATGCTTTATTTCATCGATTTTTTGTGGTATTTATTTCTTTACTAGTCTTACAGCAGTGGGTATCGCTTTCCCACGACCATATCATTTTAAATCCAGGACACAAAATAGAAATGAACAAAACCTAACCAGTAATGAATAGAATACAATCAATCACTAATTGTTTTGTTGTAAGTATAAAAGCAATAATTCAATGGACAAGCATGATATTGTATTTACCAATACAAAGAATATTACTTGATAAAATGAATACATTGGCAATGTTAACTCAGAAAGGCACATGTTTTGGTAATAAGCACAGAACAGATAAACCGACAGAAGTGTACGTTGTGAGCGTGTCTGCAATTAGCAAGTACAATTTTTCCTTACTTCTGATGAAATTGATCAAAATTATTTAAATATTAAAATAAATTTCATTCACCTGTCTGGGGCGTAGGAGTGGAAAGGTAAATTGTCGCCATAATTTCTATTTCATCTCGATATAGATCACACTTCTATCTGTTTATCATTTCAGCGGTAGTAAGCAAATATTTTACTAAAATAGGGACAGTATCGCGCGTAAACTTCGGCAATGTCATTTTTTTTTTCATTTTGACGTATATTTTTGTAATAATTGATCTGGTGCTGGACATTTTTTAAATGCGCATTTTAATTTGTATGAAACAGGTTCAGTTATTGATTCATTAAATGTAACACAATGTCGTACAGAAAATTGTGAAATTACAGTTGAGGCATCAAACGTAATCAACATGGGCGCAAGAGTTGCTTGAATCGAATTAAGAAATGTTGTATTAAGAAATAACTGAAACTGGAGAGTTTCTATCAAGAAATTACTGAAATTTTGGCTATAACCTGTTTGTAAATACCGTAAACTGTTTGTAAATTACTGAATTTGAACTTATGTATCTAGAAATCAATTAAACAGTAATTGTTATACCGATAAAATGTTGAAACTGTTGGGTGTCATATCAAGAGATTACTGTGACCATTGGTATAAGAAATTATACAAGCTACAGTTGTTGAATCAAGGAATTACTGAAACTATAGTTGTTGTTTTATAACATGTTGCAATATTTTGAACATTATTCAAACGTGGATCCATGTAAAAACAAATTGATAAAATAAAATTTGCAAATTTGACAAGGCAACTTTTATGTGTTTGCTAACAACTTGAGGTATTCATTTTTAAATAAAAAAAAATTAACCAGTTTGTGATTATTTTGACATTGTAATAAATATTTTATTATACAAGATTTCCAGAGGAACATAATATTTTGAACACTAAATAATCGTGTAGTATGAAAAAAGGTACCGTTAATTGCTTTTATTTTAACCCTGAAAAATTTATACAAAATTCTGAAACTAATAAATTTTTAAAATTGGAATCAACTTTGAAGCATTGATGCTTATTTATTATTAAAATAATATTAATAATCTAAAACACAAAAACGAAACAGAAAAAGCCAGAAAATCAAAATGTTCGGTTGTGACCGTTGTCTTTTTATTTTCTGGCTTTTTTCTGTTTCATATTTGTGTTATTGATTATTGATATTATTTAGATATTTCAAAAGTTTTTATACCAGAGAAAATCATTTACAATTGGTCATATTGATAAAACAAGAAATAATAACTTTTACCTGACGCATGCATAATTATTAACGCTGTTACAAACATGTGTCTGGTATTGTGTAGTTCTTATCCTCTTTGCCTACCACCGGCATTAGACAAATAAAAAATAAAACAGAATGGAACTTTCAGTTTCGTTTCAATCACTCGTAGGTCTGTTGCGAATACCTAAAAATGCTACCAACTTATGCATAAACCCAATAGCTGAAAAGTTTCACAAAAAAAAAACTTAATGTGAACAGGAAAAATAGCAAACAGCTTTTACATGAGGAACTCTGTTCCCGCGTATCGTTTACAAAATAAAGTCAATAATAGCAACATTAAAAATTGGTGAGAATATATATACAAAGAACGCTTGCTTAAAAATAATCAAGATATAAAAAAAAGAAAGAAAAAAAAACTCAAAACGTAATAGGTAGCAATAATAATAATAATAATAATCAAATTCATGACAATAATAATATTATTAATTAAACAACTTAAAGATTCCAACTCGCTATGTACAAATGACTAAAAAATATTAAAGAAACTTGGATAATAATTATTTTTATAAACTAAATTTCGTGCGGCTGCATTTTAGACGCATTGATATAGAATAATTTAGATTGGCCTTTGCTGTACAAGAAATAATATCAATTCAATCAATAAAACAAATTACTTGGGTGTATTTAGACATAGTTATGCAGAAAGCATCCAAGCCCAAGATGAAACCGAGAAAAAGGCGTTTGAAAATATGACGGTACAAAAGCATTAATATGCGTAATCGCATTTGGTAAGTGAATATCAGTATTTTTTTCTTTATGAGAATTATTATAAATCGGTAATTTATAATCTATCAATATTTTTATCAAAAAGAAATTGTATTTTCTATGTTATCCTACATTTTAATGTTTTTAGAGTTCAATTTAAGTCAAATATCTGCAAACGTGCTTTAGTAATAAAATTGAATTACCAAAAATCTATTGCATTTAGAGCATGGATGTTTTCAGAAGATAACAATTTCGAATTTATCTATAGGAAAACATCTTAAGCTCGATTTTGGCAAATTGTGGGCTGAATGTTTTCTGCATAACTATGTCCATTTATCTTGCAATGATTAAATAACGGCAATCATACTTTAATTGACAATGATATAATCATTGATTAAACAACCGTAATCATACAATAATTGTTTGATTCACCACTATCGTACGATAATTGTTTGAATAACCGTAGTCATATGATAAATTATTACTAATAACCGCAATTGTGTAATAATCGATTGGATAGTTGATTGAATAATCGTGAAATAATTGGTTGACTAACCATAATCGTGTGACAATTGATTGAATGACCATGATCATCAAAGTAAGAATCATTGCGAAAACATTTGCAAGAAATTACTTAAAAAGATCAGATTTTTTTTCAATACATACATCAGAATACAAGTACAACATTTAATTTGTACATTCAAGTGTAGAAAGAGTAGACCAGTAGGCAAAATATATTTCTATTGATTACAGCAAAGAACTCGAGTATAATATTCTACATCAATGATCAAAACCGTAAATGTTGTGGACATTTTTTGTGTATTTTAAATATTTTATCTTTGGAAGTGATTTTTTTAAAATTCACAACATTTTTTTGTGAGACTTTTTTGATTTTTATTTTACACACATGGATCTATGTTGTATGGAAGTAAAATGATCGATGGATTTTGAATAATGGCTTTTCGAATGATGAACAATGCATAAAACCAATATTTGTAATAAATGCTGCAATCAAAAATTAAACTCTTGAGAAATGAGTTAAATCAACTTTTCAACTTCAAATTCCATAAAATTTTAAATATAGACTAATCTAATTTTTCCTTGCAAGATATTTAACTTTTTGTAAGAATGATAATTTGGTTTTAATAAGTTAGGGTTATTCGGTTTTGCCTTTTTAAAGCAGACGTTTTAGAATTTTTTTTCCGTAAAAACGAAGTTTCCAATTTAAGTTGAAATTTTTTTGGACAAATGCCAAAAAGAATCCATTCAAAGAATGTGTTGGACTACAACTTTTAAAGGTCAGAAGACAATGAAAAAGTGTGTTACGTTCAATATTGGATTTTTTAGGTTAGAAACATAAAAAAATGATATAATCTTCATTTGGGATATTTCAAAAGTCACCTTTCTTGAAAATACACTTTCGATATATTATGTAACGTAATTTGAAAGTTTGTGAATGACGGTAGCTTTAAACGAGAACATGAAAGAAGATATAATTAATATTTTAAAAAATGCTATTACGAAATCAGTCAAAAATAAAATCGTATTCCACGAGAAATATCGATAATCGAGTGAATTTCTTCAATGGCGCACTATTTCGAGGGAGTTCACAATCTACTTAACAGATGGCGTGCATACAAATACGGCTCACTAATACACACGCGCGTATCGAATGGCGCCACAAGAGCTGTGACATAAGCCACCTTTTGTATGGAGTTTTATATTTTCGATAAATCATGCTCAAATGCTTGTGCATATACAAAAAATTACATATTTAGGCATTCGAAAACCTTTTGCGCGTGGGGGTATTGATAAAGCTGAACTAATCAACACAGCCAAAATATTTAACAAATATTACAAGAGGTATTTATGCATTATTTTCATCATTACAACCTAAGAAAACATTATGAAAAAAAAAAAACAATCAGACAGTGTGCGGGGAGCTGGTACTTGATACGAAATATTGACAAAGGCAATGCAAATTTAATCTACATACACAAGTTTTATCAAAAATTATATTTATGGCAAGTAATGTCTGGAAAAGAACAGAACAATTAAATGAAAAACTGCAAAATTAATTAATATTTTTGTTAACATATTTTAAAACAAAAATAGATAGGTTATAATTATGTACAAGTACCAGCTATCCTAAAATGATTATTTTTAAAAGTATACTTCTTTTGAATTCTACGGAAGAAAAACGTTTTCGGCAAATGTATAATGGATGACATTAAGAAATGAACAAATTTACAATAGTAATATTTTTTGCTTTGAACCAAATCAAGTAATAACTAGTTTTAACTCGGTAGTTTTTTTTTTTATATTGAAAATAAATGAATTTATGAGACGTAATTATGAAACAAAAATCATTGTACAAGGATCATGTTATATTTGTTGAAGAATATGAAAATGCTATGATAATTTCAGGAAATTCTTTATGATTTACGTTGGCACCATTTATAGAGGAATAAAAAATATATGTATTGCAGCTTTCGTATTCTAAATGCAAAAATAAAATGAATTTGTTTTACCACTATGTTTCGAGGAACTTGTAAACTTGTTGCGAAATCATACAAAAGTATATTGTATGTCGTTGGTTTATGGATGTTAGAAAATAAATAATTCTAAAAGTGGCATTAAAATGGAAAATAATTTGAAATGTTTAATAGCTACAAGGTCCAACCGTTTGCATGTGGGACGGCACAAACGCATCGAGTAATTATTCAAATGACGAAGTGACGAAATATAATGATACAAATGTAACGTATATGCTAGTCAAGGCAAATATATTCTCAATATTTTAACAATCGTTTTTTTTAAATTATTTTTTAGTGTCCGTATTATTTTGTTTCCAATCTTACAACGCACAAATATATTATTTCTCATGTCATTGAGGGAGTATGTCGCTCAGTCTATAACGACGTACGGCAAAATGGTCAACGGTTCGTCATTGTAAGACGATCGCACAACGGGTTCGTTCCATTCTCGGTACGCGTCGTTGATGGCCAGTTTGTCGAGCCAGACAGGACATCCGCTACCCGCACAAACAGCTTCTAAGGCACCACTACTTTCCAACTTGACAGGTTTTAATTTCCCGATAGGCGAGTCGCTTCCGCAAGTCGCATTCTCGCTTTGGTCTAAAACTCGAGTCAGATTCTCGATTTTACCATACCGTCGTAACCGTTCAACCGCGCTGTCCGTCAAGTCTTTCATCTCTAGCGTGACAGGCTCCAAAATGGATTCGTACGTCAAATTCGCCGTTTCCGGGCGGGGAGACGCGTCGAAATCCACGGGAGAATCACGCGCGGCTTTAGTCCTGAACACGCACGAGAGGTCACTCACATTATCACTCAAGTCCTCCGTGAAGCCGGCGCTCGCGTTCAGCGCCGCTATACTCAGCGGGAGCAACAAAACACTGTCGCCGTACGTGAACCTGCGCGGTTTCCGAACTTCGTTGGAACATTTCTTAACTAACGCAGAGGCTGAACACTGACTGGCCGCGAAAGACTGCTGGCTGTCATTGCACGATTCCGATCTGACCGAGTCGCACTCCATCGCTTCGTCGCGAGGATTGCCATCGTCTTTGAATGCCGGGTCGTTATTGTTGGATGCGCCTTGCGATAACGTGTCGTCACCGGGGCCCGAATTGGAAACCGTAATATCCCTATCTAAGTTAACATTGTCCTTATCACTATCACTAATCACAAAATTAATTTTAACACTAATTGGGGGGGAGCCGGGATGATCTTGGCTGCGCTCCTTTTCACTGAAGGGAGAGTCCGCCGGGCTGTGGTAGTCATCAGTCTTGGAGTCCCTTTCCTTGATCAACTCTGCATTCTTACTTTCCAGTTCTTCTAGCCATTCTCTAGAGCTGGAGTTTGCTTCTACAGGCTCGTACTTGTCAAGATTTATTTTGGTAAGGTTCTTGACACACTTATCCAAGCTGTAGTCCAGATATTTGTATTTCGGCACGACATCGAGGAAAAGATCTTGCGAGCAGTCGTAGAAAGGCCGCTGACCCCAAGTGTCCGCCTGACACGACAAAGTCTTGCACGTTTCCGTTTGAAGAACTTTGTCGCATTTCGTTCCGTTCACGTCGGAGATGTAGCAGTTGTGAAGGCCGACCACCTGCGCTTCCGTGACGTCAGCCGGTCGAGAGTGGAAGATGTACCCCGCCTCGCAATCAGGATCCAACTTTTCTTCAAACAGTGGAGGAGCAGGTACAACTATTGAACTTATCGTGGCATCTTCTATCACTTTTGGAGCTTCGTCATAATCCATCTCGAAGATGGACCGTTTCGGCTGCTGGGGAGGGGATGGCATCTTGACTTCAACATCGGGAGTACTATAGATTAACGAGCAGGTACACAGAGGTGACATATCTTCTTCTTCCTGCATCCAAGACTTATCGATGGGAGGAAGTCTCGCAAGAATAACTTCCAAAGGTTCAAACTTTACCGGACCTTCCGTCGATTCTTTCACCTCGGCTTTGATGACCTCGGTTTTAATCTGTTGAACGGGAAGCAGCTCGATATTTTTAAAACTTGAATTAGAATCATTCAGTTCGATGACGTCAGAAACGATTGTGGTATCTTTTTTCTTGTTGTCGTAAGCGGTCAAAAAGTCCTCTTTGGGTATGAGATTCTTGTCGTCTATCGACTGAATCTTCCCAGATTTTCTCGCTTGGATGTCTTCAAGGAGTTCTTTGGTTGTTTTGACTTTCTTCCCGGCCGCCGATATCTTGTTAGTGATAAACGTGGAATAGTTGTCCGGCTGGTTTTTGACGCCGTTCTTCCTGGACGTTCGGGCTTTGGGCTCGGGTTTGGGCGAGCGGCTGTCGAGGTCGTCCACGAGGAGGGCCGTGGGGAGGGCGGCGCTGATGCCGCTGCGCAGGGCGGAGGCGGACAGCGCGGGGGAGGTGGAAGCAGAGCTGATGGGGAGGAAGGGAGACGTCGGCACTGGGTCCAGACTGTGATCCACGGTGCGATTCTCTGATTTCGTGTGATTTCTGAAAACATTTACAAAATAAGATACAGAAATTGGACAAAGAAGAGTATTACTTGGCCAAATAAAAACACAACATATCTAAGGCTAGGATAAAACCAGTCTCTAATAGAGTTTAACACTGTACCAAAACCCATTTGGGCAATATTGTGAGGCAGTTTAACCCCTGGAGTGCGGCTGACTACAATAGCAGTCCAATCAAATTGTAACTACCTTGACTTACATTGCAATTCCTAGTGTGTAGCGCTAGTTTTTACAACTTTTAAACCCATTTCGTTGGTACCCACGAAAAATTCCAAAGTAAAAAAGTTGACATTGTAGAAGCTATTGATATACAATTTTCAATATTAAATTTGGCTTTGAGATATTTTAAAAATATTACCTGTCTTGTAGAAGTTAAGAAAGGGGCTGTAGTAAGGGATTTGTTGATGCGGGTCTTGAAGAGGCCTGAATTAAATGAGGGAGGAGTGCACTGTGTGCCGTTTTACAAGAAAACAGTTCATTCCTATAGTGCCAACATAAACTCCCAAAAATATACGCTTACATACATTTCTGGGAATCCCTTGTGGGGTATTATATATATTTTTAATTACAAATAATTAAATTCAACATGTAACCTCCTGAGAAAAATTCTCCCTGCGACCTTTACTGACGGCTAAAAATAATAATAGCTCAATTATGTGGAAATTCATTGAATTTATATTCTGATCATTAGTTAATCACTCAACGCATAGCAGTCGTACCACAAGCAGTGACGTAGCGAGATACGAACGGGCCCATCTGTTAGGTACAGAATTAAAAATGTTTAAAAAAAAACATATATTATTAACTAGTTCTGAGCCAAGAGTAAGAAATGTTCGTGGGGAGTAATAAAACCCGCATTCACGTGTTATCAAGATCACATTAACAATAGACTATTAAATTAAATGGACTATTCACAGGACACAGTGGAAGCATGAGACATAGTCAAACACTCAATGACAACCCTGGTCAACTTCATTAAAGGGACTATCAAAAGAAGAAGGTAACACATGGGAGACGGCACAATGTGCCTATGGTCTGAGTGCTTACAGAAGCTACGGAGACCATCTCCGTGTAGTCAAGTTTAGTATAATTTTTCTATCTGGTCCCCTCACTTCAAAGTGCACTTCGATTCCGTTGAAATAATTCAACATAAATTTACAAGGTATACATGTTGACTATAAACTTTATTTTTTACTTAACCTTATTGCCTTTCATATATAAACGCAAACTACTCGATCCAAAATTCTATTTGGCTGTAACAATAAGATCTTTTAGATATTCGCTTGTACCTAGATTGCATGTAGTTGGTAATACATACGCAGAGATGGCTGATTTTTTCAGAAAATCATATCCATAATCAAGATGTAACAAGCCCAATAGAACCAAGAAAACTTTTCAGACTCTCATTCCTTAAATTCATTAGAAGATTATCACTATTATCTGTTCTTCACTACGAAAAATTAAAAATACCTCCGATATACTTTATTTTAAATTTGCTCTCATGCCCTAAAAATTAAAAAATAATTATAAAGAAATAATAATTATTATTATTTTTAAATATATATATATGTAAGAATCAGCTAAAATTTAAGTTATTATGATATGGTGATTGTGTCCTGCCAGGTAAGTATGTTGCTGTATATTTATATAAACTAAGAATTAATATTAAGTAGACACTGAGATTTGTACAGCGCCCTTGAGGTGAGTTTTCACAAAAACGACGCTATACAAATTATCCAAATATTATTATTATTATGTATTTAACTGCACGGAATGTAGATACAAAGCAATCATATATCTTTATTCAATATTAGAAAAATATACCATTTATCTTCAATCAACATTAATTTAACGCAATCAAACGAATACATTGAAATATTCATGTTTACTACTTCATACCAAACACATCCGTGCTGTTTTTATGAGTAAATTATTTACACCTGTATCGCAATAAGTAAAAGTCCATTTGGGAGTAGGTATACAAATCAATATATAGTAAAACTCCCTTACAAAAGTCCAACAAGAAACCTAACATAACCCCTCCGGAACGCCGAATTACCGCAAGATACAATTTCCGTCGTACCTTACTGACTGCAATTTCGTAATGACGTACTTGTTATTATTTCTAATTTTGTAACTGTTAATTCGTGGTGGAATTCCATTTTAATGATTTAATAAAACAAATTTATAACTTTATTACACTTATTTCATTTTTGACTGGACCGATTGTGTTATACTCCTTCTCAGATAATGCGTTTATGTATTTTTTCAAATTGTATGTTAATGGTAGTGGTGTTTCTGGATTAGCTCCTTGTATTTGGAGAATTGGTTTTTTCTCCCCTATGTCACTAAAAAAAGTTTGATTAGGAGCTGTGAAGATTTTTTTGCCATTTTATTAGATTTTCGTGCGGTTAAATAAATTTCCTTCCAAATAAAACTGCATGAGGTTTTCTTGTAAATACAAACAGTAATGTCACTTTGAAAACCGATTACTTTCAGCTGCACTGACGTAAGCAAACTTCAAATATTAATTACTCGACTTGTATCGAACTTGACGCAATGCAAAATATCTCTATGGATTGATTATTTTGTTGACAAGCAATTACAGTTCATTTAAATATGTGAACAACAGGTTATAAAGGATAAAAACTTCTAAAAGGATAATAATAAATGCCCGGTGACTATTGGCACCTCCAGCACACTAGAGGTTAAATTTTTTTTCCAATACCTAGAAAATTCTTATAAGAGAGTTTCACAGTATATAGAATAAGAAATCACAATATTTTATCTATTACTTTGTCAACATTTATAACATCATCCTGAACTATTGTATCCACTACCCCTACCTTCTTTTCTTGGCTTTCCTTCCTCCGGGTTCCCGACGGGCTTTCTTGGCGTCTCTTCGGCTGGAGTCACTCTTGTCTTCCAGGAACAGGGCGGGGTCTCCGTTGAGCGGGGATCGGGGTCTCTTGGATGCTGGAAACATTCAATCAATCCATCAGTTAGACAGTCGAGCGGTTCAAAGAGTCAGCTTTCCACCCAAGCTTCGCGGATTCAATCCCCTGCCTAGCGTCCTCCGTCGTTGCTCAAGCAACATTTTAAGCTTATTACGAAGGTAGTAGAAGGAATAAAAATATTGTCAGATTATTTGCAACCTAAACAGGAAATGTTTTAAAAGAGAAAATGATTATACCTTGAAAAATAACACCAATAAATAAACAGCAAAATACATCTTATAGATTCAAAAACTTACCTTTTCCCGATAAGCCCGTATCAAACGGTCGGTCGTGCATTTTGGGAGGTTCCGCCACATCATCGTCCACGAATATAACATCCTGCGAATCCGAATCGTACTGGTCCAGACCTTTCGCCGGCGTGATATTCCGTATCGTCTCCGGCTGCAGACGCAACGCCGGCGAAAGATTCTTAACGGCCATGTTGGATCCGCCGTGCTTCAGATTCGGCGGCAGACCCATCAGCCCCGGCGAAAGATTCCTATTATTCCCCGGCGATATGTTCTTGACGCTCGGGGAATGATTGTGCTTCATTCCCGGAGAGATGTTCTTCGCATGGGATGTATGTTTAATGCCGGGAGATATGTTTTTTAATCCCGGAGATATGTTTTTGAATCCGGGCGACGGGACGTTTTTGAGGCCAGGAGAGATAATGTTGCCTCTGAGGCCCGGGGAGCTTGTCCGCAGCGCCGGGGATATAGTTCTCAATCCGGGCGATATGGTTCGGTGGCCGGGGGAGAAGTTCTGGAGGGCGGGGGAGGTGAGGGGCTGTCTTCTTTGGGGCTGCAGGACAGGTTTTATACTGCCCGAGGATGGTGTCAAAGAACCTGGGGAAAAAAAAAACAATTATTGAGTAAAAGAATTTTTATAACAACTGTGACCAAAAAACACCAAAGCACACTGCCGATTCTAAGTTTGCATGTTGCGCTTTTGGAGTGTCAAGCCCGAAAGCTAGGAATAGACTGCCACATGAACTAAGGCTTATACAGAATGGAATTTGGAGTGAAATAAAAAACCCTCTAGAGTCACGTTCATGAATAGATAATAGAGTTGGGTTCTTATTTCAGAGCTAGCAAATGGAATCGACCTAAATTCAACAGAATAATATTTTGTGCATAAGTGAATCATAAGCGTCTTTAACCTTCACGCCGCGATCCTTACGTGAACAAAATTACATCCATACGCGGCACTCTTTATGACATTCCTAAATAATCATTTTAAACCGCAACAACTCTCTTATTTCGTGAAAGATTTATGATTGACTTACCTTAATGTGTGCTCTGTTTCATCTCAAGTACGATGAAATACATAAATATACAATAGATCTCAAGATGCGCCTCTAATATCGTAAAAAGTGAGACATAACAAAAAATCATACGGCGTCTCGCCGCTGCTTACACATACCAACAGTGTCTAAATGATTACGAGTGTATTCATCGACGCACAAACTGAAATCATACGGGATGACTTCGCGCACACTACGCTAGAGACAACGGTACTGCGGCACGAAATTCAAATGACTGGACCGGCATTTCGAATCATCTTCGGTTTCAATCCGCTTTGTGTAAACAAATCAGAAGTTTTCACTAGTCACTACCAGAAGATGACAGTAATGGATTGAACTATTTTTAGGTTCACTTATCGGCTAAATTCGTGACGTATTTACGTACAACGGATTTGTCAAAACGCATAAACGAATGCGCGTAGCGCCGGGGGAACGGTTTGTTTTCGCATACATGTATACGGGTGGCGGCGTAAGAGTTAAATTTTGACTATTTAAATAATTATTTTATGCAAACAAGTTAATATGTTTTTTAATGCATAATTCATAAAGTCTAGTCTTATACAAGTAAAATGGCTAAGAATTCTTAAGGTAATTTCAACCGAGGTTTAAAGTTATTTCCCTCATTACAAGTATACATAATAAAACCCACAGACTACCCAAAATAATTATTAAAGATTATTGATAGACGAATAATAACATATCACATGAGTCATGGTTTGAAATTGCGACTAAAACACCAGGACTATCAACCCTTTCTTCACAAGGTGAGTCACACACTTTTATCCAGAAAACCAATGGCAACTGTGACTCATAAGAAATACTGTGTATTTGCGAAATTAAATAAAACTTAAGTTGACACTTTCTATAACAACAATACTATAACAAAATAAATCACCAAGTATAAAAAAAAAAAATATAATAAGTTGAAAAATTGTTTGAGAAAAATTAAGATTTTTTTCATGTTATTGCTAATTGCTAAAGGAGTGTAAAAAGAATATACGACGTGAAAGTGAATGGAAGAAGATGTCGGGGACGCCCGAGGAAGACACGGTGGTACGATCAAGTGAATCAAATACTTGAATCGGATCATGTGAAGAGTCGGAATAACAGAAGAGTATGTTTGAATATGAATGAAGCAAGGACTGTGTGCCAATACAGAATTGTATGGCGGTTCGTCCTCTCTGCCTATCCCTTCGGGACAACGGCGCGATGGTTGTTTTAACACTTGTAGTCTTTTTACATATTTTTTTATAAATACAAAGGCAAAATGCATCACCATCATTATTAATACAACAATTTTCTTTCAAGGAATTTGCAGATGTGGAGTTTTGACACAGAAAAGTCTTCTACACCTAGAGTTCCATTGCAACCTCTCTTTCTGTTAGATGCATTGTTTGTGAGAAAGAGGGAGAGGTTAGAAGAGGTTAAAGGCGGTTAAAAGAAAGAAGTCACACATTTTGCTGTGCACCTTCCATTGAAGTGCCGGTAGAACAAACACAGTATTCCCACCAGACTTGTATGTTCAAAGATTGCAATCCGCCCATTGCGACAGGGAGAATCTATCAAACGAATTTCAGAACAGACACAGTATTCCCACCAGACTTGTATGTTCAAAGATTACAATCCGCCCATTACGAACGGGAGAATCTATCAAACGAATTTCAGAACAGACACAGTATTCCCACCAGACTTGTATGTTCAAAGATTACAATCTGCCCATTACGATCGGGAGAATCTATTAAACGAATTTCAGAACAGACACAGTATTCCCACCAGACTTGTATGTTCAAAGATTACAATCCGCCCATTACGACCGGGAGAATCTATCAAACGAATTTCAAAACAGACACAGTATTCCCACCAGACTTGTATGTTCAAAGATTACAATCCGCCCATTACGACCGGGAGAATCTATCAAACGAATTTCAGAACAGACACAGTATTCCCACCAGACTTGTATGTTCAAAGATTACAATCCGCCCATTACGACCGGGAGAATCTATCAAACGAATTTCCTTGCTAAGGATCCACAAATTAGATTTGAAAGAAATTTTAAACTCTGCATAATCTCACCTTGTTTCTGTGACAAACTCAATCCCTGGGCGGGCACCTGCGGACTGCATAATCGAGGCGTTACCTGAAAAACAAAAACCAATAAAGTCGATTCCACGGAAAAAATATTGGACAAAAGTAGAGCAAAAAAGATATCGACAGCACAATTTATTGCTGAGCGGAGGAGAGTAATATGTATTGCAGAACTATCACAATCCACTTTTTGCCGAGTGGAAAAACCTCGTTTTGCCAACTACATACTTTACTTTGCGGAAGTTGCTAAAAAGTTATCCGTAAATTGAATTTCCGACCATCAAATAAATGTAAAAAAAATGTTTATTGTATTACTGATTAAAAAAGGTACATTATCACACTGGTTGAATATTGAAATATTGAAATTAAAGTACATAAACCTGTGAACAACGGCTACCGCAAAATGTCTACGGAGATAAGACAAAGAGGCATCAAATTTCTGAAATGTCTGACGCTGCCATAAGATACATTTACTTCGAAAATAAAAACAAAAGTCAGGTAATTTTACCTTCGTAGAACATGAAAACAAATATGAAGATATATATGTACCTACAAACCAAAGGTAAATGTTAAAATTAAATGCTAATTATAATGTAATGTAATCAAATAAAAATGTTAAAATTAAAGATTTCTAACAATCAAACTCAGTTTTGTAATACTTTAACATAAAATGTAGTAATGAGAAAACATATAATTAATATAAAAAATTTATTAGATAATTTTACTGGAATGAAGAAGCTTTTTTTATTATGTGATTACTGACGGCCTCCGTGGTCGAGTAGTAAGACGCTCGACCACGAATGCAGAGGTTGCAGGTTCAAACGTGGCGTGCACAAATATTTTTTTTTTATTAATATGTGTCTAACACATCTAATTCATATAAAATAATATATAGTATAACGCCCTGGTGAAAGACCACCATTCAGAATCGAAACGTTCCTTGAAATGGCTTTAGCCGTGTTTGGTGACCATATCTAAATAACCAGGTACTTTCCAACCTTTCTCTTCTTCATTTCCTTCCCCTCCCCACTCCCTCCAGCCTCACAACATATCCCAATTGTGGATGCCACAGTCCCCACTGGCTCTAGATGATTGGGCAGTCAGGACTCATTTTTTTTTTAAACTTCACAAGAGACCCAACTGCCCGGAGCCAGTGAGACTACGGCATCCCCAGGTTGGGGTGTGTGAGGCTGAAGAGATCGGGAAGCAGAGGGTTGGGAAATATCTGGTCAAAAAACACAGCTAAACCCTTTTCGAATCTGAATGGTGATCTTTCACCAGGGTGATACTGGGAGTGCTACCACTTAGTTGCCAGGTGGATAAGAATCAATGAAGATATAAGCCGATAAAAGTGTGTAAGAAAAATTCTAACTGGCTGTGTACAGTGATTGCATGTATTGGATTACTTCCTGTTCTGATCGGGTTGGTTACGTGATTAAGGAATGGATAGGTTGCTTACGGCTGGAGTGACTGCAGGGCTGATGCCCCTTGAGGCGAGGGGGGACTGGCGGGGCGTGTTGACCCCGCTTCCGGGTTGGGTTCCTGCCTGTGCACCTGCAGACAAAAATTATTAATAATAACAGTGAACTTATACAGAGCAGTTTTGTGATAGTGCACCTCAAGTGCGCTTTACACTGATTACATCTCTGAATACTGCACAAGATCAAACTGACTTCTTATTTAAAAATGTAATATACACTCTTTCTCTTTATTATCTATCCAAAAAGGGCTCTCTCTTGCTCAAGCGATGATAGAACCCTTAAAATACATATACGGCAGTGTGAGCTGCTGCTCTCCGATATACGGAGCCCTTCTCAAACGCCACCTCCAAGGCTTAGAGAAAGAGGCACTTTCTACTCCAATCAGCGAAATAAAGGAGTATACTAGTGACTTGGGCTAAATCATTCCATAGCCGACCTGTTGAGCATGAGTCGCATAAACGTGTACAATTTAATGTTGGGCAAACGATTGGCATATCTCCCTGCTGTACAAGGGTGCTAAAGGTCTTCAGAGCATAGATATATATTTTCTAAAGCAGTGATGTACAACTTTCATACCAGAAGGACCAATTTACCGATTATCCAAATTTTTAAGGGCCGCATAGGATATAAGCTTTACTCGTATATCATATCGCATTTCATAGTAAATATCATTAATCAGTGAGGGTTTTCAATAAATAATTTGGCGGATTACCCTTTTTTAATTTCTATAACAGTCACCATTTGATAAATCAATCATAGCATGCACAATCAAAACGGTGCAGTTGAAAATTTTGCCAGACTGATTTTTATCAATCGGAAACTCGGCATTGCAAAAAGGAAGGTTTTTTTTCTAGGTTAGAGGTCAAACTAATAAATGCTATAGATTATAGTCAACCTAAAATATTAATGAACCTGTAAAAAAGCTTGTAATTTTGGGCCGCCGATTCAAAACATCGAAAACAGACTAAAGTGTGTCGCGATACTCCTTTTTTATTTAGTATATCAGAACGGAAATTGTCAAACATGTTGATCATGGCACCCAGAAATGACTTAGCTAAAAGCATTTTGCTGAGCCTCACAAGGTTTCTGAAGTTTAAGGTTACACCGAGCACGTCAATGGAAGGCTCGTTGGGAAGATTGCTTCCGTTGAAGGAAACTAGATTATGATCGCAATCCCTTTTAGTCGTAATCAGACATGGTTGGGTCTTTGAAACATTAAATTCGACGAGGTTATTCTAACCCCAGAGGAAACTCTCTCGTGATAACTGTCTGAGTCTTTAGAGTTTCTGTCCTCTGGGGGCTTGTCAAACAAAAAGCTGTCATGGACTGTACTATCATTTTGTAAAGATGTAATGCACAGGAAAAAAAGGTAATTGATGTGCAAAACAAAGGAGTTGGAGACAGAACTGATCACCGACGCCAGTATTTATTGAATGTGAGAAATAGGTGAAACTGTCTGAATCGACATCTCCCTTAAAAAATCGGCAATCCACTAGTGTTGGGAAAAACTTCAATGTTTTGTGAATGCTTCACGAATTGCTAGTTCATTAAAATGAATCCTTCGCAGAGAACACTTCAATTGAAGTCGAACTCGCAAAAAAGAGATTTGAATTTATCCGGTTATTTGTTCAGTTCTTTTTGGAACCGGTTCCTCGCCGAAAAATACACGTCCTAGTCGGTAGGGATTTGAAAGTGAAAAGAACTGGAACTGGTTCCTTGCCGAAAAAAACACGTATTAGTCGGTAGGGTAAAACGAAAAGAACTCCTTTCACGTTCCTTTAGGTCGAAGTACTTTCCTTTTGATTAAGTCCTTGGAAATATCGAGTGCTACCGTTTGGGTGCCATTGCACCATTCTGGGCATTCAAGTCATTCCCCTAAATATGCGTCACATATGCGAGAAAATCGCGGAACACCGGAATCCATATTGACGGTCGTTAATAATTTTGTTCTTTTCAAGTTATGCGAGTAGTTTGTCGTTGATCACACATTCCACCACCTTGGACAGAACTGACGTAATTGCTATGCGGCGGTAGTTGGTTGTATAGGTTGATTGTTTGAGGTGAATGAATGTTTGGGCGGGTACCTGTTCTGTCGGGTATGACGAGGTCCCTCCACCTCTTGACGAGCAGTTTTGCACGGCGAACCAGCGCCGCGCCGCTCGTCTTCCTCCTAAGCTCATTCACATGCTTGCCAAGTCTGGTGGTCTGCAAACAAACAACATGACAACATCATCATATTGCTAATAAACAAGAATATCAATAGGATTCAGATAGGTCTACACAAAGAGAAGTCTGGTGGTCTGCAAACAAAAAAACAACATCATTGCTAGTTTACTCGGGTACGGCAGATTCAGATATGGTGATCTTCATGTTTTACATATTTATCTCTGAGGGAAGAGCTTTACAAGATTGATTTTCAAAGCAGAGTAATTTTGCAATTTTCTCGGCATATATGAATGCTGTCAGTCTGGCTGTTTGATGTTGATTGTTAGATTGTGATGGAATTTACATGGAAAAACATGCTACAATGCACATGTAGGGTGGTGCATTTGATTAACAATCTGTTATTAACAGTTCGATAGCCATCTCCGATGCATAGACAAAACCTTTGTATGCTGAGTCTGTTTTACAAGTATTTCAATGGAGCCTGTTAAAAGGAACTAGACTAACCTGCGAGAAACAGTTAATGCCAACTGCATGAGAAGGAGTTGTTTCACCAACGTGTTTTTCTATAAAATGGCAAGCATATGAAACGAGCTTCAGGCATCTGTCTTTCCTCCCTCATTTAATCCGGGCCTCTACAAGACCCGAGTGAGAAAAAAGTGTTGAAACTGGAGCGAAACCAGGTACAAAGCAAATAGGCAATTCTTACCTCCAATAGCTCTTTTGTGATGTTGATATTTTCCAGTACAGATATGATCTCACTGATGGCGCACATGTCGACAACCTGAAACAAAAAACTTAACATCAGCAAAATATATATATTTCAGGTAGGGACAGCTCCGCTGGGACATGTGACAAGAATGGAGGGAAGCCAACAAACAAATAGGCTTCTCTCTAATAAACCTGCTAGACGAAGAAGTGTTGAGAGGTCCAAATTAAGATGGCTGAACAGTGTGGAGGTCTACGCCACATCCTAGAGGCGGTCAGGACTCTCCAAAGAATATAAAGTCGAGGATTTATTTACGGTTAATCAATTAAAAACATCATTACGAAAGTTTTCAACTAATTTTAAAATAAACGACTTTGTAAACAGCCTGAAAAAAAAAAAAACAAAATAAAGCAGTGAAAAATATGATTCAAATAAATATAAAATTGTTTACGACGAATCTACATAACAAATTGAATCAATAACAAAAAGCATTACAAATTAACTTTGCATAAGTGTGGTACAAAACTATAATTATATTTTTTTTAAATTAAGTTTAAATCTCTTTTACATTATAGGGCCTCGATCTAATAACAAATTTATCTGATTGTAATTAGAATGTAATCATAGTTTTTTGCCCCATTATATCTTAGCAAGTAATGATGTAAATCAAATTAATACAATATGTAGAAACCTTTCAATTACGCCATTAATGCTGAAAAAAAAATCACCAACAGTATTCAACCAAAACCTGATATAAAAACAGGAATAATTTTTCTTGTAATTCTAATCAAATTGTTTTATAACCTAACTAAGCTAACGAATGTCATCATACATGTACGAATATCGAAGAAACGAAACGTGTATTACTTGATCTCCGAATGTATTTAAACGATGCATGAACCCGAGTCCTAGAAATAAGTGCCATCAACAGTCGGGTTGAAGTGAAATTCATTCACTTCAATCCAAGTTTTGAACAAGGTGAACTGCACACAAGAACATCCATTTGGAAGTCAGATTGCCTCTGTCGGACGCCTGCGAAGACTTGACCAATCGATCTCCAAGATTGATATTGGAGGTGAAGAGCAGCAGTAAGACAGCATAGAAAGTAGAAGGATCGATGAATGGATTAGCTTGCCATGCATAGGAAGATTGTTGGTCGCCTAATTCAACATGAATACGGTACTTGATAATACCTTTGCGAGAATGTCATTTTCATCTTCACAATCGGCTATATAACCCTTGCAGAGTTCTGGACGCCTCGATTCCTCCACACCAAAGCTTAATCCTCCCAACCCTCCTTTATCCTGCAGGTTTATTATAGAGAAGACTTTTCGGTGGTCAGTTATCGTCCATATCATTTCCTCATTGTCATCTTCATCATCACTTAACATGGAATGCTTTCATCAATGTTACAAGTTTGCAATCGGCTGAAGAATGAATAATTTTTCTGTAATTCCTGTCTTCTGCCACACAGTTGTGAGAAGGGTTGAATTCTCAGGAACTGGAGTCCGGGAATGCAACTCTTCAAGGTAACCTTTCTGTGGCTCTTCAATCTTAGCCCCTTTACGTGGTGGCATTTTCAAATTAGAAACCCTGAAGATTACCACCAAAGCGTGCACTATGTAAACAGCAATAAAGCGGGCACTCACTGCAAAAACTGGCTCGAGATGTAGCGTTTATTTCTTCAATTATCTCATCAGGAAAGGATCCTGGGTGTCATTTTGAACATCTCAAAAATA
This sequence comes from Drusus annulatus, assembly GCA_022651775.1. NCBI lineage: Eukaryota > Metazoa > Arthropoda > Insecta > Trichoptera > Limnephilidae > Drusus > Drusus annulatus. The sequence continues at coordinate 291,310 of JAGWCC010000154.1, read as the reverse complement.
GTCAAAATATGCAAGAAATATTTTCTTGCGAGGTCTATATGTTGCTTGTTGTATTTTGTTAATCTTAAAGCTTCTTTGTATGTGGTAAAACTTGTCCATTTTATTATCAGCATTTGCTAGAAACTCAATTTCTTAAAAGTTCACATTTTACCACCGATCGAACAAAATAAATCAAATTATATGGAGATTTTCTTATGTATATCCTTATTATTGTGTATAGGCACTGAATATTAATCGGGTACTATGGTTCTGCTGTTGAGAGTTCTGTTGTAATCTCTTTTTTTTACATGCGTCTTTTTTTTAAAAGAGGGGCATGTTACAACGAAGCCATCGTCGTTGTCTTTAGTCGGAAGCTTCTATGGCAATTAATGAAAGATTAATATTCAAAATTATCTTTCATTTCTTTGCGTGGTTTAAATAGTGAACGATGTTATCATTTCACATAATATTTTCCGTTCTTGAATAACCTTCATTGCTGTTCATTAGTAAAAGCCCTGTGGCCAGAAATCATCTTAATGGTATCTAATTTTCCATTGCATTCCAATTTATTAACGCAATTAAATCAATATAATTGTTTACCTTTGTGAAATTAGATGGCTAATGACTGAAATAAGGTTCTGCTAAGCTCTTTTAGGTTTATGTTCAATTTTCTTCCAATTCAAAATTTAATGATCTTATTGACGAGTGTTGTAAATCGTCATTCTCATGATATCTACTATAATATAAGATATGCTTGTATTTAGTTCTTGTATACAATTATTATCTGATAGTGAAATCAATAATTAGTCAGAGGTAGAATTTTTATGTGGATTGTATCAAATCTTGTGTGATATCATGGGTGATTTTTGTTTTAAAATTAAAAATTATTTTAAAAAACGTTGTATAATCATAATGGTAAATAAACCATTAATAAAATTTGTAAAGATAGCTTATAACGCTTTTGTAAACACATAACTCCTTTGAATTTCAACGACTCGTGAAAAATGAAACCCGCTATGGTGTATTTGGTATTTATAATTGATAATCTACCATTGACAATGTTGAATGGGTGTAACATGACAAAGGTTGGTGATGATATTAATGTTATAACAGGTGAATAGGTGTCTATTGGGATTTCAATGAAAATCTTCACGGTTTGTACAGCAATGATATAGGTTATATTTCATTGGTCAAATGCATATTTTGTAAGGAAATTACAGTATTTTCAAATAGAATTTGACATTTTATATTATTTTGAAACTGGACCGTTGCCAGAGGGGTCAATTATATAAATTTTCCAATTGCATTTGTCATCTTTTGGCCTGAAGATATTCCAACCTAACTCAGTCGTATTGCAATGAAAAAATGACTTATCATAGAATGAATGCTTTTCTTTTATACATCCTACGGTTCAAAGTGTTGCGGAGGGCTGTGAATAGTGAAAAGAGTGACAGTGTAACGAAAATGAAAGAGAATATCATATTTCCACAGCGGTGTAGATGACTTTTGACTAAACATCGCATAAGGTCATTCCAGGAAGAAACTTTCACATGGTTGGATAAAAAAGCTTAGCAAACCTCCAGTCGGTACATATTCACTCGGTTCCTATCCGAAGGGCAGATTCGGCCAACACAAGGAGAGCGAGAGCCTTGCCGTTGGTCTAATCAGTGTGACAAGGAACCTAACGTCAGTTTCCAGCATTGAGTGTGGCACTCGGAAGGCATCACATCTCCGCAGCAGATCACACTTTTCGAATACAAAACACTCCGCAAACAGGCTATTAACACTCTGATTTCGTAAACTGCGACAGAGCGCCGAGATCGCAACAACGTTTCCAATATAAATACAACTGGTATATTCGTACATGTAGATACATTCAAGCGATGGGCTGTTTCGGATAAAACGCATTTTTCTCATAAATAGCTTTAGAAAGCCGTTAACTTACATTGTAATTACTGTCCAGAGCATTAAGAAGACGTTTTGTTAAATCATAAGCGGTGTTACTCATTTATATACCAAAATATCCAACTAAATAAGACAAACGTGTAATGTTCAGGCGTAATGGCTGACCCAGAAACTACGTATGGCCCAGACAGGGCACTCCAGCCGAATAATTCAGCTGATAGGAGACCGATGCGTCGCGCGTTCGGCTCCCTTCGGCTTTTTCCGAATGAAACGCCGTAGTTCCGGCGATCTTCCGCCAGGTGCGTGACTTTAAAAATTAATTCTTCCCTTCACGTAGTAAATAAAAAATATATTTCAACTGAAACACGATAACAATTCTGCCATTTAGTTTTTCTGTAAATTTCAATTCAAAATTCAACATTTTATATTTAAAAAGTTACTTTTTATAACACTTTTTATTTTTACGCTGGCAGCATTAGCGCATCTTTTGATTTTTTGATAAGAGCTTACAATCTTTTCAGTTGTCATTTTATTTAGCGCGCTAGTGTTTTGGTCTAGCGGCAGCTATGTGAACTAATTTCGTACATATCGCGGTGGAAATTATGTCTGTTTCATTCACGCACGTTATAAATACTATAGACGATAGAACGAGAACGCTATGCATTTTTAATAAATTTGAGCCGTCGACAGATTGTGATAATGTCACCTTACAGTTTGGAAAAGAACTAACTCACCAAGCATTAGAAAAGTATTTAAATATATGTAATAATTAACAAATAGCGAGAACTTTTTTTCACACTCATTTATAAAAAGCAGTAATATTGTAGCTTTCCATATTAATTATAACAAGTAACACATTGAATCTAATACTTTAAAACAAAGTGCAGGCATACCGCTGTTATCTCAATTCAAACTTTGCCTTCTTTCTCATAAATAACGCTTGTATCAGGAAGATAAGTTACAACGGAGTTCTCAGTGGCAGAGCCACATTAAAATTAATGTATGAGACAGTTTACGAATGTGAATGAAGCAAGGGTGTAAGGTAAAACAGAGATGTGTGGCGATTCATTTTCTCTGCATATCACTACGTAATGGTTATTATTTTTATGGTTTAAATTTCACATTGTCTATAGTAAATAATACTAGCATTTACATTTTACCAACCCTGATGTATGACAGTGAGGCATAACACTGGCAGAGGAAAAATGCAATTAGACTGAATGATGTGAAAATGAGATTCCTGAAGCGAAGTGCGTAAAACCATTAATGACCTTTTAAAATTGTGGATATCCGGAAAAATTGCAAGGCTGATAGAGCGAATGAACAAATAAAGGAGTGTGAAAAGAATACCTAACGTGAAAGTAAATGGAAAAAGAAGTCGGGGACGCTGAGGAAGACATGGCACGATCAAGCGAATCAAATACTTGAGTCGGGTCATGTCGAGCTAAATTAATTTTAATGTATAAGACGATGTATGAATGTGAATGATGCAAGGAGTGTGTGCCAAGACAGAGGTGTATGGTGGTCCGTCCTCTCTGCCTACCCCTGCAGAAACGGCCTGGTGGTTAGTTAAAATTAACACGGTCAAATAACACTAGCGTTTATTTTAGTTCTCTTTCCAGCCGCCAGAGTAAATGTTCTTTTAATTTAGCCTGCTACCGCGATAGAGCTTCGCGCTTCTGGTTGTGCATCCATAGTATTTGTTCATAATAGGAGCGCGACTCGACTCGCGGCGAGTCATCGGATTTTATTATTCGAAACGTCAATTTTGTTGTAAACGTACGTCGGCGCCCGCGATGCCTTCTCGGGGAACGTAGACCGCCGCCGCGCATCGAACGCGATAATAATATCATGCAGTCGCTCCGCGTCCCGCCCGTGTGTTGTGTATCAAAATGCCACAGAAATGGTGATGTCAAGTAACCAGTGACAGTTAAGTGTGACAGAATGGATGTCGACAAGAATGGGAAGAGCAATAGGGGTCGAGGGACGCCTAACTCCGCGAGGACCCTCGTATTCGAGGCCCCCCTGAAAGAGAGGCCCGCGAGCGGGCTGCTTCAGGGGGCTCCTGTCACCGAGGGCGGCAAAGAAGGTCAGTGGTTCTGTTGCCCCCTTTCTGGCCATTGACAAACAATACTTATGCAATAAACACGAAACAGCGTGCGTGCACACCCGCGCAAACTAGTGGTAGATACAAACAGAATCGCCCTGGTGAAAGGCCACCGTTCATTATCGAAACATTGCTTGACACGGCCTTAGACGTGTTTGGTGACCAGATCTGAACAGCCGGGCACTTGCCAGCCTTCCTTTTCCCATTACCTTCCCCTCCACACTGCCTCAGCCTTACAGCATACCGCAATCAGGGATGCCATAGTCCTACTGGCTCCTCACAATTGGGAGCAGATAAGTGCTGTATTCAGTTAAAAAGCTTTTAAAATTGACTTTTACCAAAGATTGTAGTTTATAAAGACGCGTTTCTATCAAAACAAACTATTTTTGTACGTTTTTCAGTTAACTTTGTACAAAAATTGCTCAAATTATGAAGACGTGTGTATGTCAAATTTAAAAAAAAATGTATCATATCTTTTATTTTGTGATTCTACATAAAATAATCTCAACTGATCGTAGCCACTGGGATTGTGACACTTTGAATTAGGAGAATGTTGTGAGACTGAAGGAAGAGTAGGTAGATTGAAAAGAAACTGGATATTCAAACATTGTCAATAAACAAACATAGTGAGGCATTTTCAAGCAACGTTTCAATTCTGATTGGTGGTCTTTCGCCAGGGCAATATTGCGAGTATATTTTGATCGTTGAATCGATTGAAGAGTCGCTTGCATGATAACAATAACGCAATTTGAACTAACCTCATTACTTTGATATGTAGTTAAATCGCTTAATTCAACTTAAATGACCAGGTACTTTTTAATGGTAGATTTCCTGAGGATAGCTTTCTTGAAAAATCATAGTTCAGAGTCGAAACGTTGCCTGAAATGGCATTAGCCGTGTGTATTGACCAGATCTGAATACCCAGGTACTTCTCAACCTTCCTCTTCTCTTTCCAACATCCTTCACCCTCACAGAATACCCTAAATTGGGGATGCTAAAGTCCCACTGGCTCCAGGCAGTTATGGAATAAATTAGTTTGAACTGTAAGTTATTTTTTAGCTTAAAGCATCTTAGAGTTGATATTTTTCAAAATATCACTGTTAGAACTGAATGTAAAAGTGTCGAAATATCGCTAGAACAATTTCTCAGACAATTATTCCTTCTTTTTGACTTGAATGCTCTTTTCAATGTATATTTTTGTTCTATTTTTTTCATTGCTTAATTAAAATATTATGTACGAGTATGTGCTGTTTGTTCTTTCTCTGTTGCAATTTTTTCCCATTTCGTGTTACGTATTATTTTGTAATTGGACTATGGTCCCTTAGCATATAAATAAATAAATATTGATTAGAACAATTCATCTGACAATACTCACTAGAACAATATTCGTTAAAACAAATTGTCTGACAGCTTGTTCGTTGGATCAATTTGGCGGACAGTTAGATAGTTCAGTCCACCTGTTACTTAAGTGGCTGCACTATACCTACATCTGATATTTTATTATGTCATTTCGTCTGATACTAAATCTGTCAAGGTATTCGAAATATGCGATGGAGCCCCGAGAAATGTCGACGGGTGCTCCAAACATAGTTTCAAGATGGAGTCACAGTCTATTTCAATGTCTAATAGACGCAATATCCAATGTCTTAATCTATTATCAAATTTGCCTGAACACAGTCATGATATTTATATATTACACAAACTTAAAAATACCCTATACATACCTACATTGATGTTTATTGTTAACATGCTTTCTTATTTATTTATTTAAGAATATGGATGTATAAAGAGAGAGTACGAGAACAGCGTGCAATATAGTTGTGCATGATGAATACTTGGAGCAAGTGGATAAGTTTGTGTATTTGGGAAGTATGTTCCAGAGAGATGGAAAGGCCGATAAGGATATTGAAAGAAGGGTGAATGAGAGCCTTGTCCAAAGAAGCGAAGCTAGCAGTCCACAATGGAGTGCTTATACCAACCCTGATGTATGGCAGTGAGGCATGGAACTGGCAGAGGAAGGATGAAAGTAGACTGAATGCTGTAGAAATTGCGATAAAACCATGTGTCAAAAATGTGGATATTCGAAAAGAATGCACGGCCGATGTAAGCGTAGTGAATAGGATCAAGAAAGGGACGCTTAGATGTTCTGGACATGTAGAGCGAATTAACGAAGAAATGAGTGTGAAAATAAAATATGACGCGAAAGTGAATGGAAGAAGTCGGGGACGCCCGAGGAAGGCATGGCACGATCAAGTGAATTAAATACTTGAGTCGGGCCATGTCAGGAGTCAGAATAACAAGAGTATGCATGAATGTGAATGATGCAAGGAGTGTGTGCCGAGACAGAGTGTGTTGTATGGCGGTCCGTCCTCTCTGCCTACCCCTGCGGAGAAACGGCGTGATGGTTAGTTAATTAGTTATGTTTATTTGTTAACATATTTTCTTATTTATTTGAGAGTATTGTCTACTTTTATACTTTTTAGTTATTTTTCCTTGTTAGTAATCTAATTATTTATGTATGCAATTCATACGTATGGAATTGTTCCATTTTATTTTATTTTCAAAATGCATTACTTGTTTTTATTTTATTTTTTAGACAGTGAACTGATTCGAGTTAAACAGTGAACTAAAATCATATGAATAAGTCGTTTCCATGTGGCCTAACCACAGTTTGATAATGGCTTCGAACGCCGAAACAACTGCCACTAAACAAAACTAATAATACATTGAATAAATTAAAAACTAAATTATATTACAAAAAAACATGATATTAAATGGGATCCCTAAGGCCTATGTGTGTACACATAGTTTTGAATAATTGTTTGAAATAAGAATCTATATCCTACTTTACTGTCTAATAAACCTAATATACAGTGTCTAGATTTATTATCAAATTTCTTGCATGTATACAATATTGATATTAAAGTTGTGTATATTGACGTATGAAATGTATGTACTTACTATTTATTTTTCTGAATTATTGCTTTATGCTTGGTGAGATCCCTAAGGCGTAAGTGTGGAAAAAAATGTTTGTTCCACCGCATTACGAGTGCGGAAATGAAAAATGAATAGTAAAAGAATTTTTATAGGAAGCTAGGCTAGCAGTCCACAATTGAGTTCTGACACTAATCCTGTCTCTTTCTCCCTCACGGTTTACGACGTAAAAACCTGGAGAAGGTGATTTATCGTGAATTTGCATAGGTTGGGTAAAAATATTTAGCTCCTCTCCATATATATTCTTACTCCAAGGTTTTTAACCATGGAGAGAGAGCAAAATATTTTTACCCAACCAATACAAATTTGCGATAAATCACTTTCTCCAAGTTTTTACGTCGTATACCATGAGAGAGAAAGAGTCAAGAAAAGTCTTCACGTAATATTGCAGCACTTCTGAGTATGTTCTCCGTCCGCGCTAACTTCACATCATCGAGTCGTATGACTTACGTCAACGGATTTTGAGGTTATTTCCTATATTTGTGTTGATTAAAATACTTGCAGTGGTTATACAAATAAATCAAACATGATGTTGATATGTGCCATACGTGAATGTTCAAATAAGACCGAACAAAGATTATAAAACATCGCTTTTCAGAGGTATTTCAACAGTTTTAAATATTTTGGACCGAACTTTAGAATTTTTACATTTTTAATGATATAAAGACATACAATCAACCAAAAGCTTCCATCATTATTTAGGCAAACCTTCTGTTATTAGTGTTTGTGTGACATTTTGACTTTATAAATCATTTTAATCGTGTATTGATATTGTTTTGTTTAATGTGTTCAAATATGTTTATTAACCCTTATGTGACTGAAGAAAATTACACCATTTTAAAATTGACACGAAGGTTACTTTTACAGTATATCATTTGCCGAAGTTTGCTGAAACACTTTTCTAACAAGCTTCAAACAATCACATAAAACACATGAGGGTACCCGGGTACTCTTTCAGTCATCAGAAGCTGTAAACTATACTTATTCGTTTTCCGCTAACATACCACCCTCTACATATCCAACGGTTATGTTTAAATGTTCATTTTCACTATTGTGGAGAAGTCAGGAAGTTTCAGTCGGTTAGACTTACTGGAACATTAAAAAAATCTATGTTGAAAACCGAAGAGGGTACCTGGGTACCCTTTCAGTCACATAAAGGTTAAAACTGTCCGAACTCCACGTGGGCGGTAACTAATAGGCTATCCAACATCCTTATATACTTAAAGTATATAGAGTGGTATTAATCCAAGGCAGTGTAGTCAGTTTTCGATTACTTTTATCTGACTCGGCGGACCTGGGCGTGGCTGAGACCAAGGCTAGGGTATTTATACATCCATTCATATCACACATCGACATATCGTTTTTGTTTATTCGTACAACCACTTTTTCACAGGATTGATATCAACAAAAATATAGCATCTAACCTAAACAACCGTTTAGTTGTGTCAAGTTTAGTGGCATAATAAAAAAAGATGAGCCCAAGATCATCGCGACAGTACATAGAAGCGGTGTATTATATTTGTTGTCTCTTTCTCTCTCATGGTGTACGACGTAAAAACCCGGAGAAAGTGATTTATCGCAAGTTTGTATCGGTTGGGTAAAAATAATTAGCTCTCTCTCCATACATTGTTTCTCCAAGCTTTAATATATATCTTCGTCTCTTTCTATCAAGTCAGTATAAAGTCAACCGACCTGACTACACTGTTTCGCAAAGGTAACTCACCGTATATTCTTACCTCAAGGTTAGACCTGAGTTCTCAACGATATACCATATAATAACGAAAAGGTAAACCGATCGTTTAATTTTATAATAATTATCTAATCGATGTTATGAATAGTGCTATGGAATCTTGATGGAGTCACTCGAAACCTTTTAAATAAACCTCAGGTTTTGGCAGCGGTTCAAAAATTCGCACGTTTTTAGAAATAGACGTAAAATCTCGCCCGCATAACAAAAAATATATGCTTCACGCATCTGACAATTCACGTGCCCACGCAATCAATATCCATTTTGACAACGTGTAAACACAACGCCAGATCGATATATTTTCATTCATTAAATTCCGCTAACGAAACCCATACGCATCTTAGAGCAAGATATATTATGGAGAGAGTACCCATCCCATACAAATTTACGATAAATCTCTTTCTACGGGTGTTTACGTCGTAAACCGTGAGAGAGAAAGAGACAAGACAATTTCTCACATAATATAGCCCCACCCTCAGAGCAATAATAATATAAAAGAGAGAGCGTTGCTGTAGTCAGTTTTAATGACTTTTGTCGGACTCGGAAAGACCTGGGCGTGGCTAGGACTAGGGCTAGGGTATTTATACATTCATTCATAGCACATGTCGACATAATGTTTTTTTTATTTTATTTTTATATGAATACCGCACAAGAGTCTCAACTGCTACTAAAACCAGTGGGACTATGGCATTCCCAAATAGGGCATGTTGTGAGGCTGAAGGTAGTGGGGGGGGAAGGAGATTGGGAAGAGGAAGGTTGGGAAGTACCTGGCTATTCAGACCTGGTCACCAAACACGGCTAAAGCCATTTCAAGCAACGTTTCGATTCTGAATGGTGGTCTTTCACCAGGGAGATACTTAGAGTATCTACCACTCTGGAACGTGCCGCAAATATACTTTTTATTATTTTCATATGAATTAAATGTGTTATGACACATATTAATGAAATAAAAGTTATTGGCGCACGCCGGGTTTGAACCCGCGACCTTTGGATTCGTAGTCGAGCGTCTTACCACTCGACCATGGAGGCCGTCAAACTCCAAGTCACTAATCATAAATTTTAGCTGTAAGTACATAGTTATAAGTTCTAATTTGTACTTCACTAGTTATTAGTTTTAGTGATTAAGTTGTAGGTTATTTTAATTAAGTTGTAAAGCGCCCTTGAGGTGATATTTCCGTCAAGAAAACGGCGCTATATAAATCAACCAAATATTATTATATTATTATTATTATTAATAATAATAATAAATATTTTGATGATTTGTATAGCGCCGTTTTTGTGAAAAATCACCTCAAGGGTGCTGTTATCAAATTAATATTTTTAATTATTTAATTAATTATTATCAACGACTCTGCGATTTGTCGCAAATATACTATTTACTACAGCAAAAAATAAAAACGAACGCTGGGATTTGAGCCGCGACTCTTGAATTTGTAGCTGAGGATCTTAACCGCTCGATATATGTCTATAGCTCAGAGCAATAATATACAGGAGGGAGCGCTTCTGTAGTCAGTATTGATGATTTTCGCCTGACTCGACTAGACCTGGGCGTGGTTAAGACTAGGCTAAGGTATTTATACATCTATTCGTAGCACATGTCGACAATGTTTTTGTTTATTTGTACGAGTATAACCACTTTTACACAGTGTTGTTATAAACAAAAATATATGATAAAACCTAAAAAACCGGTGAGTTATGTCAAGTTATGTCGCATATCAAAACGTAGTGGGCGGAGTCGCCGGAGACGCGGGAGACGGAGAACATCCTTACAATTCTTTTAAAGCGGAGTGATAATTTGCTGTCTCTTTCGTTCTCATGGTTTACCACGTAAAAACCCGGAGAAAGTGATTTATCCTAAATTTGTAAAGGTTGGGTTAAAAGAATTAGCTTTCTCTCCATATATTGTTACTCCAAGGCCCTACGTGTACAAAACATCTAAGCGTCCTTTTCTTAATCTTATGAGTCTTTGTTAATAATAATGCCTACGTCCAGTTGTTTATTTTACGCTGGTTATCCGCATTGTATGTTGGCGACGTCATCGACTGAAAAGTTATCCGTGTCAAGCTGTGTTAGAGTACTATTTGCAATGTTTTATAAATCATACGATGTTTTCAAATAGTTTTTTTTTGTTTGTTCTACATTAATAGATGTTTTATATTACTTAACGCCCGTGTTATGTGCTGACCATGTTTTTGAAAGAATTTGTCGAAACGTCAACAAATTAAAATTAATGTTAAATATTTTGTAAAGGTTGTTTCTTTACGGCTGTTAAATGAATATCGTTATTTTTTTTTCTAAGTAGCCAAATACCTGCGTAAATCACAAACATTTACGTTAGTAAATTTCCTTTTAAAATTCCATTCAAAATTTGGCCTCTACTTTTTAACGTTGTCATTCTATCTAATGGCTTCCGTTTATTACGATGATAGCGGCCTTCTTATAAATAAAATACCTACTTACGTGTTGACATACTTAAATTTGCAGTCGGTGGCTTGGCCATTGTAGATTTTGTGCGTACAAAAAAACTGAATTAAAAAAAAAATCGTTTGTTAGTTCCTCCTTTAGCCGCCTGCGAATTTAAGTGTGTCAACCTGTTTGCCCTTTTAAACGCTTCCTAGAGATCGACATACTTAACTGTACAGTCAGGGGCGCCGCTAATGTAGATATAAGAGTTACTTTACTGGTGAAAATAAATCCCTCAACTTAGGTAGAATTTTTTTTGACCCTCTCATATTTATCGACGATTAACGCCAATTTGTTTATTTTTTATTTTATCGATTCTAGGCTCGTTTCAGCGTTTAATCAAATTTTAATCAATTATAACAGCTTGAACGTGTTTAATTTGCACATGTAAATCGAATGAATACCTGTATGTAGAGCGAATGAACGAAGAAAGGAGTGTGAAAAATGATGCGAAAGTGAATGGAAGAAGAAGTCGAGGACGCCCGAGGAAGACATGGCACGATCAAGTAAACCAAACACTTGAATCGGGTCGCGTGAAGAGTCAGAATAGCAAAAGAGTATGTATGAGACGATGTATGAATGTGAAGGAAGCAAGGAGTGTGTGCCAAGACAGAGTAATATGGCGATCCGTCCTCTCTGCCTACCCCTGCGGGGAAACGGCGTGATGGTTGGTTAGTTAGTTAATTCTTCTTGACACCAGAGCTCACTGTCGGAGAGTTTACACTGGTTCATGACACAAATTTTCTTCTAAATTAAATTTAATTCTCAACTAAATCAAAACGATTTTAACACGTGTATACTATTTCGAAATCACGTCGTTTTGGACATGATTTAACACATTCATTATCTAATGCATCCATAAAGAGAAATAGATAAATTGCCTATTATTGAACTGATTACTTGTGTCAATAGTCAAGATAAGGATTTATTTATTTGTGTTAGTTGAAAGTATTCTTAGATGCTATCTTATCTCGTAATATATTATTATATATATATTTCGTGGAAAACAGTTATTAGGCTTCGAGTATTTAATTATAAAAATGATATTATTATTTGTACAGCGCTGTTTTTGTGAAAAATCACCACAACGACGCTGCACAAGTATTAATTCCTAGGCTCTATCTTATCACTGACTATAGATAATTTATGGGATATTAGTTATGGCGAACAGATTGCATCCACTAACCCATTAATCAATATTACTAAATCATTTGACAAATGAATGTGATGCTGCGTACAAATTTATATTACTGTTATTTTTTTTACGTGAATACCGCACAAGAATCTCAACCGCTCCTAACGGACTGCGACTATGGCATCTCAATTATTGTTTTTAGTAGGGGAAGGTTATGGCTATTCAGATCTGGCCACCAAACACGGCTAAAGTCATTTCAAGCCACGTTTCGATTCTGAATGGTGGTCTTTCACCAGGGCGATACTTGGAGTATCTACCACTCTAGAATTATATTATGTACGAGTATAAGCAGATAGTATACAAAAGCTTACTTACCTGGCAGGTCACTTCAGACTAATGTAGTAATTCAACCAGTTTAAGCACATGTGCATCATACCCATGTCGCTAAACATTCTTACCAATCTCCTATTGTATCCTAATTGCCTCCCTTAATGTCTTTCTGGCTTATAAATTATATCTTAACATCGCTTTCTAAAATTCCTTTTGGCATGTTTGAACTACCAGACTACATGTTTGGACTCTGATACTTTTAGTTTGACCATGCCTATAAAGTAGCGTCGGGAAAAACTTCAATGTTTTGTGAATGCTTCACGAATTGCTAGTTCTTTAAAATGAACCCTTCGCAGTGAACACTTCAATTGGAGTCGGACTCGCGAAAAAGAGATTTGAATTTATCCGGTTATTTGTTCACTTATTTTTGGAACCGGTTCCTCGCCGAAAGAACACGTACCAGTCGGTAGAGATTTAAAAACGAAAAGAACTAGAACTGGTTCCTCGCCAAAAATAAACACGTACTAGTCAGTAGCGCTTTGAAAGTGAAGAGAACTGGAACTGGTTCCTCGCCAAAACAAAAGTACTGGTAGGTCACTCTAAATATCGTCCTGGTGAAAGACCACCATTCAGAATCGAAACGTTGCTTGAAATGGTTTTAAGCCGTGTTTGGAGACCAGATCTGAATAGCCAGGTACTTCCCAACCTTCCTCTTCCCCATCTCATTCCCCTCCCCACTACCTTCAGCCTCACAACATACCCTATGTGGGGATGCCATAGTCTCACTGGCTCTAGACGGTTGGGAGCAGTTGAGACTCTTGTGCAGTATTCATATTAAAAAATTTTAAAAAAATTTGAGAGCGCTACAACATGTCTATTTATTTGCAAAGTCATCGGTTATACGTACCTATTAACAACTATTGATTACATATTTGACTAAATGTGGAAGACAATTATTAGGAGTAAAATGCATGAGTAACGCTCTGTTTTTAAACAGAAATCAAAACAATAGATAACCCTATCAGGCTATCTCTCTCTGTTGTGTGACAAAGATAGCGCTTAATTTATCTTTATAAATGGGAGAGATAGAGGCCATTCATCACAACATGGCGCCCGCATTTTTATTATTAACGCAATGAAGGTTATTCCAATTAGTGGAATTTTATTTTGTGACTTACGTTAAGTTTGACACATTCAGATTTCAGTAGTAGAGTATTAATTTTAAAACGTATTTTAAAATAAAGTATGAGATCGATAGATGCGTTGTAATCTCTCCCAATTTCTCACAAATGACACACGTAACATAAAGAGAGAATGAAACGAATCTCTCAGAAGCAGGACTGTAAGATTTTGATTCTATTTGCACATTTTTGTAACAATGGTCAACCCTTAAGATCATATTTTAACATGTGGTCCATGGAACAATGCATGTTCAAAATTTAAAATTTAACGGAAAGACATTAAAAGAAGCAATTAAAGTAAAAAAAGGACGTTTGTGAATGGTTTTTGACATGAGTTAACTGCACAAGGGTGGGCAGAAAAAAAATTAAACGTTTGGATTTAAAGTCACTTGCCGAATTGAGATGTACCATAACTTTGTGAAGTCAGTTTTGGACTTGTTTTTGATGATTTTTAACATGACTCGCAAATGGGCGTAGTTAATATTCATTTATATCACATATCGACATATCAATAAGCCACTTTTTTTACAGCGGAACAAAATATCGGCAACCTGTTTAGCGGAACCAAAATAAAAATGTGGGCGGACGTTAACCAGGTAGCCAGCTTAATCAGCCTTTAAAGTTCAAGCTCGGTTGCCGGATTTATTACGGATGGGTTGGGTAAACAAATTAGCTATCCCTCCATATTATTACTCTGGGCTGTACCTCTAGCCAACTAATATATCCCTAGCTAAAATACCTGATCGCCCTGGTAAAACGACAACCCTTCAGAATTGAAACGTTGTTTGAAATGGCAATAGTCGTTTTTATTGACTAGATCTGAATAGCCGGGTGGTTTCCGATATCCCTCTTTTCCATCCCCTTCCCTCCCTTTTTGGGATGCCATAGTCTTTCCTCGTCAAAATAAAAACGAAAAGAACGGATATGGGATATTTTTATTTGCGAAAATTAGGAACCGGTTTCTCGTAGAAATAATATCGACGGTTCCAGTGACCGACTTGAAACCGGTTATTTTTAACCGGGACAGGGATATCGACCACCTCTACTCTGGACGGCATCTACGGGTCGCCAACAATAGTGTTGTTTCATTGTCCTGCCACTGATTAAAAACGATAATAACTATACGACGGTTCCAGTGACCAGTGACCGGCTTTTTAACCGGGACACCGGTCTACTCTTTCGCCAACAATAGTGTTGTTTCATTGTCCTGCCACTTGGAACCGGCGAACCGGTCCCTTTTAACCGGGACAGGAATATCGACCATCTCTACTCTGGACGACATCTACGGGTCGCCAACAATAGTGTTGTTTCATTGTCCCGCCACTGATTAAAAACGATAATAACTTCCAATAATAAATAATCATTATTAATTATTATTATGGCGACTGGGCGCTGCGGCAGACGCTCAGAGATGATAATAATAATAATTGAGAGATATGCGTTACGAGTTGAATCCATCACTGAGTGACTTGGGAATGACGAAGTATTAAATGTTTTATTTTAATATACGATTGATAAAATAATCAATCTCGCCACTCATGACGGTCTTTCATTATAAAATAATTCGAAGTACAACGAGAGCGTCTATTCTCATCGATTTTGTAGGTGGTATTTTTTTACTATTTTAAGCATAGTTTTATGTCAGAATAATTCATACTTGGGTTAGATGTGTCGATTGAATTGACCTTTAACCTCTAGTGTGCCGGAGTGTCCTATAGGACCCGGGCATTCATCGTCATCTTTTCGGCAGTTTGTAATGATCGCTGACGCCGCCGACAGAATACTCCTTGGGTAGTAATAATAATAACAGTGAACTTATATAGCGCAGTTTTGTGATATTTCACCTCAAGTGCCTTCATACTAAATTGATTATGCTAATAAGACTAACTAACAAGGAGAAAATAATAAATTAATATGTATACAAATTAAAACTATCTAAAATCATGATCGTTATCATAAATCATGAGAGAAAAAGGTTCAGATATGGGTATAATCTCAGAGCAATAATATATAGAGAGAGCGCTGCTGTAGTCTGTTTTGATGAGTCTTGCCAGACTCGGCTAGACCCGGCGTGGCTAGGACTAGGACTAAGGTATTTATGCATCCATTCATAGCACATGTCGACATAATATTTTTGTTTACTCGTAAAACCACGTTTTTCACAGTATTGTTATAAACAAAAATATAGCGTATAATCTAAAAAACCGTTGACTTATGTCCATTTATGTCGCATATCAAAACGTGTGGGCGGAGTCAACGGAGACGCGGGACACGAATAACATCCTTACAATACTTTAAAGCGGTGTGTTAATTTAAGAAATTTTGCTGTCCCTTTTTTTCTCATGATGTACGCCGTAAAAACCCGGAGAAAGTGATTTATCCCTAAATTTGTATAGGTTGGGCAAAAATAATTAGCTCTCTCTCCATCTATTGTTACTCCAAGGGTACAACAGTGCATGTGTATATCAACAGATTAAAAAAACAATTTAACAGAAGCCAAGGGTATAAAAATTCAGATGAAACATATGAATTCGAATTAACATATTTGTCAAATTAAAGAAAAAGAAATTAGATTGAAGACAGTTAATATGTTGGTACTCAAAATATTAATATTCAAGTACTATAAGTAAACCATTCTAAAAATGCAAACAGGGTAAGTCGCGCTTTTGTTTCGAGGATGATGAATAAACATATAATTACTTTCTCCTGAATACTTTTTATTGGAAAAAATTATATAATAGTATAATTAAACCTTTAACTGAACATGGTTTACTACTGCACAGAAGTGCGATGAGAATTTAATGCGAAATGAATGTCAAATAATAGTGGGTAGTTTTACAGAATAGCTCTGGTTTTATACCTGCATGGTCAAACTAAAAGTATTAATCCAAAATGGCTGATAATGCTAACATATGATAAACATTTGTGTACCAAAATAACAAAAAAAAACGATAATCGAATGTACACAGCCCGCGAAAATTCAAAATTCACCTTTTCTTTTGAACAGGCCTCGTACATACATTTTCAACAAAACAAAATGTTATTACAAGATAGATGGTTTGTGGTTTATAATTTCATCCATGTGCTGCATCCCTCTGATTTAATCACTTTTAAATCGTGTTATATATATATAATTATTTTTTTGTATCGTTTGTTGTCGATTTACAGTAATTGTGCGAACAATACAATACTGTAGTGTTATTATAAATAAGGAAACACATACCATACTAATATTGAGTGTTATTGAAACGATATTCCTTAACAAAACAAATTGTGGTTAATTTTTTATTTGTGAATTTTGTGTGTTTATAAATGTAACTATTCGGCATAGCTGGCACAGTTGTTTGATACTAGTTTAGTTTTCAGGATATTAAAATTATTATTTTGAATATTAGAATACGATAATATTATAATATTCAGGTAACAAAACATAAAAAGTATATCGATCCAAAAATGGCTTTAAAATGCTAACATATTTGAACCAAAAAAAAAAAAACGATAATCGAATGTTTTACCCAACCCATCCGAAAATTCAAAATTCACCTTTTCCTTTTGAACAGGCCTCGTACACCATTTTCGAGAAAGAGACAACAAAATTTCTTAGACCAAGATGTGTTTATATCTTAAGCCTGCATCCTCTTATTTAATTACGGGACAATCGTTTTATTTTTTATTATATATACTAATTATATTTTGTATCGTTTGTTTTTTAGGTTAGAACAATATAATTTGTAGTGTTATTATAAATAAGGAAACATACCATACTAATATTGAGTGTTATTGAAACGAATTTACCGCATCGTGTGGTTTGAGTTTTTGTGATAAATGAATGGATGTATAAAGTTTGATACTTGTTTAGTTTTCAGATATTATTATTACGCCCAGATGCGCCGAGTCATGTTAAATCATCAAAAACAAGTCCAAAACTGACTTCATAACTAAAATGGGCTTTAAACTGCCGGCAGCTGACAAGAGTATTTGAACAGTAATAATCTACCATCGTCCGTTTTGTACACTGAAGAGACAATTCCTAGAAGTGTGATCTATACCGATGTATAAGAAAACTGATGTGGAAAATTTCCATAAGACCTCTTGACTCCTAGCCCCCAGATAGGCCAATGAAAACTACGATTTGTGCAATAAAGAATTCTGCTTTTTCAAATTATTGTTCAATTTTATCGGACCTGCGTGGTCGAGTGGTAAGACGCTTGACTACTAATTCAGAGGTCGCGGGTTCATACCCGGCGTGCGCAAATAACTTTTATCAAATGAATATATGTCATTACACGTTTAATTCATGTATAAATAATATATTATTGTATATTTGCGGCACGTTCCAGAGTGGTAGATACTCTAAGTATCGCCCTGGTGAAAGACCACCATTCAGAATTGAAACGTTGCTTGAAATGGCTTTAGCCGTGTTTGGTGACCAGATCTGAATAGCCAGGTACTTTCCAACCTTCCTCTTTCCTATCTCCTTCCCATCCCCACTACCGTCAGCCGCACAACATAGCCCAATCGGGGATGCCATAGTCCCACTGGCTCTAGACGGTTGAGAGCAGTTGGGACTCTTGTGAGGTATTCACTATAAAAAATAAAATAAAACCGAAATATAAATGTATATCAAATTGATGTTATTTTGGGCACACGGACACGCCCACAACGCACTTCTTTGAGCTTTAGTGATTTCAACAGTAGGCAGGTACTGTTGCCCGTTCTGTAGGTATTTTCCTTAGAGTAACAATATAGAGAGACCGTCCTAATTATGAGTCAAATCGTTCATACTCGCAAAATATAGCTCTCTCTTTATGCTCGTTTCTATAGACATATGATTTGGGGCGTGCTAAAAGTCGTGTAGCCATTTTTCAATAAATTACTAACTTCACAGTAGTTTACATGTCAGTCGAATTGACAGATAAAAAGCTTAAAATATATAATTACTTAAGTGAATTTAGTGCAATATTAAAAAAAAAACGATATGACTATATGTGCAGTTGTTGGTTGTTTCAACTGAAGTAACAGAGGACCAAAAAAATCAGTTTCCACAGGTATTTATCCAAGAATTCGTATTTTTTAGTTTGACCTCAAATATTTTACATGCCAACCTACAAAACAACTAGTTACCTACACCAATATTTAGTCAATCTTTGCATTATTTGTTTCGATATAATAAACTCCCGTTTAAAATGAGTTTGAATGCATTCTCAATATGTTTTACTTCGAGAGAAATACGGGATTCTGACGTAAATTTGGAAGAATTGGGATTCCCTGATTAGTCCAACATCTGAACGTATCCATGTCTCTTTCTTTCTCATGTAGCAACTCAAAATTGTTCGCGAACAGATAAAGACGGAATAATGTTTATCTTTACGGTTTTCTTCACATCCGATTGGCTGGAAGCATATACGTCATACCTCCTTTGGTCAATCCTTGGTCAAAAAGCGGCTTCAAAATTTCGCAATGTTAGGTCTCTACATTACTCTAAGGTAATTTCAAGTCTTGAAATCGCAGCATGTAATTAGCCAAAGTGGTTGAGACAAAAATGAACACCTTGATTACTTTGCAACTGACGGGCATCGCTTCGGCTGTCAAATAATTTGATACCCGTATATTTGGAGCGGCTTACGCCTAAATGTTTATGACTGTAATTTCAGAGCAATAATATATAAGAGAGAGCGCTGCTGTAGTCAGTTTTTATGAGGCTTGCCGGACTCGGCTAGAACTGGGCGTGGCTAGGAATAGAGCTAGAGTATTAATACATCCATTAACACACTATGAGCGGGCGGCCGCTACACCGTCACAGTTGCGTGCAGCGGGCAAAAACCAGCCGAAAATGCAATAAAAAATAATTTTACAAAAATCGCTCAATCTTCTAAACCATCTACTGTTTTTTTATGAAATTTCGTATACGCACTAAAAATATACTGCTCTCCAATGTTGATTGCTTTTTTAACAAATTATTTATTATAACACAAGTCCACGGTAGTATTCACATATTTATATAAAGGTTTTGTAAAAAAATACGTTATGAACTTAAATAATAAATTTCCGCACAAAAAAATATCTACATAATGTATGATATTTATAAAAACAGTCAACCTTGTGTAGGGGAACGTCACAAAATGCACACATATAACTAGTTAAACTTTTTCTTTTATGCACTGAACATACTCGACACTGTCTTTGTGGGCATTTCTTTTTACCCCCGGTAACTATTTTAATCAATCGATGCTTCTTGATATCGAGTGATAACCTTCCGAGATTATCACTTCTAACCAACTATATCCATTATATATTCAGAATTGTTTGGTGCTACGCAAACACCAACGTTGCCTAAAAATGGTTCAATGTTCGGTGGGTTGTCTATTTCAGACCATTCCAATACTTTCTCTTCCTCCATTTAACTGTCTTTAGAATCACTGTCTTGCAACGGTATAACTGTCTTCCTTCTTTTTAGAGGAAACACATCACTACCGCTGTCACTATCACTGTATAATTCAGCTAAATCTTCACCAGAATGGGCAGACAAATTATCGGCGAATATTTCCTCATCACTTTCGTTATTATCTGAAGACATTTTTGAAGGGTAAAAGAAAATATCAATTCAATAAATTCCACTAAAAAAACACGTCTGTTTTGTAACTCCATATATCATAACTAAAGCACGTGTATATTAGCGCCACTCTATCTTCAAAAGTAATGGGTGCCAGGAATACATCCAATTGCTAAGGAATGTTTGTGTTATCTCTCATTAAGGAAATGATTATTGTCATAACATCCTCGGGATTATCTCATTCATTGGAGTAAAGGTCCAATGAATTTATAACACGTCATAAAAATATAATAGGTACTCTTATTCCCAGTACCACTAACAAACAATCTTTGAAATTTAACACGATAAAATTGCCTAATTATTACGCGCAATCTCTCATTGAGCTGCGCAAGAGTATGTGTGTACATAAAAGAAACAACGGCTAATCTTTTTTTTTGTTATATGTGTGTGTAGTTTGGAATGTCTTCAAGCGTTTAGATTAAATAGACACGGGAAATAATGGGGTAACTTTACTTTCCTCGCCTTTGAAGTGGAGCCGGCGTAAAGGGTATTTTTACCCGTCCCGCCGATAAGCACCAGTCGGCCGGGCGGGTAAAAATACCCTTCCCGCTCATAGTGTGTTAATACCACATGTCGACATAATGTTTTGTTTATTCGTATAACCACCTTTTCACAGTATTATTATAAACAAAAATATAGCATCCAACCTAATAAACCGTTGAGTTATGTTCATTTATTTCGCGTTTCAAAACGTGTGGGCGGAGACGCGAGACACGAAGAACATTCTAACAATACTTTAAAGCGGTGTGATAATTTGGGAGATTTTGTTGTCTCTTTCTTTCTCATGGTGAACGACGTAAAAACCCGGAGAAAATGATTTATCCCAAAATCTGTATAGGGTGGGTAAAACGAGTAAACTCTCTCCATATATTGTTACTTCAAGACTAACTTTACAATATAACGGTTAATATTGCAAACTTGTTGTAAATTTTACATTAAGTTTTACTAAACTCGTATATTACTATCAATAGTAGTCAGAGAATTGGAAAATGGCCCAAACGACACTTTGTAGCATTATAATACAAGAAATACGACAAATAATGTACACGTTAATTTTCTTTGCGTAGTTAGAAAAATGTCTAAGGTTTCCAGTGAATGATTTTTTTAAACTGTAATCCTTAAAATTCCATGAAAAACATACTAAAATGTCAGTAAAAGGTGTAGTTCGAAAACCAGCGAGGGCATTTTTGAACGTTTTACTTAAAATTCTAGTATGCATTTCATATAGAATTTAAAAGATTACTGTTTGAGAATTGTAATCACTGGAAACCTTAGACATTTTCCTAACTACCCCTATAGAATCAACAAATACATTGTTTGTAGTATTGCTGGTATTGGATAGCCAAAAAGTGTGTATTTTGACCCCTAAGGTTACAATATTTCTGTTATAATATTTATTTTATTTATTATTAGGTTTTTTTATTAAATATTAATTAATAAATAAAAAAACCTAAAAATTAAAATGGAGTTCTAAAAAATAAACTTTAAAACAATAAGTAATAATAAAAAAAATCTGTTATGCATTTAAAAAAATAGTTTTTGCGTTTATTTTGTAGAAATTAATTAGTTTTTTTAGTTCAACTTTACTAACTAACCATCACGCCGTTTCTCCGCAGGGGTAGGCAGAGAGGACGGACCGCCATACAACTCTGTCTTGGCACACACTCCTTGCTTCATTCAAATTCATACACCGTCTCATACACACTCTTCTGTTATTCTGACTCTTCACATGACCCGATTCAAATATTTGATTTACTCGATCGTGCCATGTCTTTCTCGGGCGTCGTCGACTTCTTCTTCCATTCGCTTTCGCATCATATATTCTTTTCACACTCCTTTCTTCGTTCATTCGCTCTACATGCCCAAACCATCTAGGCTTACCTTTCTTGATCCTATTAATTACGCTCATATCAGCCTTGCATTCTTTCTGGATATCCACACTTTTAAACTTTACCATATTATTGTAATAATGAATGATCTCTTCTCCACTACTTAATATGTCCAAGAAAACAAATCATAAAATACAAAATAATAATAAAACGCAAAACAATATAATTTCTCAAATTAATTCACCAAATCATCAAGAAAGGTGCTTAACAAATATTTTCATTTTACTCGAATTTTTATAAACAGGGGAAAAACTAATGGCAACTGACATTATAAAACAATTAAGAAAAACCTGCCTTTAGTCGAGTAATAATAGTTTGTTATCATTAAATGGGGAAAATAGATTTAGTTAAGTACCTCACAGAATAAGAATTTCAAGATAATCGGGTTTTTACCGAAAATAGTAGAAAAGTAAAAAATCATATAAATAATCATATGGCTAAGTCCTCCATCATTGCACAAGCAACATCTTTTGCTTCTTATGATGGCAGTAGGAGTTTTTCAAATATTGTCAACTTATTCGTAACCCGGGAATGTTTGTCTTTCTTTAAAAAAAAAATGTTTATGGCTTTGAACACCTAAACCAGTGATTCCCAAAGTGGTCTATATCGACCCCCAGGGGTCTATGACAACCTGCAAGGGGTCTACGTCAGCGAAAAAAAGATTTGGGTGTCCATGAAATGAAAATGGGGGTCCACGGTAGTGGATCTCAACATACACTGATAGTACCTATTTAGGTACTTACGTAATAATCTTATAATGGACTTTAATTCTCTGATTATATTAATAAAAATATTTTTTGTGGAAGATATTTTGCCGATTTGCTAGTACTTTTCGATTTCAAATCTCTACCGACTAGTGCTTTTTTGTCGGAGGGTAAATTTTGTTGATTTGCTAGCACTTTTTGGGGGAGGATTTTTTGTTGATTTGCTAGTACTCTTCGATTTTAAATCTCTACCGACTATTGCTTTT
The DNA here is from genome assembly GCA_022651775.1 of Drusus annulatus. NCBI lineage: Eukaryota > Metazoa > Arthropoda > Insecta > Trichoptera > Limnephilidae > Drusus > Drusus annulatus. The sequence goes on along the minus strand of JAGWCC010000154.1, from coordinate 267,997 downwards.
TTTCGGAGAGGAATTTTTGTTGATTTGCTAGCACTTTTCGATTTGGGATCTCTGCCGACTAGTACTATTTTTTGACGAGTTAAGTGTTCACCGCGAAGGGTTCATTTCAAAGAACTAGCAGTTGCTGAAGCGTTCACAAAACTTTAAAGTTTTTCCCAACGCTAAAAAAAATCAATACTAGGAAAGCAGGGGGTCTATACAAAACAGAAAAAATCGACAAGTGGTCTACGGGACAAAAAAGTTTGGGAACCTCTGACCTAAACAAACAGCTGTCATTGAAAATATTGGATCTTAATAATAATAATAATATTAAATTTGACAAAATTAAATTTAAAAAAATACTGTTATACTTTCAATGTTTTGTTTAAGATTACAATATTATGGTTAGTGTAATAATATTGCCGTTAATATCTCAAAAAATGGGTAATGTTACAATATTATGAATAATATCACAATATTATTATTAAATAAAACAATAAACTTTGTAAAACACCACTTTATTAGAGTTAATCACCAACCAGGTTTCGCTTTTCTCAAGCTTCTTCAGGGCTTTTACATCAACCAGTTGATTGAAGCAAGAATTTCGGTAGTCAAACTCGTATGGTCATTTTCACTAAAGGTAACGAAAATTTGACGTAATAATAAAAATAATAAATGGATAACTTTTATAGCGCCGTTTTTGTGGGAAAATCACCTCAAGGGCGCTTTACAAATTAATTTATCTAACCTATAATTTATCACTTAAGCTTATTACTAATAACTTACAGTTAAGATTTATTACTAATGGCTTACACCTAATATTTTCAACCAGTGACTTACAATAAGGACTTATAGCTTGTAACTAACAGTGAAATAGATGCTAACATTAAAAACATAGACGTAGTTATGTAGAAAGAGCATCCAACCCCAAAAAGATAAAACTGAGAAAAAGGCGTTTGAAAATGACAATACAAAAGCATATTACGGCATTTGTAAAGTGAATATATAATTATTATAAATAAGTAATTTATAATCTATCAATGTATTTAAAATTACAATTAAAAAGAATAGTCGTATTTCTTATGTTAACCTACATTTCAATCCTTTTTAAACTTGAATTTGAGTCAAATATCCACAATTTGTGTTAGTAAGAGATTGAATTACCCAAAATCTATTGCGGTTGGAGCTTGGATGTTTTCAACAGATAGAAATCTCGTATTTATCTATAGGATAACATGTAAAAAGCGATTCAGGCAAATTGTGCGTTAAGCGCTTTCTGCATAACTACGTCCAATTAAGGTTACTTCGGGCACACGGAAACGCCCACAAGAAGTTTTCATCGGCTTATTTATTCTTGTGGCGTTTGCTTCAAATCTAGATCGACCTTTAAAACCTTAACAAAACGTATTCATAAAAAAACCCATATTCAATTTATGGACGGATTTTTCCTCGTTTTTAGAATTCAGTACCTACTTATGTTGATACAATCTACAATGTATATTATTGACCTTCAACAGTTTACTCAGCGCAAAAGTACCCATAGCTTTTCATACTTAAATTTGCAGGCGGCCTAAACAGAGAACTAATGTCGGCCATGCTTTTGTGTTATTCGTCTATCAAAATTTCAAAGTTTTTTTTTAATGATAAATATTAATGTGTCAATTTAAAAAAATGTGTTTTTACCCGTGACGGTTGTTTTGCCTTCCGAAGGCACTGCTATTTCAAATTGGGCTTATTTAAACTTTTTTTTTTTTTTAAGATAATATAAAGCAAAATGGGAAAACCTATGAAAAATGATGCTAAAGCATAATTTGTGTAATAAAAAAGAAAAATTTCTAGAACGTTAAAGCCTGATTCACACCAACGTCCGGTTCCGCTCAGTGCCGATATTGTTCCGCAAGAAAACTTATTGATATGGTATGAATATCAATCAAGGAGTATGTGCCAAGACAAATTCGTGTGGCAGTATATCATTCTGCCCACCCTTGTGATATTTAACTACTTAGTTAGTTAAATAATTATTTTGAATTGTAAAAATACTAACATCGCAGATTTTTTTTTATCAAAAACCATTTTTTTATCACTAAATAATATTTTTATTAATTATTAATTATTAAAAAAATTATTAAGTGATAAAAAATGGTTTAAAAAAAAAAATCTGCGTTGTAAGTATTTTTACACTTCAAAATAATTATTTAACTAAATAAGTAGTTAAATATCACAAGGGTGGGCAGAAGGATATACTGCCACACAAATTTTGTCTTGGCACATACTCCTTGATTGATATTCATACCATATCAATAAGTTTTCTTGCGGAACAATATCGGCACTGAGCGGAACTGGACGTTGGTGTGAATCAGGCTTAAGGCAGTCACACATAAAATTCTTTAATATCCCAGCCTATAAAACCGCTTACGGACCAAAAAGTTTTAAGTGCAACGCCACTAGGCTGGAACTTGCTGTAAATGTACTATATATTATTTTGTATGAATTAAATGCGAAATAACACATATTAATTTAAAATATATATATTTGCGCACCCCGGGATTGAATCCGCAACCTCTGGATTCGTAGACGAGCTTCTTAACCACTCGACGATGGAGGCCGTCAAAATAATGTATCTAATTAAACATTATTGTATAATTAAAATGGGTGGATTAAAACATGTTGTATTTTTTCTTGACAAGTCAAGTTACATCATAGTTATACTATATACGAGGCCTATTCAAAAGAAAAGGTGAATTTCGAATTCTTGCGGGCTGTGTACATTCGATATTCGTTTTTTTGTTGTTTTTTTTATGTTGGCACACATATGTTTATCATATGTTAGCATTATCAGCCATTTTGGATTAGTAGTTTGTTTTTGACAACTGGAAAGGTTAGTCACGTTTTTGTGTGTTCTTCGATTTTTTACCTTTGAAAAAAATGGATAAAATAATAAAATCCATGATTTGTTTTTCCACAACTCCAGTACGCTCATCGTCATTAACATCTTCTCGGCCTTCTGTAAAGCGCTTGTACCACTTATAAACACTTTTTTGAGACAATGTGTACCAACATAACAAAAAAAAAACGATAATCGAATGTACACAGCCCGCGAAAATTCAAAATTCACCTTTTCTTTTGAACAGGCCATGTATTTTATTTATTAACTTTTTGTTTCTTACATTATTTTTAACATTACTTACCTCACTAGGTCATTAGAACCTGTTCTGAGGTAGGTGACAGTGAGTACAAGTAGAATAATATTAAATATGTTGATATTTGTTACACAATGCTAGATGATACAACAGATACTGACCGTAAAACTCTCTTGATACATTAATTATCCCATATAAGATACATAAATGTAAAAGATAAAATAAAATGTATACTTAAATATAAAATTTAAAAGAAGTTAGAATAGATTTTATTGATGCAAAACAATCTATGGTTTAAAAAAATATTTCGTTCGATCATTAGTTCCTCCCGCAGATCATAGAATAGATTAATTAACACCGTCTTTAATTCTTCTTTTGGCCACCTGATAAGTTAAAGGTGTCAAGTTGTATTTTATTTTTCCATTCCTACCTTCGGCGTAGCAGGTGTTGCTCGAGTAGTTTGCGTTCGAATTTAATAATAATAAACATTCAACAAAATGAAAACATGGCCGTGGGGAACGCACTCGCTGAAAGTTCTCAATTTTTTATGTCGTCTGTTGGGGCGAGTTTTCTTCATTCACGAATACGTCCGGACCGGAAAATAGTTGGGAGGGGAAATTGAAAATGTTTCATGAAATTCAAACAGGCGGGTTTTGCAACGCCACAGAGGTTTTCGTTTCCGGACCCTGAGATCTTTCGATCTTCGGCCTCCTTATGCGGGGGCATCTAATAAAAATAGGCGATTTGACCCGGCCTCTTCCACATTGATTGCACAATGGTACAGATGTATAAACTTATCTGTGCAGTCGGGGGCGTCACTACCTGTACCTGTCTTTCCTCTTTCATTTAATATGCGCCTCTTAAAGGTTTGCATTGACCAATCCCTTTCTACAGACCCTTCTTTGATCCGCCTCACAACGTTGTCCAACCGCGTGGCGATATAGTTCGGGGCACCCTTGTAAGGTGTACCATTCAAAAAATGTTGACAGGATTCTTAAAATGTGCATTGGTTCCTATTTTGGCCGCTAGCATAGATATTTTTATAAATCTTTAGAATATCAGGTCCTTTTTATCCAGTAAAGACCTTTTCCCCAAGAACTCACTAATGTAAACTTAAATTCAGTCAATTAAATGCAACCATCAGATGGTGATAGTAATAAGGCCTAATGAGCCGTAGTACTACTTAGATAGACATTATGAGGGGTATTTGTATAAGCCCCAGCTAGTTAGCAGAGGATTACGAAAGAATCCATAAAATCAAAAAAAATAATATCTGGTCCGTCTCTAAAAGTTATCACTGGTGTAAGTAGTTATTTGCGATGTAACAAAACTATTTCAAACTTCGTGGACGCTCTTTATAACGCTTTGTTTTTGGACACAAGTTCAGTAGAAATTTACAACTTTGCCCCTTTCCGACCCCTTACATAAAATGTTTTTTTTTTACCCAATTTTACACCAAGTATATACATGGTTTCCTCAATAACAGTTTGTATTTGGATACACGTTCTGAATAAATTTACTACCCAAATTGCCTGGCCTTCCGACCCCTTAACCTTTCGAATGCCGAATTCCCGCAAGGTACAACTTACCTCGTAGCTTTCCGACTGTAATTTCGTAATAACTCACTTGTGTTTTTTTTATTTTTTTATTATATATTATTGGTATAAGTGTTTTTTCTGGAATAGCTAATTAAATTCGAATTATTGTTTTTTTCTCCCCCATGTCTCTTAAAAAGATTGATTAAGAAATATGAAGATATTTTTGTCGTTGCGTTGTATTTTCGGGTGTTTGAATACATTTCGTTCTAAATAAAAATATAATTGCATGAGGTTTTCCTGTAAATACAAACAGATATTTCACTTCGACAATCTTTTTTTTCAACCTTACTCACGTAAGTAAACTTCAAATATTCATTACACGACTTGTACCGAACTTAACGCAATGCAAAATATCTCTATGGATGGATTATTTTGTTGACAAGCGATTATGGTTCATTTAAATATGCGAAAAACAGGTTTTAAAGGATAAAAATTTCTAAAAAGACAATGATGAATAGCCGGTGCCTGTAGGCACCGCCGGAACATGACGAGTTTTATAACATTGCTGTTAGATTTTTTTAAACCCATTTTTCTCAATTTTGATAGTACCTACTTATTAATAATGGTGGTATGAACTTAGGGTAGGTAGAGTATGACAAACGAAAGAATGCGGTTGACGGCTGATGCGTTGAAACGCATTTTCACACGTCACAATGGTACGGATTGTCTACTTCCCGAACAGCTTCGGAAAAGCTGCGCAGTAAACGAAAAGCTATCCGCGTTATTTAATTTGTTGAGCTCTACCTTACTATATGCTCCGTTCTTTAATATTTGTAAAGTAGAAATTAACATCGGAATTAGATAAAGGTTTTTGATTGGTTGGGGATTGTATTACAGCTTGACACGGTTAAAGTTGCAGGCGGACGAGCTCAGTTGTAACATACATCGTTTGTGAGAAAGAGGAAGACGTTACGGCGGAGCTATCTGTGGTAGATTTTTAGTATGTGTTTCATCGACATAAGGGTCTTTTTGCAATGTGTATTGTGGCCATGTTGACCGTATGACAAGAATGCAAAGAAAACTTAATACGGGACAAATTGTAAGCAAGTGATTCTTTTTCTATAATTTTCCTACTACAGAACGCATATATATTTTCCTTGAAAGCATAATATATCGTCGCTGGAAAGGCAAAAGGGCTTAAGCGATACTTTGGTCAATAAAAGTTAAATATGCAGTTTTGATCAGTTCTTTTTTCTGCATCCAATGCCATGACTCTCGTTTGATTCTGAAGACTTGTGGCCCATCAGCCGTCTAAAATATATTTACCATAGCGACACAGTTTGGGAATTTTTCAAGATTTTTGTCGCTTCAGGTAACTCAGTGAGAGCATTGATTTAACTTTTTTCTCAATTTCCAACCAGGTACTGAAAACGTATGAATTTTATTGCTAAACAAATAAAAAAACTCCAAAGTGCTTTGTTGTAAACTTCCCAAAATGGTGCTTTAGCCCACGTCCGTATTTTCTCATTAAACACTATCCACCCTGCATTAAAAAATGTTATTAACTTACAATCGTCTCGATATAAAGAAAAAAGTCGTATAACTGCCACATCGTTCCACATTTTTTTTTAGTAATTCTTTCCTCCTCTCTGATAGTACCTACCTGCTCCACTAGATGTCGTTCTTGACCCGGATTAACTATGGTACAAAGTACCTACTTCAGTCAGTACCTACATACGCGCATAACATACTCTTTACACGTAGCGTACCTACTCGCCTCGGTACGTTACATGTGCCATACCACCGAACAGATAATTCCTAGAAGTGTGAAATAATAATAATACTTATCTAATTTATATAGCGCCACTTTTTTAAAAATATCCCTCAAGGGTGCTTTGACGATGAAATGTAAAGATTTGAAAGAAAACTGATAACCTCAATATACATACTACCTTTCGCCTCCTAGGTCTAAAAAACTTTAAAAAATTGGTCGTCTGCAAACCATTACAGAATTTTTTTTAAATGTTTGATCTATTTCCCGATAAGTAAGATAAAATTGCCCTTACTTGGCACACGGACACGCCTACAGCACACTTCTGTTTATTTATTCAGTGTATTTCTTAACACATGGCCTACCTTAGAGTAACGATGGCATACCTACTCGCTTCAGAGCGTCACATACGATTATGACACATAGCACAAATTAATAATAATGTATATTCGGTCCAAACTGCTACCGACTGCCAGGAGTCGGATTATGGCGCCCCCGATCGGGGTATGCTGTGAGGCTGAAGGGAGTGTGGAGGTTATGGAAATGCAAAAGAGGAAGGTTTGCATGTACCTCGCTACTCAGACCCAGTCACCAAACACGGCTATCGTCTTTTCGGGTAGCGTTTCATTTTTGAATGGCGACACTTAGAGTTGCTTAAAATGGCTTTAGCCGTGTTTGGTGATCAGATCTGAATAGCCGGGTACTTTCCAACCTTCCTCTTCCCCGTCTTCTTCCTCTCCCCACTACCTTCATCCTCACAACCCACCCCAATTGGGAATTATTATTAAAACGGCTTTAGCCGTGTTTGGAGGCCGGGTACTTCCAAACCTTCTTCTTCCTCGTCTCCTTCCTCTGCCTCATAACATACCCCGATTGGGGATGCCACAGTCTCATTGGCTCCAGACGGTTGGGAGCAGTTGGGACTCGTTATTTTAGTTTTATTTATTTTATATTACAAATTATCTAATTATAATTCATATTCTTTTTTACTTAATAATAATATTATAACTTATATACTTCTTGATATTACTAATGTATTTTAAATGGTACTTACATGCTATTTTAACTTTATTAAGCTGGATTCACACCAACGTCCGGATCCGCTCAGTGACGATATTGTTCCGCAAGAGAGCTTATTGATATGGTATGAATATCAATCACGGAGTATGTACCAAGACAAATTTGTGTGGCAGTATATCCTTCTGCCCACCCTTGTGATATTTAACTACTTAGTTAGTTGAATAATTATTTTGAAGTGTACCCTTGTGATATTTAACTACTTAGTTAGTTGAATAATTATTTTGAAGTGTAAAAATACTTGCATCGCAGATTTTTTTTTTTAAACCATTTTTTCATCACTAAATAATATTTTTAATAATTCATAATTAATAAAAATATTATTTAGTGATAAAAAAAAATGATTTTTAATAAAAAAAAATCTGCGATGTAAGTATTTTTACACTTCAAAATAATTATTTAACTAACTAAGTAGTCAAATATCACAAGGGTGGGCAGAAGGATATACTGCCACACAAATTTGTCTTGGCACATACTCCTTGATTGATATTCGTACCATATCAATAAGCTCTCTTGCCGAACAATATCGTCACTGAGCGGATCCGGACGTTGGTGTGAATCTACCATTAATTGGCATAATTTTGATGGTTTCCGGCAGCGCATTATAACATTTCATCCCTTTATAAAGTAAGCTGTTTTGTGTGTTGGTTTTATTATTTTATGGTAGTCTGATTTCTTTGTATGTCCTTGTATTACGTTTGTAGATAATTTTGTCAGAAAAATATTTTACTAACAAGTTGTTCTTCATTTTATGTATAAAAATCAATGTGTTTGTTTGTGCGGTATTTACTATAAAAAAAACATAACCCTTCTACTGGTGTCTCCTCTTCGGTCTCACCACCAATAAACAGACTAGGCATCAGACAGTATAAGACAGTTCCCTATACGACCGTTTTTATTGCCATTTTAACTTTTTCAATCTAAAATCAATGAAACTGTTTTTTCCTTTTTTGTTTGACCTAGAGAATGGATTTTCCCCCTGGCCTATACGGGCTAACATCAGATACCATCAGACGTGTATATACGTGGATAGACGTCTATATACGTTAATAGACCTATGGGAGTAGGCCAGGAGGATAGGGGAACATACACAGTGCGCTATGTGTCATTCACATACATACACATTCAATATTTAATCTGCATGGAAACGTGAATTTTATTTGTAGAATCTTAGTGGGAGTTATGTTGTCAAATTAATAATAATAATAATTTCTTTATTAAATTCCTTATACATGACAAACTTTTAAATTTAATGCATTTAAGAAATAAGATTTAATTTTTACAAATTAAAGTACCATATAGATACGCAAGAAAATGAAAATTTCAAAAAAATAAAATATCAGGCAGTGGTGATGATCAGGTCAATGAGGAGAAACTCTTTCAAGAATCAATGGGATTTCACTTCTGAATCTCTTCTCACTGACATGAAATAAGTCGATATCGGAAGAGATTTTGTTCAGGAGCAAAATACTCCTTCCCACCGGCAGAACCATTGACAGGTTGGTCCTTCAGGCAGGAAGATAGAATAATCTATGAAGACGCTGTCTTAGATAGTCATCAGGAACATAGAGACTTAGGCGCTCCAGTAATAATTCCAAAGTTGGAATTAACTTTAAAGCATTAATGCTATTAAGACGGCTGCCCAAAACCGGAAGAAATTCAAATATCAAATAATTTTCAATAGAAGTATGAGATCGTCTAAAAATGCCGCTTTCTAATGAGGTCTTGATGACTCTATTGGCATAGAGTAGAGGTTCCGAGTTCGAGTCTCGGTCATGACTATTGTTCTTTTTAGTTTCATATTTGTGTTAGATTATTAATATTATTTACCTAGATACAAATTTACCTTAATTTTATAATGCTTCTTTAAATGTAGGTATTTTAACGTAACTTTTATATGATTAAAAGTTATTTTATTTTCCTTGAAGTGATAATTTATTAAAGTTACTATCAATATTAGCCTATTATTGTTATTTCTTAATATTTGTTTAACAGAATTGTGTGGCAGTCCATCTTCTCTGCTTACCCCTGCGGGGAAACGGCGCGAAGGTTAGTTAATTATTTGTGGCCCTTCAGCCGTCTAAAATATATTTACCATTTGGGAGAAGGCTTGACTCAAGCGACACAGGTTTGGTACTTTTTTTTAGCTTTTTGTCACTTCAGGAAACTAAGTGATAGCATTGAGTTATCTGAGTTAACTTTAAAAAAAACCAAACAGATGCTGAAGACTAATGAATTATATTGTAAAACAAAAAACAAATCTTTCAAGTGTTCTGGTGTCAACTTATCAAAATGGCGCTTCAGCCCTTTTGCTTTTCTGGTGACAATATTAAAACCACCTAAACTGGACGTATGTCCGTATAAAAGATAGGTACTTTATCGCTTGTCTTGATTTAAAAAAGATAATTTTTATAATTTGATAAATTAACACATACCTACATCCATAGACATAAAATACAAGACGTCATATTCGTACAAATCGAACGATGCATGTGGCACGGTCTTGATTTAAGTTTCGAAGCTCACAACGCTTATGAAAAGGATAGCAATACTAAACAGAACGTGTGTGTACGTTTGAGATAGCTATACGAACGTCCCGCGTTACTGTTATAATCTCTCTTCCCCGAAGAACTTACTGTGCGATTAGCCAAGTAAAGTACGATGTACGGAAACGGTTGTCTTCCACACACCTAATTATATCTGCATTCGCTATCTCACATTATTTCGGTTGAAGAGCTCCCATTTTATCGTGACAGCTTGTCTGTCGAACGAATGTTTGTGTGATACTAAACGCAGTAAATCTCAGGTATGTCTCTCGGACTCGGTTTAGTACATTCACGCGCGTTGTCTCAGTAACGTATCTACATTATTTAATTCGTCTAAGCCTACATCATTATAAATTTTGAAACAGTCACATTCCTATGTGCGTACGTACGCACAAAGAAAACTATATTGTTAGACAGTGTGTCCATTCATAATGGTTATCAAATTGAAAACATATTATTTTTTTTACTATTTTTCTCCGCGAAGATATTCTAATATAGCTGGCCCCAGATGTTTTTCTCGTGCGACTTATTCAACTTGCATAATATTTTTGTTGTTTTGAGTTGAGCAAAATAGATTTTTATTAATAAACCGAAATCATCGAAAATATATAAATATCATTGGGTAATCCCTCTCTCGTAAGCACTCAAAATAACAAAAATATTTGTAAATTTAAAATTTATATACTAATATTCCCTAACCAACTAACTAACCATCACGCCGTTTCCCCGAAAGGGTAGGCAGAGAGGACGGACCGCCATACAAATCTGTCTTGGCACACACTCCTTGCTTCATTCACATTCATACATCGTCTCATACGCCAAACCATCTACTCTTCTGTTATTAAGCCTTGAATGATATCTCTTCCATGGTCACATGGCCACATGACTCGGGAGTATTTGCTTCACTCGATTGTGCCATGACTTCCTAGGGCTTCCCCGATTTTTTCTACCATTCGCTTTTGCGTCATATATGTTCCTTTCACACTCTTTTCTTCGTCCATCTGCTCCACTTGCCAAAACCACTAGGCGCCTCTTTCTTAATCCTATTCATTACGCTTACATCAGCCTTGCTTTATTTCCCGATATCCGGATTTTTAACAGGTCATACATAGTTTTACCGCACATACATCCTTCCTCTGCCAGTTTCATGCCTCACTGCCATACACCAGGATTGGTATAAGCACTCCATTGTGGACTGCTAGATTCGCTTCTTTGGACAATTTCTTATTCGCGCCAACAGCGTTCAGTCCTCCATTAATGGAGTTCCCTGCATTCACCCTTCTTTCGATATCCTTATGAGCCTTTCCGTCTCTCTAGAACATACTTCCTAGATACATAAACTCATTTACAACTATATTGCGCGCTGTTCTCGTACTCTCTCTTTCAAACACCATGACTTTGAACTTACTTTCATTGAACATCAACTCATCCTGCATACTAAGAGAAACTGTAGATCTTTTATACTGTCAGAAATCAACACCGAATCATCAGCATACCATAGGTAACATAATTTATAATATTTATTTAAAGCTTGACTGCCGTAATTAGTTTGTTATTCGTATTTAAATAACCACTTGTTTTTTTTGTCTATTGCGGAAAATAATTTTGTTTATGCGCATTTCGTGACATACGCGGCATATCTCACCTTCGTGGGCCGGAGTCATTAAAATGGTTGTATTTTCGTAGCGCGAAATGACGATGTTTTGAATGTGTCAAGAACATCCACACCCCAAATAGCCCACGCCCAGTTTGTTGATGACGATGATGAATACATAAATAACCTCACAGCGATAATATACCAGGAGGGATAGCTTTGCGAAACAGCGTAGTCAGGATTGTTGATTTTTCCTGACTCGGGCGTGGTAGGGTTTTCACTGACACACCTTTTTACATCAATTCATAGCACATGTCGACATATTTTTTGTTCATTTGCATAACCACTTTTTCACAGTATACTTATCAACAAAAATATAGGATATAACCTCCACAAACCGTTGAGTCATGTCGCATAACCTTGAAGTAACAATATATGGAGGGATAGCTAATTTGTTTTACCCAACCCATCCGAAATTGTAATAAATCACTTTTTCCGAGTTTTTACATCGTACACCATGAGAGAGAAAGAGACAGCAAATTTCTTGGACCGCTTCTATATACTGTCGCAATGATCTTAAGCTGGCTATTTTCGCTGGTTAACGGCGGGACTCCGCCCACATTTTTTATTATGCCACTAAACTTGACACAACTAAACGGTTTTTTAGGTTAGATGCTATATTTTTGTTGATAAAAAACTGTGAAAAAGTGGCTATACGAATACACAAAAACATTATGTCGATATGTGATATGAATGGATGTATAAATACCGTAGCCTTAGTCTTAGCCACGCCCAGGTGCGCCGAGTCATGTTAAAATCATCAAAAACAAGTCCAAAACTGTCTTCACTACCTTGGCTTGGGCTACCTCTAGTATACTCTAAGCGCATAACAAAACGCAGTGGGCGGAGTCCCGGAGACGCGGCAGACAGAAAACATGCTTACATACCTAAAAGTGGTGCTATATTATGTGACAACGTGTCTTGTCTCTTTCTCTCTCATGGTGCACGACGTGAAAACCCGAAGAAAGTGATTTATCGCAAGTTTGTATAGGTTGGGTAAAGAGAATTAGTTCTCTTTCCATACATTGTTACTTCTAGCTTATAATACGTTCAATAATAATGTTGACATACTCGTATATATCTGAGCAAAGCGTGCTTATATACGATAGCAAATTTAATAACTTTGTATCCGATTACATGCATTTGCATATATTTGTATATGCATAATGCATATCTAGGCCTTTTTTGACGGTAGTGCATATTTCAACCAGTCATTCCATTCTTAAAATATAAGGAAAACAAGTTATTTTTATCTTCTGCTGTGGGAATCGGTTATTTTTGGAACCTGTTCCTTTTGCAATATTTTTTTATGATGATTCTTCGTGCTAGCGTATATTTTGGCATTGTCAGTGCATATTTTTGGCCATAGTGATAGTGCATATTGTCGCCAGAAAGGCAAATGGCAATATCATTTTGAGAAGTTTACACCAGAGCACTTAACAGTTTTTTGTTTTACAATAAAATTCAAAAGGTTGGATTTAGAAAATAAGTAAAATGCTCTCACTGAGTTACCTGAAGCGACAAAAAGCTAAAAACAGTCTCAAACTTGTGTCGCTTGAGTCGAGCCTTCTCCCGAATGGTAAATATATTTTAGATGGCTGAAGGGCCACAATTCTGTAAGAATCAAACGAGAGTCAGAGCATACGATTCAGAAAAAAAGAATTGGTCAAAACTGCATATTTAGACCGGTCGGTAGCTGAGTGGACAAACGCGTCAGATTCCCACCCGGGCGTCGTGCGTTCAATTCCTCTGCTGGCTAAGTCCTCCATCATTACACAAGCAACATCTTCCGCTTATGATGGGAGTAAGAGTCACGATATAATCCGATGTCTATTAACAACTATTTGATTCACCGACGTCCGGTTCCGCTCAACCGGTCGGTAGCAAAGTTGTGTGGCAGTGGACAAACGCGTCAGATTCCCAACGTCGTGCGCAGCATTTTTACCACTAAATAATATTTTTATCCTCCATCATTACACATCATTTTTGCTTAAAAAAAAAATGGGGTAAGAGTTACACCCGATAACTGATGTCTATCTAACGAATGGGCAAAGAGTGATATAATCCGATGTCTATTAACAACTGATCGTCTAACGAAAATGTCTATACTCGTATACGTGCTTTCGCGTATTGTGAAATATGACGTTCTACTAAATTGCAACCCTGTTGTAATGCTAATTAATTATTTAATATTTAACAATGGGACGCCATCTCGCGGCGTTTGCGACAAACTAGGCAATGTGTAACGTTAACGAGATCAGTTTCAAAATTTGCGGAATTTTAGGGTTGTTAAAACAATTATGAAACTGTGTTCACTTTGTTTAGAAATTTTCTCTGTTTCGTGGTAAATGGGTTTTGAAAATGTTTAAAAGTTTTTTTTTTGCGTGAAAACTTCACAATGGTGCCACTGTTCGTAACCAATGGGGCTAAAACATCAACTTGGGGAATGTTTTGAGAAGAATGGGAATGTTTGAATTTTGGCTAGTCAGATTCAATAAAAATTGTTACAGCTATTTCGAGCAGCGTTTCTATTCTAAATGGTGGTCTACCAACAGAGCGATATACTCGAAACGTTTCGCAAGTATATAATAATCAAATTAAACAAAAGTGAATTTATATAACGCAGTTTTGTGATAGTTCACCTCAAGTGCACTTTACACTAAATAATCCAACTGAATGTAAAAATATATGACAGATATATATGCAAATTTAAACTATCTAAAATCATAAATGTTGTAATCAATCATAAAAGATTGTTCAGATATGGGTATAACAGTGCGTGTGTGCATCAACAGATTAAAATACAATTTACTAAAAGCCAAGGGAGTAAAAAACCCCACAAAATGGCGGTAACCGTTAAATTGTAACAGTCTCAAATGTGTGCCCCAAAGTCATGGTGTTTGAAAGAGAGAGTACGAGAATAGCGTGCAATATAGTTGTGAATGATGAATACTTGGAGCAAGTGGATGAGTTCTTGTATTTGGGAAGTATGTTCTAGAGAGACGGAAAGTCTGATAAGGATATTGAAAGAAGGGTGAATGCAGGAAACTCAATTGATGGAAGACTGAACGCAAATAAAAAAATGTCCAAATAGAGTGCTTATACCAACCCTGATGTATGCTAGTGGGGCATGGAAATGGCAGTGGAAGGATGAAAGTACACTAAATGCTGTCGAAATGAGATCCCTGAGGCGTATGTGCGTAAAACCACGAATGACCATGTTAAAAATGTAGATATCCAAAAATAATTCAAGGCTGATGTAAGCGTAATGAATAGGATCAATAAATAACCGCTTAGATGGTTTGGGCATGTAGAGCGAATGAACAGAGAAAGGAGTGTGAAACGAAAATTTGACGCGAAAGTTTATGGAAGAAGAAGTCGGGAACGCCCGAGGAAGACATGGGACGATCAAGTGAATCAAATAATCGAGTCGGGTCACGTGAAGAGTCAGAATAACAGAAGAGTATGTATGACGATGTACGAGTGTGAAAGAAGCAAGGAGTGTGTGCTAAGACAGAGTTGTATAGCGGTCCGTCCTCTCTGCCTACCCCTGCGGATAAATGGTGTGATGGTTAGTTAGTTAATCAAATTGAACGAAAATTCGAATACCTCAACCTATCGTCATAGTCTACTATCTTAGTTTTTATTTGAGGATTATGTTTTCACAATCCGAACACTCAATTCGACCAAAGTGAATAATTTTGTAATTGACTCACCTCCTTAGGGTTGCCACTAATAAAAATAAGTAATCTCAAGTCTGAACGGTAACTCGAATTTAAATAAAGCAGCATTGTTATTGACTGCTTGCTGCACTGCTATTATAAGAGGCTTGAAGTAACAATATATGGAGGGATAGCTAATTATTTTTACCCAACCTACACAAACTTGCGAAAAAACACTTTCTCCGGGTTTTTACATCGTACACCATAAGAGAGAAAGAGACAACAAATTTAATTCCCCGCTTTTACGTAGTGACGCAATGATCTTAAGCTACTGGGCAACCGCGGGTCTCCGCCCACATTTTTTATTATGGCACTAAACTTGACACAACTAAACGGTTTATTTGCTTATATGCTATATTTTTATTGATAAAAAATACTGTGAAAAAGAGGCCATACGAAAAAACAAACATTATGTCGACATGTGCTGTGAATGGATATACAAATACCGTAGCCCCAGTCTTAGCCACGCCCTTTTCCAACCGAGTCAGTTACTTCAAGGTAAAAGCTAGTAAAAACTGACTACAGATCGATCTACAGCTATACCTCTTGTATATTATTGCTCTAAGATAAGAGGCATGTCATTGGTACCGGGCATTCAATTGATTTATTTATCTTTTATTTTTTCTCATAATAATTATATGTGAAATGATTTTAGTATGTTGTCATGCTGTAGGTAGTAGAGAGGCGAAAGAGATGAGTAAGATGGAGGTTGGGAAGTACCTGGCTATTCAGATCTGGTCACCAAACACGGCTAAAGCCATTTCAAGCAACGTTTTAATTCTGAATGGTGGTCTTTCACCAGGGCGATACTTAGAGTATCTACCACTCTGGAACGTGCCGCAAATATACTTTTTATTATTTTTATATGAATTAAATGTGTTATGACACATATTAATTAAATAAAAGTTATTGGCGCACGCCGGGTTTGAACCCGCGACCTTTGGATTCGTAGTCCAGCGTCTTACCACTCGACTATGGAGGCAACAGTCTTTAAGAGTGGAAGATACTGTGAATATCGCCAACCTTCCTCTTCCCAATCTCCTTCCCCTCCCCACTACCTTCAGCCTCACAACATACCCTATTTGGGGATGCCATAGTCTCACTGGCTCTAGACTGTTGAGAGCAGTTGAGACTCTTTTGCGGTATTCATATAAAAAAATAAAATAATAATAATATCAATGTGAGTGAATCAATATCCGTGTGGAGTTTGTCACAGGTTCATTTATTGACGCAAATAATTAATTTCACAACGAAATTCTCTGTTAAAACTTCATCTGCCTACCCTCGCGGTGCCAGCGGAGAGTCGAGCCGATGACAGCCGCTAGGGGGGCGACTGCCAAACGCGGCTTTATCGTGACGCACTCGGCTGGCGGAGCCGTGCCAAGACCGCCGGGCGGGTCAGTGTGGCCTTACCGCCGAGAGCTCCGTCGGGACATCTCTCTCCGTTGCGAGCGGCGTCCGGGAGACGGGGAGAGACGCCGCGACGGAGCTATCGGCGGCAGCGGAAATCGCAGTGCTTTTTCTGGTGTTAGTCAGCCCGTCGGACCTAGCTAAGTTATTATGCGCGAGCGGTTTTTTGGGAAGGGAAGTTGAATTCGTAAAGATAGAGTTGTGACTAATCAAACCCGTGATGTGAAATTCGTAAGGAGTACTGTTGATTATTTTGTAGGGATCGGAAATTGTCGAGTTTTTTTTAGAAATACTATGCACGTATATATTTGTAAGTAGATTTAAATTAAAATCTTAGTATGTATAAAAATCATAGGTTTTTCTATACATATTAAGTTTTAGTTTTATTTATTTTATATTAGATACTTTGTACATTAAAGCCTGATTCACACCAACGTCCGGTTCCGCTCAGTGCCGATATTGTTCCGCAAGAAAGCTTATTGATATGGTGTGAATATCAATCAAGGAGCATCTGCCAAGACAAATTTGTGTGGCAGTACATCCTTCTGCCCACCCTTGTGATATTTAACTACTTATTTAGTTAAATAATTATTTTGAAGTGTAAAAATACTAACATCGCAGATTTTTTTTTATCAAAAACCATTTTTTTATCACTAAATAATATTTTTTATTAATTGTTAATTATTAAAAATATTATTTAGTGATAAAAAAAGTTTGAAAAAAATCTGCGTTAGCATATTTTTACACTTCAAAATAATTATTCAACTAAATAAGTAGTTAAATATCACAAGGGTGGGCAGGATATACTGCCACACAAATTTGTCTTGGCATTGATATTCATACCATATCAATTTTCTTGAACCGGACGTTGGTGTGAATCAGGCTTAAAAGTTACAAGTAGCTAATTATTTCATTTTCTTCTTAACTTTATTATATTTTAACTTATATACTAGTTATTATTTTGATTTATATACATTTCAAATATTTTTTACAGGCTATTTTGAATTTATAAATAGAACATATATACTTTGTTTTTAACCACTTTTTTATTTAATATTTTGTCTACCGGTTTCGGAAGTACCCTTCCATCATTTGAATTTATTGATAGCCATAATTTTGATGGTTTCCGGCAGAGCATTATAAGATTTCATCCCTTTATATAGTAAGCTATTTTGTGTGTCGGCTTTATTTTTTTCTGGTAGTCTAATTTCTTTGCATGCCCTTGTATTATATTTGTGAATATCAACATTGTAGATAATTTTGTCAGAAAAATATTTTGGTAACAAGTTGTTCTTCATTTTATGTATAAACATCAATGTGTTTTATGTTAGCATCTGTTTAACTGTTAGCCAATTTAGTTCGTCTGACATTTTAGTTACTTTTGAATATCTATTTCGCCTAAGTATAATTCTATAACTAAGCACAAATCCTACGAAAAGTTCCAGTGGCACTATGGTATCCTGATTTTGGGTATGTTGTAAGGGTGACAGTAGTGGGGAGGGGAAGGAGATGGGAAAGAGGAAGGTTGGGAAGTACCTGGCTCTTCGGATCTGGTCACCAAACACGGCTAAAGCCATTTCAAGCAACGTTTCGATTCTGAATGGTGGTCTTTCACCAGGCCAACACTTAGAGTATCTACCACTCTGGAACGTTCCACGTGTAAAAAAATCTATCTTTTGGATCCGCCCCATCAAACCCTTTGGTTCCACTATTAACGGCCTGCATGGACGAGTGGTAAGACGCTCGACTACGAATGCAGAGGTCGCGGATTCGAGCCCGGCGTGCGCAAATAAATTTTACCAAATTAATATGTGTCATAACATATTTAATTGATATAAAATAAAATATGGTATATTTGCGGCACGTTCCAGAGTGGTAGATACTCTAAGTATCGCCGTGGTGAAAGACCACCATTCAGAATCGAAACGTTGCTTGAAATGGCTTAAGCCGTGTTTAGTGACCAGATCTGAATAGAACCCAACCTTCCTCTTCCCAATCTCCTGCCCCTCCCCACTATCTTTAGCCTCACAACATACCCTATTTGGGGATGCCATAGTCTCACTGGCTCTAGACGGTTGGAAGCAGTTGAGACTCTTGTGCGGTATTCACGTAAAAAAAAAAAAAACATATTATGTACAAATCCTACGAAATGTGCCAGTGGCACTATGGGATCCTCAATTTGGGTATGTTGTAAGGCTGACAGTAGTGAGGAGGGGAAGGAGATGGGAAAGAGGAAGGTTGGGAAGTAACTGGCTCTTCGGATCTAGTCACCAAACATGGCTAAAGCCATTTCAAGCAACGTTTCGCAAACCTCTATTGGCGATGCCATAGTCTCACAGGCTCTAGACGATTGGGAGCAGTTGGGACTCTGGTGCGGTATTCCCTATTCTTTTCCCTAATGTTTTTCTAAAAGTCTTTGCACACCACTTCAAAGTCAAAGTATTTTAACTTTATAGAGTTGCAGACCCCTGTCCAGTGGCGGCTCGTGGCTTTTAAGTGTTTTAAAGTGCTTAGATTGAAAAAAAACGTAATTATTGATGTTATTGTAGCCGAAAACGTTTTTTTTTTTTTACAAAATTTCAATTTTTTGTATGAAGATTTTTCAGAAAACCGTGCAGTGCACCACCAAAACTGAAAAATCCTGAAAAACTTTGTACAAAAAATATATTTTTTTAAAATAAAAATCACTTTCGGCTACAACAACATCAATAACGTCGTATTTTTCAATCTTAGCACTCTAGCATACCAAAAAGTCACGAGCCGCCACTGCCCTGTCCTAGCTCAATAAATTGACCACACCTGTCCCAACGCGTTGGAACTCTTCAATGAGATCACAGTTACATGCCGTGTTTGTTTATTTTTTCTTTTTTTTTTTTAGTTTTCAACATATTTTACGACGGCTATTTTTTTAAGCGTGGGAGGGAGATAGGATCGCACTTTTGACATCCTGAGATGAATGACTTTTTAACAGTCATCGTCGAACCGCGACTGGATGAAGGCCTCCCCGGGCGTCCTTCACCTACCTTGACGTGACTGATGGTGATAATTTGGGTGTAACCTAACCTGTATAAGATATGTGACAATCAAAATATCCAGACCATAATTCTATCAGTTTATACTATGACATCAGCATTTCAGGAATGTTTTTTATGCAGAAAAAACTAGGTTTGAATAGAAATAAAGGTTGATTGGGAGGTACCTGGCTACTAAAAACTTGTTACTAAACATAGTTAAAGCCTTTTCAAGCATTGTTTCCACGGTAACTTTCGAGTATTTCATGCATCTGGGGCCTTGGACTAACAATATATGGAGAGAGAGCTAATTCTTTTTACCCAACCTACACAAATTTGGGATAGATCACTTTCTCCGGGTTTTTACGTCGTACACCATGAGAAAGAAAGAGACAGCTAATTTTGCCAAATTATCACACCGCTTTAAAGTACTGTAAGGATGTCTTCGTGTTCCGCGTTTCCGTTGACTCCGCCCACATGTTTTGATTTGCGACATGAATGGACATAAGCCAACGGTTTTTTTAGGTGATATGATATATTTTTGTTTATAACAACACTGTGAAAAGGTGGTTTTACGAATAAACTAAAATGTTATGTCGACATGTGCTATGAATGGATGTATAAATACCCTAGCCCTAGTCCTAATCACGCTCAGTTTGGGGCCCTAGCGCGAAACATCGATATAGATTTTTTCTCAGCAAGAATATATATGGAGAGAGAGCTATACATTTTACAAATTTACGATAAATCGCTTTCTCCTGGTTTTTACGTCGTACACCGTGAGAGACAAGACAAGTTGTTACATAATATCGCACCACTTTTCGGTATGTAAACATGTTTTCCGTCTCCCGCGTCTCCGGCGACTCCGCCCACTACGTTTTGTTATGCGACATAACTCAACGGTTTTTGAGGCTATATCCTATATTTTTGTTAAAAACAATACTGCGAAAAATTAGTTATACAAATAAACAAAACATTATGTCGACATGTGCTATGAATGAATGCATAAATACCCTAGCCCTACCCTAGCCCTACCCTAGCCACGCCCGAGTCAGGAAAAATCAACAACCCTGACTGCACAAGCTATCTCTCCTGGTATATTATTGTCTTGAGAATTTTATCTTGTAATTTAGAATCATTACCGAGCCCGACTGTAGATCGCCAACGAACAAACGACAACTCACGTCGACTAAACATGCTTATTTTAGTCGAAGTAAACTGTCCGTTTTTTATTCGTTATCCTACATTCATTATTTTTAGCCTTAATTTCATAAAACTTCCTTAACCAGAAAAATAATATTTTTTCACTTTTTTTTAAGGCTTTCAATTTCAGCTTTCACTGTCAAAGCATAAAAATCTTTTATCGCCTTAAAAGCTCGAAATTCAATAATTCAGGACCCAGAGCACTTTCCCCTTGATCTTGAAAAGGTGCGAATAAACAATAGAGGAGTATTCAAAGGTCGAAAATTAAATGAAAATCCTCTTAGGTTTAATTTTCCTTTAAACGTAATGGGAAAATTTTGAAGATAGATTTTCTTTCAGTAAAAATGTGTAACCTTTTTTATATCTATCTATCCAGAGTGGTACATACATAAGTATCGCCCTGTTAAAATTCCACCATTCAGAATCGAAAAGTTGCTTGAAATGGCTTTAGCCGTGTTTGGTGACCAGATCTGAATAGCCAGGTACTTCCCCGACCTTTATCTTTCCCATCTCCTTCCCATCCCCGCTACCTTCATCCTCACAACTTACCCCAATTGGGGATGCCATTGTCTCACTGATTCTGGACGGTTGGGACTCTTAATAATATTTGGATAATTTTTACAGCACTGTTTTTGTGAAAAATCACCTCAAGGGTGCTTGTGCGGTATTCGCTATAAAAATAAATATATTAAAGAATATCAAACAGAAGAAGAAAGAGAAAAAAAAGTGACAATGGCATCAACAATTTGGGGTATTTTTGTGAAAGGTATTTAGGTGGGTACGGAGGAGGGTAACAACTAGTACATTTGATAAAAGTATAGATTTTTTATAAATTGATATTGATATCATATATTTATGATAAAGCGAACTCTTCGCAAATACTGAAAATGCACAATAAGGAATTAAAATAGACAGAACGTTAACTGAGAAGGTGATTAAAGAATAATAAGGAATTGAAATAGACAAAACGTCAACTGAAGGTGATTAATGAATAATAAGATTAAAAATAGAATAATAAGGAATTAAAATAGACAGAACGTCAACTGAGAAGGTGATTAAAGAATAATAAGGAATTAAAATAGACAGAACGTCAACTGAGAAGGTGATTAAAGAATAATAAGGAATTAAAATAGACAAAACGTCAACTAAGAAGGTGATTAATGAATAATAAGGAATTGAAATAGACAAAACGTCAACTGAGAATGTGATTAAAGAATAATTAGGAATTGAAATAGACAAAACGTCAACTAAGAAGGTGATCAATGAATAATTAGGAATTGAAATAGACAAAACGTCAACTGAGAAGGTGATTAAAGAAAAATAAGGATATTTTTTAAGGAGATTTTTCAGGAAATATTTCTTTTATTGGACTGCTGGACAATTTACCTGATTTTTTATATGAATACCGCACAAGAGTCTCAACTGCTCCCAACCGTCTAGAGCCAGTGAGACTATGGCATCCCTAAATAGGGTATGTTGTGAGGCTGAAGGAAGTGGGGAGGGGAATAAGATTGGGAAGAGGAAGGTTGGGATGTACCTGGCTATTCAGATCTGGTCACCAAACACGGCCAAAGCCATTTCAAGCAACTTTTCGATTCTGAATGGTGGTCTTTCACCAGGGCGATACTTAGAGTATCTACCACTCTGGAACGTGCCGCAAATATACTTTTATTATTTTCATATTAATTAAAATGTGTTATGACACATATTAATTAAATAAAAGTTATTGGCGCACGCCGGGTTTGATTTTATTAAAAATATGACGTAATTTTTAAATTTTCCTCACTAGGCAAGCCTGTTTTGAGGCAGTAATTTTTATAGATTGTGTAATGATAATTAAAATCTAGGAATATTTCTAGAGGGTAAACATCCACAATGAATCACCACGGGTAACCGGAATCAACGGTAATTATATCGGTTAAACTTTCGAGAATTCTCGGGAATTAATTTACGCACTTCGTTCCGAATGATTAGCTTTGTAGTTCTTACCGAGAATAATTAATTGAAATTCGAACTTGTTGCAAAGCGTGGGAAGACTTTTAGACGCTATTATTTGATATCTTTAAAGATCGAAGTATCTTTGATTTATTTTTCACAAATATTTACTCGGGGCTTGGCTAAAGGTCACGAGGCAATTTAATTCGTATTTCAGATGGCATTGACACCTGTACAAGTTCCGTTGTCAATTGAATTTATTATTTTCATTCGAAGAAAGGCGCTAGAATTTTCTTTGAATAAATACTTATTATTACGAAGTCTTTGTCAGAACTATTATGTCATAAATCAATTAATATTTCAACCTTAATTGGACGTAGTTATGCAGAAAGCATCCGACCCCAAAAAGATAAACCGAGAAAAAGGCGTTTGAAAATATGTATTTTTTGTTTAGTTTAGTTTTGTACCCTGATGATGCTTAGGCTAAGCGAAACCGGTCGGTCATAAAAATTGAAATAAAATCTGCGGTCTTATACAAACTTTTTTTTTCTCATTTAATAATAATAATAATAACAGTGAACTTACATAGCGCAGTTTTGTGATATTTCACCTCAAGTGCGCTCCATAGTAAATTAATTATGCTAATAAGACTGACTAACAAGGAGAAAATAATAATTAATATGTATACAAATTAAAACTATCTAAAATCATGATCGTTATCATAAATCACGAGAGAAAAAGGTTCAAATATGGGTATAACAGTGCATGTGTACATCAACAGATTAAAAAAAAACAATTTACCAGAAGCTAAGGGTACAAAAATCCAGATGAAACGTATGAATTCTTATTGTCATATTTGTAAAATCAAGATCCTTTGAGACGAATGTGCGGTAAAACCATGTATGACCGTATTAAAAATGTGGATATCCGGAAATAATGGAAAGCTGATGTGAGCGTAATGAATAGGATCAAGAAAGAGACGCTTAGATGGTTTGGGCATGTAGAGCGAATGAACGAAGAAAGGAGTATGAAAAAGAACATATCATGCGAAAGTGAATGGAAGAAGAAGTCGAGGACGCCCGAGAAAGACATGGCACGATCAAGTAAATCAAATACTTGAATCGGGTCATGTGAAGAGTATGTATGAGACGATGTATGAATGTGGATGAAGCAAGGAGTGTGTGTCAAGACAGAGTTATATGGCAGTCCGTTCTCTGCCTACCCCTGCGGAGAAACGGCGTGATGGTTAGTTAGTTAGTAAGTCAAATCAAAGAAAGGGAAATTAATGACATTAATTAAAAACATAATTAATTACATTAAGTATGTTAAATATTAGGTTAAAATACAGAAATATTTTTTTTAAACTTTGTCAATAAACAAATTGGTTGCCCTCTGACCTTTTTAAAAATCTATTTATCGTCTTTCCTTACA
The DNA here is from genome assembly GCA_022651775.1 of Drusus annulatus. Lineage (NCBI taxonomy): Eukaryota > Metazoa > Arthropoda > Insecta > Trichoptera > Limnephilidae > Drusus > Drusus annulatus. Next base: position 243,580 of record JAGWCC010000154.1, on the reverse strand, counting down.
GACAGCTGTGAAGTATTTTACACAAGGTTCGTCAAACTTACTAAAATCGAAATGTTATTCAAATATAGCCGTCTTTTCAACCTTCTTATTCCCCGTCTCCTTCCCCTCCCCGCTCCCTCCAACCACACAATGTACTCAAATTGGGGATGCCATAGCTGTCTGACTCGGGACAGTTGGGACTGTACTCGTAAATATTATATTATTTAACAGATACTAGGAAATCGTACTGGAATATTTAGGGTAGGAAAACTTGGTAGGCTTTCATGAACATGTTATTATTTCTGAAAACCACCCCAACGCTTCAGACCGAAGTTCATCCCCCAGAGAGTTATGCGCGCTTATTCTTATCCTACTTGGCCTATTCAGTGTACGAGGCCTGTTCAAAAGAAAGGTGAATTTATAATTTTCGCGAGCTGTGTACATTCGATTATCGTTTTTTTGTTGTTGTTGTTATATTGGTACACATATGTTTATCATATGTTAGCATTATCAGCCATTTTGGATTAGTGGTTTGTTTTTGACAACTGGAAAGGTTAGTCACGTTTTTGTCTGTTCTTCGATTTTTTACTTTTGAAATAAATGGATCAAAGAATATGCATTAAATTGTGCGTTAAAAATGGAATAAAACGCTCCAACGCACTTTAAATGTTGACGGTGGCATTCGGCGAGTCTACTTTGTCTCAAAAAAGTGTTTATCAGTAGTACAAGCGCTTTACAGAAGGCCGAGAAGATGTTAATGACGATGAGCGTCCTGGAGTTGTGGAAAAACAAATCATGGATTTTATTCAAAAATTAACCTTTTCTTTTGAACAGGCCATGTATATCGACCGGAATAATAACAACCCACAGTCTGGCTCGAGGTCGAGCGGTTAAGTTCCTCGACCGCGAATCTAGAGTTCGAGGGTCCCGGCGTGCTCAAATACGTTTTATCGACGGCCTGCGTGGTCGAGTGGTAAGACGCTCGACTACGAATCCAGAGGTCGCGGGTTCGAACCCGGCGTGCGCAAATAAATGTTATTTAATTAATATGTGTCTTATAGTATATTTTTGGCGCGTTCCAGAGTGGTAGATACTCCAAGTATCGCCCTGGTGAAAGACCACCATTCAGAATTGAAACGTTGCTTGAAATGGCTTTAGCCGTGTTTGGTGATTAGATCTGAATAGCCAAATACTTCCCAACCTTCCCCTTCCTCATCTCCTTCCCCTCCCCACTACATTCAGCCTCACAACATACCCCTATTTGGGACGCCGTAGTCTCACCGGCTCTAGACGGTTGGGAGCAGTTGAGACTCTTGTGCGGTATTCACGTAAAAAAAAAAAAGTTAATTCGTGTTTGTGAAAGACTACCATTTAGAATCTAAACGTTGCTTGAATTGGCTTAAACCGTGTTTGGTGACCAGATCTGAATAGCCAGATAACCTAACCTAACCCAACCTTTCTGTTCCCCGTCTCTTTCTCGACCCTGCTTCTTTTAGCCTCACAACATACCCCGATTGGGGATGCCATAGTCCCACTGGCTCCAGACTCAGTCGCGACTCTAGTGTGGTATCACATTTACGTATTTAATATACTCGCAATAAGTTTGCACAAAAATTCATTCCTTCGCAGTAGTCGCGATTTAGGTATTCAAAATAACTCAAGCCGGTTTAGTTCAACAAACGTCGTAAGATGTCACCTTGGTGGGTTGGAATCATTAAAATTGTTTTATTTCGGTGCCGTGAAATGATGATGTTTTGAACGTGTCAAGAGCTAGCACAATCCACACCCCAAATAGCCACGCGCCCGGTTTCGTGGTAATAAAGTTAACAGATAAATATTACAAATACGCCGGCCATCGGTGTACGCCTCAGAGCAAGAATATATATGAAGAGCTAAATATTTTCACCCAACCTATACAAATTCACGATAAATCACTTTCTCCGAGTTTTTACGTCGTAAACCGTGAGAGAGAAAGAGACAAGACGAGTGGTCACATAATATGCACCACTTTTAGGTATGTCTGCATCTTGAAGTAACAATATATGGAGGGAGAGCTAATTATTTTTACCCAACCTACACAAACTTGCGACAAATCACTTTCTCCGGATTTTTACGTCGTACACCATGAGAGCGAAAGAGACAACAAATTTCGTAGACCGCTTCTCGATATACTGTAAGGATGATCTTAAGCTCCTGGTTCACCGCGGGACTCCGCCCACATTTTTTATTATGCCACTAAACATGACAAAACTAAACGGTTTTTTAGGTAATATGCTTTATTTTTGTTGATGAAAATACTGTGAAAAAGTGGCCATACAAATAAACAAAAACATTATGTCGATATGTGATACGAATGGATGTTTAATACCGTAGCCTTAGTCTTAACCACGCCCAGGTGCGCCGAGTCAGGTTAAAATCATCAAAAACAAGTCAAAAACTGACTTCACTGCCTTGGATAGATACTACTCTACCAACTCTATGGTCAGCATGTTTTCCGTCTCCCCCGTCTCCGGCGACTCCGCCCACTACGTTTTGTAATGCGACGATAACTCGGCGGATTTTGAGGTTATATCCTATATTTTTGTTGATAACAATACTGTGAAAAAGTGGTTTTACAAATAATTAAAACATTATGCCGACGTGTGCTATGAATGGATGTATAAATACAATAGTCCTAGGCCCTAGCCACGCCAGAGTCAGGAAAAAATCAACAATCCTGACCACGCAACGTCTGCTAGTATATTATTGCTCTGAGGTGAACGCCGTATTTAATTTTAATTTATTTAACGCTAGAAATTTTGTCATGTTTTTCCTCCAAATACCTCTGGCGTCCGAATTAACTTCTGTCTCGACACAGGAATATCCTAGTGAGACAGACATGGACCGAACCCATGTTTTTTTTAAAATTTTTAACAAAAATAAATAATTAAACAAAATAAATAAATTACTAACTATACGCCGGGATTTTAAACCCGTGACCTCAGGATTCGTAGTCGAGCCTCTTAACCACTCGAGTCTAAACCACGGAGGCTGTCAAATTATTGGTATCGTCGCCGGAAATGCAAAAGGGCTGAAGCGCCATTTTAGGAAGTTTACACCAGAGCACTTTAAAGTTTTTTTCTTTTACAATAAATTTCAAAAGTCCTTAGTATCTGGTTGGATTTAAAAAAAAAGTTAAATCAGATAAGTCACTGAGTTAACTGAAGCGACAAAAAGCTTAAATATCTCAAACTTGTGTCGCTTGTTTCGAGCCTTCTCCCAAATGGTAAATATATTTTAGATGGCTGAAGGGCCACAAAAGTCTTCATAATCAAACGAGAGTCAGAGCATTCGATGCTGGAAAAAAAACTGATTAAAACTGCATATTTAACTCATTTTTGACCAACATGTCGCTTAAGCCCTTTTGCCATTCCAGCCACGAATATGGTTTCAATATTTAATATCGTTTGAATAATACATGATAATATTATGTATCCAGGCCACATCTCGATTTTTCCCAACAGCCCCATCCATCATCTTTTTTATAGCCGACAAAAGTGGCAAGAAAATTTTAAATATCAGCGAACTGTGCTTTCGCTTTCTCGAATAAGAAAAAAAAAGCAGACTTACATAGCGTACAAACAAAACAGTACGCTTTGTTAACAAAATAACATTATTTATTTATACATTGTGTTATTTTTATCATTTCTCTGTGTAACACTATTTTAAATAAACTATTAATTTTTTCTTCCATTTAAATTCTTCTAAGAATTATTTTTAGAGTTTATTTATCTGTTGCTACTTCGTTTGAGACTTTAGAGTACATAGAGTGGTACCTATCCAAGGCAGTGTAGTCAGTTTTTGATGATTTTCGCCGGACTCGGCAGACCGGGGCGTGGCTAGAACCAAGGCTAGGGTATTTATACATTCATTCATAGCACATGTCGACATAATGTTTTTGTTTATTCGTTTAACCACTTTTTTACAGTGTTGTTACCAATAAAAATATAGATATAACCTAAAAAACCGTTTAGTTGTGTCGAGTTTAGTCGCATATGAAAACATGTGGGCGGAGTCCCCGGAGACGCGGGAGACCAAGATCATCTTTAAACCTCGGAGAAAGTGATTTTTCGCAAGTTTGTATAGGTTGGGTAAAAATAATTAGCTCTCTCTCCATACATTGTTACTCCAAGGCTTAGACATTGCATTTTCTTCAATTTTTCTGTGTTACCCAATCTTTAATTCAATTATTGCCCTTTAAATTTTTCTAAAAAATAATTGTAAATGTTGTTTATCTGCTGCTACTTCATTTAGACACTGCACTTAAAAAAAAAAAATTCCTTGAAATTTTTCAAAAAATTATTTGTAAAGATTTATTTATCTTCTACTTATGTTAATCCGTGAGAAATAGTTTGGATGCAGGCCGAGGTGTGCACTCTATAAACGCACAAAAAAATTAGTATAATTTTGTACCCTGATAATGCTTGAGCTAAGCAAAACCGGTCGATCATAAAAATAAAAATAAATCTGTGGTCTTATACAAAGTTATTTTTTCATTTCATTAAATGTCAAACCACAAAATAATTGCTTTCTACGAAAATGCATATAAAATTAATTTACTTACTGTAATTGTTTTATTTTCAAATTGTTCTATTTCTAATGCCTCAATTAAGTTTCAGAAAAAAAAACCATTTTCGATTATTACTATCAATAACCTCAGAGCAATAATATACAAGAGAGCGCTGTAGAGAGAGCTGTAGTCAGTTTATTCGAGGTTTGCCGGACTCGGTTGAACCTGGGCGTGGCTAGGACTAGGGCTAGGGTATTTATACATCCATTCATAGCACATGTCGACATAATGTTTTTGTTTATTCGTATAACCACTTTTTCACAGTATTGTTTAACCGTTGAGTTATCTCAATTTATTTTGCGTGTCAAAACGTGTGGGCTGAGTCAACGGAGACGCGGGACACGAAGAACATTCTAACAATACTGTAAAGCGGTGTGATAATTCGGGATTTTTTTTGTCTCTTTCTTTCTTACGGTGTATGACGTAAAAATCTGGAGAAAGTGATTCATCCCAAATCTGTATAGGTTGGGTAAAAATAATTAGCTCTCTTTTCATATATTGTTGCTTCAAGAGTAATACCAACCCGCAAAGTTTCCTTATTTTTTAATTGAGTCTGTTCTACTTAATCATGTCTGTTTTTACAATGCCCCTTACCTCTAATAGCGCGTTAACTAGAATTAGGTCATAGTTCATACCACAAAACTGACTGGAAATCTAAATTCAGTGTAAAAAAGTAAAAACCAGATTCTTACCTCCTTTGTAATGTTATCAAGAATGACGTCATTTACAGAAAACCCCGTTCCGTGGGTTCGTACTAAGCTCCGTTTATATGAGTCTGTATTTGATTATTCTTGTGTTGAATTGTATAATTCAATAGGTTCATCTAATACCGACCACTATAACATTCGCCTCTTATTAAAATCTGTACCAAGCTTGGACTCTCTTCTTTAGGGTGATGAGAGGATTTTTGAAATTCTTAAACACCTTTCCACATCATTGACGTCCTGATACAAAAGTAGAGTTTTTTTACACGACCTTGGGCTCTCTCTTCCCTTAAGTGATAGAAAATGATAAAAGAATAAAGCCAACACCCAAAACAGCTTACTATATAAAGGAATGAAATCGTATAATGCGCTGCCGGAAACCATCAAAATTATGCCTATCAATAAATTTAAAAAAGCCTGTAAAAATGATTTAAAATGTATTTAAACCAAAATAATAAGTAGTGTTTAAGTTAAAATATTATTAGTCAAAAAAGAAAATCTAATAATTAGATACTTGTAAACTTAAATGTACAAAGTAACTAATATAAAAATAAAAAAAATTAAAAAAATTAAAAAAATTAAAAAAAAAACCCTTTAAATTCCTACTTACTAATCTGAATCATTCTGTCTTATTCACTGATATTCGTGGTGCCTTAACAAATGCCAATATTATCTGAGTTAAAATTACGAATATGGACTCTCTCTTACCTAAGTGTTGAGAAAATCTTTTAATTTTCTACCCACTACTCTAAATCATTTACGCTTGCTTATTGATATTCTTGGTGCCCTCAAAAATGCCATCTTTATCAAATATCAACTCACCTCCTCATCTCATGTTTTTGGCTCTCTCTTCCCACAAGTGATAAGAAAACCCTTGAAATTTCTATCCACCATACCAAATCAGTCATTTCTTAATTGATATACGTGGAATCCTCATTATTGCCAGCTTCAAGGAAAAAAGAGAGGCATTTTTTATAGTTACCCGATCAATGCTTTGTTTCATTCATTTCATTTTAAACCCTTTTCCTTTCCTCGATCATATCAAATTACTAGTTTTACTACCCGGTTTCGCTCAAGATATGGTACAAAAATTTTACCAGGAAAAAAACTGTTTTCCGGATCATAAAAAAACTATCGATGTCTGGTGAGCTCTAGCGTCATGAAATTTGCACGGTTGTTTCTGTCTGTCATTTCCATACAAGTTTCCATACAAGTTTCCATAATACAACAAACTATTTTCATCTTGCAATGTCATTTCCATCGTGAGGCTACGGAGCTTCTAAATATCATTTCATTAGTCAACGATTAAGATGAGACGCCACACTATTCGTTACACAGTTTTCAAAAATCTAAATCTCGAGCGAAACCGGTTTGTGACGTAAGTGACAAATAGAATTTGCGGGCCGGTATAGAATTCATCTTCAGAGGAAAGCTAGTTCATCTGTAAATCGGGCTTTCACGTGGGTTATGTTAATGCCTTGTACCGTGACGGTGACCCGTGACGTCAGAGTTGACATTTGGATGTTGACGCTTATGGCAACCCATTATTTATGTTGATTTTGCTCTATCTGTCTGCATATTTTTTTATGTGGGCTAATAAAACGGAAAGGGAAGAGGAGGGGCTTTTATTAGATTAATTGATCATTGTATATTTAATATCAAAACTGACCTTGTGTTATTTTTAAACAAAAAATAACGTAACTCAAAAATACAGCATTACAGTAGGCGATTCCTCGTATATAACGTCGTAGTTTATGGCAATTCAATTCTAACGAAATCACGATCTCCTTACGCTGGTGGCGATAAGGTTGAAATTGCCACTTGACGCCGCCCCCCCCCCCTGTTTCCATATATCGTCTCTGGAAAGGCAAAAGGGCTTAAATGACACTTTTGCCAAAAATTAGTCAAATATTCAGTTTTGGTCAGTTTAGAATGCTCTGACTCTCGTTTGATTCTAAAGACTTTTGTGGCCCTTCAGCCATCTAAAATATATTTACCATTTGGGAGAAGGCTTGACTTAAACGACACAAGTTCGGGATTTTTTTAAAAGCTTTTTGTCGCTTCAGGTAACTAAGAGGGAGCGCTTCTGTACTATCTGTAGTCAGTATTGTTGATTTTTGCCTGACTCGGCTAGACCTGGGCGTGGCTAGGACTAGGGCTAGGGTATTTATACATCCATTCGTAGCACATGTCGACATAATGTTTATGTTTATTTGTAAAACCACTTTTTCACAGTATTGTTATAAACAAAAATATAACATATAACCTAAAAAACCGTTGAGTTATGTCCAGTTTAGTCGCATATCGAAACGTGTGGGCGGAGTCTCCAGAGACGCGGGAGACGGAGAAAATGGTTACATACCTAAAAGTGTGATATTTTGCGATTTTTTTGTTGTCTCTTTCGCTTTCATCCCACGTAAAAACCCGGAAAAAGTGATTTATCCCAAATTTGTATAGGTTGGGTAAAAATAGTTAGCTCTCTTTCCATATATTGTCACTCCAAGGTAAGAGCATTTAGTTATTGATTGAGTTAACTTTTTTTTCAAAATCCAACCATGTACTGAAGACCTATGAATTTTATTGTAAAACAAAAAAAACTTTAAAGTGTTCTTGTGTGAACTTACCAAAATGACGCTTCAGCCCTTTTGTCTTTCCGGCGACGATATGCAAAAAGAAACCATCGCCAAAAACATGTTTTATTTGGTGCACAAATATTTAAATCTTTTCAAATCATACTCTCAAGAACTTCATTTGCCACCCTATACAATAAAACCATATCCGAAAATAGGTTTGTAAGTAGAAGATTTCACACTTCCTAGAATTTTTATACAGGCCTGAAACTTAATTTTTTTTAGGCTTATAAAAACACTCGCCAACAAAAATTGCCGTTTAAAGCAAAGGTCAAGATGTTTTCTTCTATCAGTAATTAATTAATGCATCTATAATATTACCAGGGGATTAAATTTCCAAACCAACAGCACAGCCTCCTTTGACGCCCTCCGTCGTCGAGTGGTTAAGACGGTCGACGACGAATCCATAGGACGCGGATTTGAATCCCGGCGTGCTCAAATACATTTTATTTAATCGATATGTATTATTACACATTTAATTTATATAAAATAATAAATATTATAGTTCCAGAGTGGTAGATAATCCAAGTATCGACCTGGTGAAAGACCACCATTCAGAATAGAAACCTTGTTTGAAATGGTTTTAGCCGTGTTTGGTGACTAAATTTGAATAGCCAAGTACTTATTTAATAATTTAGAAGCACTAGAAATAAAGAAAGCCATTAAAATTCATAGTTATATTCTCAATAAGTAAATTTGTCCAGTAATCCAATATTAGGTATATTTACTGTAAACTCTTAAAATTTCTCATTATTCTTTAATCACCTTAGTTGACGTTTTGCGTCTTCCATTTCATATTTTCTGTATCTTTCTCTCTGTTCCTTTGTTATAATATAAATGTTATTCTGTTGTTTTCTCACTGTTCTATTATTATATTTTTTATTATTTTCTCCTTCTGTATGTACTCGTATATATTACGTACCGTACGTTATTTAGTACCCTGATGATGCTTAGGCTAAGCAAAAGCGGCCCGTCATAAAACAAAATCTCTGGTCCTATACAAAGTTATTATTTCATTTTCAATAAATAAAGTAGTTTAAATAAAAATCACAGGATGTAACTTCACTTACCACGAAAAATATTAGTTGTTTTAATCCACCCATTTCTAATATGGAATAATGTCTGCTGAAATACACTATAGGTTGTTATTTTAAAAGATTCTTTTTAAATGTCATAATTTTCTGAACCCATTTGTCAGTTCAAATTTTGATAAGTTCACACACGTACGTATTGACGTACGTACTCCTAAAGGAAATTATTTATGGTAAATTTCTTAACTTCAGTACCTACTAGTCCAATGCCGAGAAGCGACCAAGTGACTAATAACACGGTTGACCCATTTGCATAACAACTTATAAGAAATGGAAAGTGATGTGTCAAAAATCCACCATCCAACAGTGGCTGTTAAATAACCACAAATCAGTGAATAAACCAATCACAGAACACACCATTACTTATTCATATATGTACAATTTTATGTTAGTATTTCTATAATATTAAATTCACACTTTTAACCATAGATTAATTTAATTTGAAGTAATCATATCAATCGGCAAAAATTACTGCCTCAACACAGGCTTGCCTAGTGAGGCAGATTACGAGAAAACAAGTAATAACTGTAAACAAATATACGAAAACTAAGTTTATATGTATTTAAACTTTATTATTGACAGCATGAGCAATAATAAACACATATGGGTATTTTATAAATGTAATGTTAGCTATAGATTCCTAGTTCTTAAGTCTTAGATGCAAGTCAACAGTCGTAATTCTTAGTTTTAACTCATTATTTATATGTCTTATATATGTTATTTTGTTTTTGCAATTGTACACTGAGTGTTTGTCACGTAAGTGAGAACATCGGTTAAAACCTATTATAAATAAATAAATATAAATATAAAAAATATAAATAAAATATAAATATGTATTTAAGCAAATACGAATAATGATAATGATCTACTCTAAGGCGAATACGCAGACTAGTCTATACTTCTTTTTGATCACTGTGTTTATTATATATATTATGTTTCCAATGTATCGATCTCTAGTTCAAATATATTCATCATTGTACATACACCTTTACACAACCTTATATTATGTTTATCCTTTTTTATCGTTATTACTGTAAACTATAATTAAATAAAGATTATTATTATTATATTATTACTAATGATGATAAATGTCAAGAGATAATTATACAATTAGCTACTGTAGCTTGTTTTATAATGCCCGAAGTAAGCTCGAATATACCTTACTGCTGATGAAATCGTTTAAGCATTTTGTTTATTTTTTTTTTCTTGAATAGATCACCGATTTATTTAACCTGTGTGAGGCCCAGGAGTCAAAAAGTCTTATATAAATTAGCGACCACAGTTCATTTTAAATCGATATAGATCGCTCGTCTTTGAATTCTCTGTTCAGTGCTTATCGTGCATCATATCACATCCACAGAAAAAATTAAACGTAATATTTACATTTATAATTTTTTGACTACGCATATAATAACCTTAAGGGTCAGCACTCAAAAATGACACTTAACGTTACTTTCTAGCATTCTATTGCAAACAATCCTAAAAATGATGCATCTGAAAATTTTCCGGGGGTAGTAAAAAAGAAAAATGTCTGAGGTTTCCAGTGAATACAATTTTACAATTGTAATCCTTTAAATTTTATGAAAAATATACTAAAATGTCAGTAAAAGGTGCAGTTTTGAAATCAGAAAAGGCATTTTTAAACGTTGTACCTAAAATACTAGTATGCTTTTCATAAAGAATTTAAAAGATTACTGTTTTATAATCGTATTCACTTGAAACCTCATACAATTTTCTAACTATCAGTATATAACAAACAGATGAATCATTTGTAGTATTGCTTGTACTAGAAAGCCAAAAAGTATCTATTTTTGGGTGCTGACCCTTAACATTAATATTCTTCGTCTTCTGGTGTCCTATCCTATCAGAGGTTGGCTATCATCAGGGTGATATTCACCCTGCAGACTGCATCTCGTAACAAACTGCACTCGCACCAGTCGTTAATATTCACAAGTGATAAAATAGAAGACAAATAAATAACTCTGTCTTGTAATCATTTCCAAATTAAACAGGTTTGAACTATTGCAATATCAAAGTACCTATGCGATATACCTGGCAATATGTATCGTTATGTAGTAATAACCCGGAGACCAATTATCGCGCTGGTTCATCTATTTCCCTTCTGCGTAATCTCGGAAATATATTGAAACAGGTACCTTGAATATGTAATATAATACGGTTTAAAATACTTATTCTATTTGAGATTTTTTTATATAATTAATAATTCTTTTTAACTGTTCACTGTGTACGAATGTAACTAACTAACCATCACGCCGTTTCCCCGCGGGGTAGGCAGAGACGACGGACCGCCAAACAACTCTGTCTTGGTACACACTCCTTGCTTCATTCACATCGTATATCGTCTCATACATACGATCTTCTGTTATTCTGACTCTTCACATGGCCCGACTAAAGTATTTGCTTCGCTTGATTGTGACATATCGGGCGTCCCAGACTTCTTCTACCATTCACTTTCGCGTCATACATTCTTCTCACACTCCTTCGTTCATCCGCTCTATATGCCCAAACCATCTAAGCGTTCATTTCTTAATCCTATTCATTACGCTTACATCAGCCTTGCATTCTTTCCAGATATCCACATTTTTTGCAAGGTCATACATGGTTAAACCTTGGTGTCACAATATATGGAGAGAGAGCTAATTCTTTTTACCCCACCTATACAGATTTGGGATAAATCACTTTCTCCGGGTTTTTACGTCGTACACCACAAGAAAGAAAGTGAGAACAAAATCTCCCATATTATCACACCGCTTTAAAGTATTGTAAGGATGTTCTTCGTGTCCCGCGTCTCCGTTGACTCCGCCCACACGTTTTGATATGCGATATAAATGGACCTAGGTCAATTGTTTTTTTAGGTTATATGCTATATTTTTGATTATAACTACACTAAAAAAGTGGTTGTACGAACAAACAAAAACATTATGTTGACATGTTCTATGAATGGATGTATAAATACCCAAGCCCTAGTCACGCCCAGTTCTAGCCGAGTCCGGCAAAACTCATAAAAACTGACTACAGCAGCGCTCTCTCTTATATATTATTGCTCTGAGGTTTTAACACATAGTATACGCCGCAGGGATCTCATTTCTACAGCATTCAGTCTACTTTCATCCTTCCTCTGCCAGTTCCATGACTCACTGCCATACATCAGGATTCTTTCGCTTCGCTTCTTTGGACATTTTATTTGCGCCAACAGCGTTCAGTCCTACATTCATGTAGTTGCCTGCATTAATTGTAATTATTTTCAAAGCATAAACCTCAGTGGGCGTATATTTAATAAATATTCGTAAAAAGCATTTACTTTGTGGCTTGCCATATTTATAAATAAAACACACAAACTTTGTTTATAACCGCTTTATTATTTAATATTACGTCTACCGGTTTCGAAAGTACCCTTCCATCATCAGGACAGTATTAAAATTAACATAAAATATAAAATGCTGAGATATATATACATATTTAGGAGTTGGAATGGGAAGGAGAAGGAGTAATTGAGGAGATTATGGGAATAATCTCGGAGTAAGAATCTAATGGAGGGATAACTAATTTGTTTCACCCAACCCATCCGAAATTGTAATAAATCACTTTCTCCGAGTTTTTACGTCGTACACCATGAGAGAAAAAGAGACAACAATTTTTTTGGACCACTTGAACGTATCGTAAGGATGTTCTTTAATATGCCACTAAACTTGACACAACTAAACTGTTTTTTAGGTTATATGCTATATTTTTGTTGATAAAAATACTGTGAAAAGGTGGCTATACGAATACATAAAAACATTATGTCGATATGTGATATGAATGGATGTATAAATACCATAGCCTTAGTCTTAGCCACGCCCAGGTGCGCTGAGTCATGTTAAAATCATCAAAAACAAATCCAAAACTGACTTCACTGCCTTGGATAGAAACTACTCTACCAACTCTATGGGAATAATCGAGCCGCAAACTGGAAATATATCAAGGATTGAACCATAAGATAAATTAATTTGATCATTCAAATACTACATTTACTATTTGATGATTTTCTAATGCTTTTAAGTTATCTAATTTTTTCCCTTTATTAGGGGTTAAAATTCTTCACCGTTGTAATAAAGGGAAACAATTAGATAACTTAGAAGCATTAGAAATTAATTAAATAGTAAATGTAGTATTTTGAATAATCAAATTAATTTATCTTATAGTCCTATCCTAGATATATTTCCAGTATGCCCCACGGTTATTCCCATAATCCCCTCAATTACCCCTTCTCCTTCCCATTCCAACTCCTAAATATGTATATATATCAGCATTTTATATTTTATGATCATTTTAATATTGTCCTTTCGAAACCGGCAGACGTAATATTGAATACTAAAGTGGTTATAAAAAAAAGTTTATGTGTTTTATTTATTGTATACTTAATAATTTATTTTATCCTAGAATGTCCCAATTTTTTTCACTGCAAGGATACAGTTAAAGCAAAACAATCACAGACTTGACATAATTATAGTCTGTGAATCATTCGAATCATGATTGCCCCAAGGCGCCAAAAAAACCGCAGGTTTATTAAACAAAAAAGATTATTTTATCATTCCTAATAAGGCCATAATGACTGTTGTTCTCATTGTTGTTGCGAATTTTAATCATTTTCCAGTTAACTGCGCATTCCTTGGTGAGTTTAATGCAGAATGAATTATATTGTAATAAAAAAACACCGTCACAACAGATAATATTAATTAATTTGACGGCCTCCGTGGTCGAGTGGTGAGAAGCACGAGTAGGAATCTAGAGGTCGCGGGCTTAAACCCGACGTGCGCAAATACATTTTATTTAATTAATATGTGTCATAAAACAGTTAATCAATTTATAATAATATAAAGTATATTTTTGGCAAGTTTCAGAGAGGTAGATACTCTAAGTATCGCCCTGGTGAAGCATCACCATTCAGAATCGAAACGTTGCTTGAAATAGCTTTAGCCGTATTCGGTGACCAGATCTGAATAGCCAAGTACTTTCCAACCTTCCTCTTACCCATCTCATTCCCCTCCCAACTGTCTTAAGTCTCCTAACTTACCCCGATTGGGGATGCCTTAGTCCAACTGGCTCCAGAAGGTTGGGACTCGTGTGCGGTATTCACTTATACTTTTTCTAGTGCTTCTAAATTATTTAATCCGTTGCCATGATCATTTTTGTGATGAATATGAGCACTGGTGCTTTTATTAAAAAAAAGTTTAAACATCTTATAATAATACTAATTAGCATTGTAACCGCTCTGCAAGAACTACTTCTTTTGGCAGCAGTTCCTACTTCATTCATTGTTCATTGAACAAATATTTCAATTGAAGTTGGTAGTTCATTTTAGCATTCATTCATTTCATTAACTTCATTCAATTCATTGAACAAATATTTCAATGGATGTTAGATTACAAAGAACTACTTCAATTTGCAGTAGTTCAGTTGTGAAGTTGAACTTCAAAGCCTATAATGAAGTACTTCATTTCATTTGAAGTTCGACTTCAAAGCACTTCGACCCAAAGGAACGTGATTTTTTGGGAGTTTTTTTCGTTTTAAATCTCTACCGACAAGTACTTTTTATTTTGGCGAGGAACCGGTTCCAGTTCATTTCAATTTGAAATCTCTACCGACTAGGACGTGTTTTTTTGCGGCGAGGAACCGGTTCCAAAAAGAACGGAACAAATAACCGGATAAATTCAAATCTCTTTTTTGCGAGTTCGACTTCAATTGAAGTGTTCACTGCGAAGGGTTTATTTTTATTTTATCTATTTTTTTTATTTACTTAACTTCATGTTTATTAACAATATTTTATATACATTGTCCTCCACGCTAGGATGTGGAGGATATTTTTCGAATTATATGATAAAACAATTTAAAATATAAAAGAACATAAAATATAATAAAAATTAAAATAAAAGAACATAAAATATAATAAAAATTAAAATAAAAGAACATAAAATATAATAAAAATTAAAAATAAAAGAACATAAAATATAATAAAAATTAAAATAAAAAAAGAAAAATAAAAAATTTTTAAAAGAACTAAAATTCTTGAAAATTAAAAAAACAAAATTGAAAAGAAGTTGAAAATATAAAAGAAAATAAAATATAAAAGAAAAGGGTATAAAGAACTCTTTTGTAGATTTCCCCTTAGATGTCTGCGACAAAAATTCCGTGTTTTTCGTGATTTTTAATACTGTTTTTTTTTCTTTGTTGCAGGTAAGGGGAACGTCTTCACTTCTTCACTATCTAAAAATGGGTCAGTGAAAGCACTCGAACTTCTCGTTGGATAATTCCGAGATTTACAAATTTGCACAGAGAAAAATTAATTCAAACGGAAACTGAATTCCGGTAAAAACAGTGAATGAAAAGAGAAAAAAAGATTTTCTTTTTCCTCCTCGAATCGCTCCGATTGGTTGATTAATCTACCTACCTGAAATTGCCGAAGTAAGTATTTTGTGCGTAATTTTATTTATATTCATGTCTGTAAAGGGTACCTATTTTTATTTAGTTTTTGGGAGAAATTCATATCGCCACTCTACAAAGAAGTTAGGATGCTTAATTGATCAGAGGAATGTCGATTAATTCTCGTACCCTCGGGAAAGACTTTGTGTAAAGGAAAATGATTGTGATTTTTTATTAGAGTTTAACAGTTCGGCGCTAGTAGAACTATGTCATCCCCATTATATTAGTTGATGAGGCGAAGGGGAGAGTGAAATGTATGTTTACTTGGATACTGATTCTAATTTACAGATAATAATCGAAATAAAAAATATTTTCATTTTGATTACAGTGAAATATATTCAACCCAATACATATATTGTAGGGGTATAATAATGGTATAATAAATATTGTAGTTGGTAGAGTAGTATCTATCCAAGGCAGTGAAGTCGGTTTTTGACTTGTTTTTGATGATTTCAACCTGACTCGGCGCACCTGGGCGTGGCTAAGACTAAGGCTACGGTATTTATACATCCATTCGTATCACATCGACATAATGTTTTTGTTTATTCGTATAGTCACATTTTCACAGTATTTTTACCAACAAAAATATAGCATATAACCTAAAAAACCGTTTGGTTGTGTCAAGTTTAGTGGCATAATAAAAAATGTGGGCGGAGTCCCGCGGTGAACCAGGAGCTTAAGATCATCCTTACAGTATATAGAAGCGGTCTATGAATTTTGTTGTCTCTCTCTCATGGTGTACGACGTAAAAATCCGAAGAAAGTGATTTATCGCAGGTTTGTGTAGGTTGGGTAAAAATAATTAGCTCTCTCTCCATATATTGTTACTTCAAGGTGCCAACTCTTCCAGTTCAGATATCTCTACAAAGACATACTGTCAAAATTTTCAAAATTAATTATTGCGTTTCCGATTGCTTCAACGAGTCCCATTTCTTGCGATAAGTTTAATTTTGAAAATAAAAACAATTAAATTTCGCCACGGCTAATTTGTCCCAATTTCCTCGACTTTCCCAATCGGCTCAGTGGCCTAGCGGAGCACTGTTTATAAAAACAAATTTCACAACGTTAAACGGCCGATTTAGAGTCAGTGGGCGAGACTCGTGAAGTTATCAAATACGAATGGCCGAATAGGAATAATTAACACCGCACGGGAGAGTCCGACTTTATTGGACTTTAGTTGATAGAGTTATGAGGCGATGTTGCACAATGATTCGCATCGACAGACGAATTATTTTCGATGATTTAAATTAGAGGTGGAAAAACTTCTGAGCAAGAGCGTGATTTAAATTTTTCCCCACCATTAGGCTCTATTCTTTCTGAGGTTTGAAATTAACTAACGTATTTAATATAAAATAAAATCGGATTTATTTCGTACGCAAAACATAACATCTTAAATCATCTAAACTAGCCTTAGAGTATGGTAAATAGACTGGTATCGTTCCAAGGCAGTGTAGTCAGTTTTTGATGATTTTTACCTGACTCGGCGGACCTGGGCGTGGCTAAGACCAAGGCTAGGGTATTTATACATCCATTCACATCACATATCGACATAATGTTTTTGTTTATTCGTATAACCACTTTTTTACAGTATTGATATCAACAAAAATAAAGCATCTAACCTAAAAAACCGTTTAGTTGTGTCAAGTTTAGTGGCATAATAAAAAATGTGGGCGGAGTCCCGCGGTGACTCAGGAGCCCAAGATCATTGTGACAGTACGTATGAGCGGAGTATTATATTTGTTGTCTCTTTCTCTCTCATGGTGTACGACGTAAAAACCCGGAGAAAGAGATTTATCGCAAGTTTGTATCGGTTGGGTAAAAATAATTAGCTCTCTCTCCATACATTGTTTCTCCAAGAAACTTACTAACTAACTAACCATCACGCCGTTTCTCCGTAGAGGTAGGCATATAGGTCGGACCGCCATATAACTCTGTCTTGGCATACACTCCTTACTTCATTCACATGCATACATCGTCTCATACATACTCTTCTGTTATTCTGACTCTTCACGTGACCCGATTTCAGTATTTGATTTACTTGCTCGTACCATGTCTTTCTCGGGCGTCCTCGACTTCTTCTTCCATTCACTTTCGCATCATATATTCTTTTCACACTCCTTTCTTAAATAATCAACAATAAAAAAAAATGTTTTCAACTATAGTAGCAACCAGAGCTGACCCGAATACGGTAGACACTCACACAGATGCGTTGCTTGCCTTTTGCATCTTTCAAACTGGACTTTCGACTTCATAAAATAAAATTCTGCTGCCATTGGAAAAAAAAAAAAAAAATAATGTTAGGTTCCACAACTTGGCTTCCGATGTTTATTTTTCCGAAATTCGTGGCATTTTGTAAAAAAACTGGTTATACGTTTATGATTCAAAATATTTTCCATCGCTGGCCACTACTTTCTCCCATCTTTCGGGCAGCGTACGAATCCCGCGTTGAAAACACTAGTCATCTTCTGAAGCGATCCACGAATCGATCCAATTGTTTACTTCTTCATGAGACCGGAAGTGCTGGTCAGCTAGGTCGTGTGCCATTGGTCGAAACAAGTGATAGTCAGAGGGAGCAACGTGTGGAGAATACGGCGGGTGTGGTAGGACTTCCCATTTCAACGTTTCCTTCTTAAGTATGTCTTGACCACTCTCGCAACACGGGGTCGAGCATCGTCACATGACGAGAATTTGGCTCATAAACTGAAATTTTCAATCGAGAATAACTTTATGATGCAGACACAAATCGACTAATGTTTCTATGGGGTTATGTCGACAGATGCCTAAGTTTATAGCATGACGTCTATGATCTATTTATTTCGACTACTACTTACCGCTAAAGCGGCTTCCATGGTCGAGTGGTAAGACGCCCGACTACGAAACCAAAGGTCGCGGGTTCAAACCCGGCGTGCGCCAATAACTTTTATTTAATTAATATGTGTCATAACACATTTAATTTATATAAAAATAATAAAAAGCATATTTGCGGCACGTTCCAGAGAGGTAGATACTCTAAGTATTGCCCTGGTGAAAGACCACCATTAAGAATCGAAACGTTGCTTGAAATGACTTTAGCCGTGTTTGGTGACCAGATCTGAATAGCCAGCTACTTCCCAACCTTCGTCTTCCCAATTTCCTTCCCCTCCCCACTACATCCAATCTCACAACATACCCTATTTGGGGATGCCATAGTCTCACTGGCTCTAGACGGTTGGGAGCAGTTAAGACTTGTGCGGTATTCATATAAAAATAAATAAGCCATCTATAAGAAAACGGCGGAAGCAAAATTGTACACCCAATAAAAAGAACACACTTTCAAACTTTTGAAATATAATATTTTAATAATATAGACACGGCTGACGTCTTCTGTAGTCGAAAGGTAAGAAGCTTGACTGTGAATCCAGAGTTCGCGGGTTCAAATCCCGGCGTGCGCAAATAATTTTTATTTAATAAATGTGTGTTATTTCGTATTTAATTCATATAATCTGCGGCGCTTTTCTCTTTGGTGATACGATACTTTTTTAAATATTTTATTTGAGTGAGGGGTGTTGATGCACAATAGTATCAATTTCTTTATTAAATACTAATGGACTATTGTCCAATTACCAATAAAAAACATAACACGAAATGGGAAAAAGAGCAACAGAAAAAGAACAGCACATACATAATATTTTAATGAAGCAATGACAAAAAAAGTCAAAAACATACATTAAAAAGAACATTCAAGTCAAAGCCAAGGTCGAGTTAAGGTTTTGGTAGAGTCGTAAAGAATGACAAAAAAATTGACTGCATATACTTGAATCGGGGGCGGTGAACTAGAAAAGTTCGGGAAACACTGGTGTAGATAAATGGCTCGACTTCTAGGGCACACCCCATCTCATTAGGTCCCCCCTAGGTCTACTGCGTACAGTGGCTTTATAGTTTAATTGACCTCACCTTGCTTGCGTCGCTCCTCTATCAACCTATTTACTGACTTACCATTGACCTGATTACTCCTAACCTGAAAATTACAAGTAGAGACGTGCCGCTGATGGATCAGTTGTGACCTATACCTCTTGTTCACACACAACTATATATGTAACCTTTATTATATTCTGTTTATTAGTCTTCCCACCCTTTTTGTTATCCATCTTCTACTTCTACCAACTTCCTTTAGCCTTACAACATTACCAAGATTGATGCCATTGTCTTACTGGCTCCAGGCAGTTGAAAATCTTGTGTCGTAATCGTAAATGTAAAATTAAAAAATATATATAATAATAATAATAATAATAATATTTGGATAATTTGTATAGCGCCGTTTTTGTGAAAAATCACCTCAAGGGCGCTGTACAAATCTTAATTTCTACTTAATATTAATTCTTAGTTCATATAAATATACAGCAACATACTTACCTGGCAGGTCACTTCTGGCAGGACACAATCACCATATCATAATAACCTAAAATTTAGAATAACTTAAATTTTTATTTTATTTTGTTTATTTATTTTTTAATTTTTTTTTTTTTTTTAATTTTTAGGGCATGAAGGCAAATTTAAGATAAAGTATATCGGAGGTATTTTTAACTTTTCGTAGTGAAGAACAGATAATGGTGATAATCTTCTAATGAATTTAAGGAATGAGAGTCTGAAAAGTTTTCTTGGTTCTATTGGGCTTGTTACATCTTGATTATGGATATGATTTTCTGAAAAAATGAGTTTTGAGTTTGGCTCTGAACTCTGTCGAGTCTTTTATTACTCTCAGATCATGTGGTAGTCCATTCCAGGCTTTAGGACCTGACACTCCGAAGGCGCGCTCTCCAAACTTAGTGTCTGGTGTGCGCTTTGGTTCTTTCAACCTTCCGATAGCCGATGACATTGCTGATCTAAGAGTTGACTGTCGCGAATTGGAATCTTCAGGAATACACAATTCCGATAAATAAGCCGGAGCCATTCCGTTAATTGATTAGAAAACCATCCAGCAAAGCTTAAACTGGATTCTTTCGGGACATTTAAGCCAGTGAAGATTTTTGAGGTGCTCTGAGATATGGGAATATTTTGATACGCCGGTGATAAGTCTTTCCGCGGCGTTGAAGACTAGTTGTAGTTTGTTAATTTGATATTTAGGAAGACTAGCGTATATTCCGTTGCAGTAATCTAAACGCGAAACGACGTACGAGTTTACAAGTAATTTGGTTGCCTCTGTTGGCAGGTTTCTTCGCACTGATTTTATTTGTCTTAGTTGAAAGAACCCTGTGCTCACAGTCTTGTTAATTTGGGATTTAAGGGAGAAATCAGCATCCAGATTGACACCCAGAAGTTTGATGGATGTCTTTGGAATAATGTCACTTCCTGAGACAGCTATTGGGGAGTTATCGATGTTACGCTGACGTCTGCTTGTGGCGGTCCAGAGAAACTCTGTCTTTGAAGGGTTCAATTTCAGTCTATTTGAGGTTATCCAGAGAGTGATCGCTTCTAGGCACTCAGTCATGCGGATTTTCAGACTGTCTATTTCTGTCGGTGAGCAGTAAAAGTAAACTTGCTGGTCGTCTAAATACTATTTGTATGGCTATAAAAGCAAAGACAGTTATTTAAAAAATGGGGATGCTATAGTCCCACTGGATCCAGGCAGTTTATACTCTTACGCTGTAATAAAAAAAAAAAAAGTTTTCTTAATATTTTTATGACTAAAAAAACAAATATCTCCAAATAGAGTTTTAATCGCACTGTAAACTTTCAAAAGATTATCGAAGAAACAGAACTTAAAAATGATAACACATATTTGACGAAATTAACAAACTAACCCAACCTTCCTCTTTCCCATCTCCTTCCCCTTTTGAATCTCCTCCCCCTCCTCACTTTCCGCACTCTCACAACGTGCCCTAAATCGAGGATGTTCCATCCAGAATGGTAAATACCCTCAGCATCGCCTGAGGGTATTTATCCCATTCTGAATCGAAAAGCTGCTTGAAATGGAAGAAAAATCGTGTTTAGTGACCCAAACTTCCTCTTCCGCATCTCCTTTCCCCCCCCCACTCCTTTCAGCCTCCCAACATATCCCAATCGGAGAAGCCATAGTCCTACTGGCTATGTGTAGAAGGGGGACTCTCGTGTGGTAATCACATAAAAAAAACTAATTTATCAACATATTTTTGAAAGGAAAGGAAAAAATTCTTTTATTCATGTTTACAAGTTTGTAATGACCGAGTTTTGTGGATAAAGTTTTTTTCCTTACAATAATATTATTCTGCTTTGACCTCTATAATTCGTAACACGTAGGTATGACGTAGTGGTTATTCACGTTATCCCACTCTCGGAACGTAAATATACGGAAGCGTAGTTTCTACGTTCGTTGCGTAGTAGACGTACGTACGATGTTTCTCGCGGAGTTATTTTGGCAGCATGGAGGCATACTCAATAATGTATTAATAATATAATGTAGCTTCATTTGAATTCATTTTGTAATGATAATTGTATAATGCAGCTTCATTTGAAATGAGACGTTTCGTATCTTTTAGACACGTTAAGTTAGGGGTGTTTATAACTTTCGTCACATTTGACATCGTCACATTTGACGTCGTCATATTTGACGTCGTCACATTTGACTTCGTCACATTCGACGTTGTCACATTTGACGTCGTCAGATTTGAAGTCGTCACATTTAAAGTCGTCATATTTGACGTAGTCACATTTGACTTCGTCACATTCGACGTCGTCACATTTGACGTCGTCACATTTGACGTCGTCTCATTTGAAGTCGTCACATTTGAAGTCGTCACATTTGACATCGTCCCATTTGACGTCGTCACATTTGACGTCGTTACAATTCATAGGTAAGCGTCATTAAAAAGAATATATGACGTGAATGGAAGAAGTCGGGAACGCCCAAGGAAGATATCCCATAATCAAATGAGTCAAATACTTGAGTCGGGCCATGTGAAGAGTCAGAATATCAGAAGAGTATGTATGAGACAATGTATGAATGTGAATGAAGCAAGGAGTGTGTACCAAGACAGGGTTGTATGGCGGTTCGTCCTCTCTGCCTACCCTTGCGGAGAAACGGCGTGATGGTTAGTTAGTTATAAATTTACTATTTAAAAAAAAAAAAAAGACAAACAGGGTTACTAATAACCTGACAATATTTGAAAAACTCCTACTGCCACTCAGAAGCCGAAAATGTTGCTTGTGCAATGATGGAGGACTGGGCTAGCAGAGGAATTAAACCCACGACCCCCGGGTGGGAATCCGACGCGTTAGTCCACTCAGCTACTAACCAGTCAAAGTAGTTAAATCTTTTCAGATCCCTTTCTACCTACCCATAATGTATGTCGGCAGACATTGTTCTATATTTGAAATGAGTGGATTAAAGCAACTAATATTTTTTCTTGGCAAGTCAAGTTACATCCCGTGATTTCTCACGGGTAACAGCTAGTTAGGTAATATTTATGTTTTCAGCGCCATAGCGCAACATTGAAAAATACACAGGTAGTGGAATAATTATCATATTTTTGCTGACTATTAATTTGATTCGAATTTATAAATATGCCTACGTAATAGCAAATTTTATGCAGGCTATTTTTGTTAATATAACTCGTAGTTAAGTTTTCTAATTTATTTAGCCATCATATCTTTATTATAATCTTTCAAGATTTATTTGCTAGACAAACTTCTTATGAAGACCTGGTACCTACTAATTTATAAGGTATTTCTCTTAGAGTAACAATATATGGAGAGAGAGCTAATTATTTTTACCCAACCTATATAGATTTGGGATAAATCACTTTCTTTGGGTTTTTACGTCGTACACCACGAGAAAGAAAGAGACAACAAAATCTCCCAAATTATCACACCACTTTAAAGTATTGTTAGAACGTTATTCGTATCCCGCGTCTCCGTTGACTCCGCCCACACGTTTTGATATTCGACATAAATTGACATAGCTCAACGGTTTTTTAGGTTATATGCTTTATTTTTGTTTGAAAGAATACTGTGGAAATGCGGTTATAGGAATAAACAAAATCATTATATCGAAATGTGCTATGAATTGATGTATAAATACCCTAGCCCTAGTCCTAGCCACGCCCAGGTCTTGCCGAGTCCGGCAAAGCTCATCAAAACTGACTACAGCAGCGCTCTCTTTTGTATATTATTGCTCTGAAGTACCATATTTCTATTGCACCACAATTTCGTTCTCGACCTTGGCTTCCATGTTTTTATTATTCCATCAACAAATGAATTATCGTCTGCCAAAATAGTTGTGGCCTGAAAACAAATAATAACTATCATACCGCTTCTCCGCAGGGGTAGGCAGTGAGAATGAGCCGCCACACAGCTCTGTCTTAACACCCACTCCTTGCTTAATTTACATTGGTCCATCGTCTCATACATACTCTAATATTCTGACTACTCAAGTATTTGATCTACTTGATCATGCCATCTCTTCCCGAAATTTTCACTTCACTTTAGCGTAATATATTTTCCTTACACTCTTTTCTACGTTCATCCGCTCTGCGTGCCCAAACCATCTAAGGGTCTCTTTCTTAGTCGCATTCATTACGCTTTCATCAGCCTAGCATTCTTTCCGGATATCCACATTTTATTACAAATTTTGTAAAAAATTATATAAATGAAATTCGTGTACGTGTCCAAACCATCTAAGCGTCCCTTTCTTAATCGCATTCATCACGCCCACATCAGTCTTGCAATCTTTCGGGATCTCCGCACTTAGCGGTCAAGCGCCCTTCAGGTGATATTTCACAAAAATGACGCTATACATTGCATAAGTATTATTTTACATGGTTTTACTACGCATATACCTCAGGGGATCTCATTTATAAAGCGTTCAGTGTAATTTGATCCTTTCTCTGCTAGTTCCACGCCTCACCGCCAAACATACATCGGGGTTGGTATCAGCACTCCATTGTGGACGGCTAGCTTCTCTTCTTTAAAAAAAAGAATCTTTGCGATAACCGCGTTCAATTCTTCATCAATAGAGTTCCCTGCATTCCCACTTCTTTCAATATACTTATCAGCCTTTCCATCTCTCTAGAACATATTTCCTAAATACACAAACTTATCCACTTGCTCCAAGTATTCACCATTCACAACTATATTCAATATTACAGTGTTTACGTAACCTACCTTTATATTTCAAACACCATGACTTTGGACTTGTTTGCATTAATCATCAACTCATTCTAAATTTATTTATTTACATGCCAACGGACCATTGACCAATTACAAATAAATAAATAAATAAAAACATAACACGAAATGGGAAACAAATAGCAACAGAGATAATAAAATTAGACAAAAATATGTTATTCAAGCCAAAGCCAAGGTCAAGTCAAGGTTTTGGTAGAGTCGTAAAAAATGACAAAAAACATTAATACTGGTACCAAAAATTTCAAGACCATGGCTTGAGTTAACAAGTCTCGACATTCTGGGCAGTGGAAAATGATACCCATAATTAGTACAGTGATGATTGAGAAACAGCAATTCATTGTTTCTAAGTCTACGAATTTCGAACTGCATGAGTTGCAACAAAGAAGGTGTGTCAATAATACAATTAATAATTTAAAATATGCAAATTAAATGAAAATCTTTCCTACGCTTTTCTAATGTTTTTTTTAATGTTGGTTCACTTCAACCATATGAAAAACCGTCTCTTTCTCACCCTAATTTCCATGCAATTCCGCGTAAGAAGCGATGTTGTTCATCCTAGACACGAGAGGCTGTAGATCTTCCATACTGTCAGCAATCAGCACCGCATCATCAGCATACTACAGGCAACATACTTTCAGATATTATTATTATTTTTTATATGAATACCGCACAAGAGTCTCATCTGTCCTCAACCGTCTAGAGCCAGTGAGACTATGGCATCCCCAAATAGGGTATGTTGTGAGGTTGAAGGTAGTGTGGAGGAGAAAGAGATTGGAAAGGGGATGGTTGGGAAATACCTGGCTACTCAGATCTGGTCACCAAACACGGCTAAAGCCATTTCAAGCAACGTTTCGATTCTGAGTGGTGTTCTTTCACCAGAGCGATACTAAGAGTATCTACCACTCTGAACGTGCCGCAAATAAACTTTATATGAATTAAATGTGTTATGACACATATTGATCAAATAAAAGTTATTGGCGCACGCCGGGTTTGAACCCGCGACCTTTGGATTCGTAGTCGAGCGTCTTACCACTCGACCATGGAGGCCGTCAGATTGTTCATTTTCGCGTCCAAGCCTACACCTTTCAATTCTTGCATACAATTATTGTACGCGAGAATCGTCCGTCTGCAGTAGATAAACAGAATCTCACACGACTGATCTTGACCGATCTCAATACGTTTCACGTTATGTTAGGTAGTAAGGCCAAACACCAGAACTCATGCAAACCGTAAAAACATCAACTCTGAATGTGAACGCGAAACCGATGAATGCATTGATAATACTATGTTCTCTTACGTCCGTTAGTGCGAAGATCGAGAGATGCTGGATACCGTTGAATTAATTAATTTCGTAATGTCTGTTAGTGAGGAATGAAACGAAATCGGTTTGGTAGATTTTATTTTGCGTTTTAGACATGTTGAAATGTAGATCGATGGTAAATTTTAAAGTGGTCCTAAACTAACACGATTATTTTTATGAGGACGCAATGATTTTTGCGATTGCAAGGTGACGGCCTGCGTGGTCGAGTGGTAAGACGCGAGACTACGAATCCAGAGGTTGTCCGGGTTCAAGTCCGGCGTGCGCAAATAAAATGTATTTCATCAACATGTTTCATAACACGTTCCAGAGTGGTAGATACTCTAAGTGTCGCCCTGGTGAGAGACTACCATTCAGAATCGAAACGTTGCTTGTAATGGCTTTAGCCGTGTTTTGTGACCAGAATCTGAATAGCCAGGTACTTCCCAACCTTCCCCTTCCTCATATCCTTCCCCTTCCCCCTTACTTCAGCCTCACAACATACCCCTATTGGGGACGCCATAATCCCACTGGCTCTAAACAGTTGAGACTCTCGTGTGGTATTCACTGTTAAAAAAAACTGAATGGCCAGGTACTTCCCAACCTTCCCCTTTCTCATCTCCTTCCCCTCCTCCCTTACTTCAGCCTCACAACATACCCCTATTGGGGACGCCATAATCCCACTGGCTCTAAACAGTTGAGACTCTCGTGTGGTATTCACTATTAAAAAAAACTGAATGGCCAGGTACTTCCCAACCTTCCCCTTTCTCATCTCCTTCCCCTCCCCCCTTACTTCAGCCTCACAACATACCCCTATTGGGGACGCCATAATCCCACTGGCTCTAAACAGTTGAGACTCTCGTGTGGTATTCACTATTAAAAAAAACTGAATGGCCAGGTACTTCCCAACCTTCCCCTTTCTCATCTCCTTCCCCTCCCCCCTTACTTCAGTCTCACAACATACCCCTATTGGGGATGCCATAGTCCTACTGGCTCCAGACGGTTGGGGGTAGTCAGGACTCTTGTGCGGTTTGACTATAATTTATTACAAAAGTCTGCATCGTACATGATTTATCCTTCTCACCGTAGGAAGTTGTTTGAATTATTTGAATTGTTTCGTGCAGTGATTACTGTTTCGACTAAATTCACTATGATATCATTTTAATACGCCGGTAATAAGCCAATCAAGAGCTAATGGTTGATAAACAGCAATATTTTTCATGATAATATGCAGATAATAATCGTGATTATAAAAGGTTAAGTTGGACAATCGAGTGCACGTATTTACACGAAGATGATAAATCGATTAACATATTATGTAGGTTACGAACAAAGACGGTGGTTATCAAATCGCCCATCGCCTGACGCAGTCAAGTACATACCATAATGAAATGGAAGTGTTATCATGAAAAATGCATGAATTTTCATTGTATTATCAAACGATGCGACGATTTTACATAATTAGAATGGGTAACTCCATTAATGACTGAACACTGTTCTTTTAAATTTTATATGAATACCGCACAAGAGTCTCAACTGCTCCCAACCGTCTAGAACCAGTGAGACTATGGCATCCCCAAATAGGGTATGTTGTGAGGCTGAAAGTAGTGGGGAGGGGAAGGAGATTGGGAAGAGACAGGTTGGGAAGTACCTGGCTATTCAGATCTGGTCACCAAACACGGCTAAAGGCATTTCAAGCAACGTTTCGATTCTGAATGGTGGTCTTTCACCAGGGCGATACTAAGAGTATCTACCACTTTGGAACGTGCTGCAAATATACTTTTTTATTATTTTTAAATGAATTAAATGTGTTATGACACATATTAATTAAATAAAAGTTATTGGCGCACGCCGGGTTTGAACCCGCGACCTTTGGATTCGTAGTCGAGCGTCTTACCACTCGACCATGAAGGCCGTCAAATGTTGGCGCAAATAAGAAATTGTCCAAAGAAGCGAAGCTATTAATCCACAATGGAGTGCTTATACCAACCCTGATGTATGGCAGTGAGGCGTGGAACTGGCAGAGGAAGGATGGAAGTAGACTGAATGGTGTGGAAATGAGATCTTTGAGACGTATGTGCGGTAAAACCATGTAAGACCGTATTAAAATTGTGGATATCCGGAAAGAATGCAAGGCTGATGTGAGCGTAATGCATAGGATCAAGAAAGGGACGCATAGATGGTTTGGGCATGTAGAGCGAATGAACGAAGAAAGGAGTGTGAAAAGAATATATGATGCGAAAGTGAATGGAAGAAGAAGTCGAGGACGCCCGAGAAAGGCATGGCACGATCAAGTAAATCAAATATTTGAATCGGGTCATGTGAAGAGTCAGAATAACAGAAGAGTATGTATGAGACGATGTATGAATGTAAAAGAAGCAAGGGGTGTGTGCCAAGACAGAGTTATATGGCGGCTCGTCCTATCTGCCTACCTCTGCGGGGAAACGGCCTGATGGTTAGTTAGTAAAATGGGTAAATTAAAAATTCTTTCGAATCTGAGAATATAACGACTTAAAATTGAGCAGTGCAAAACTAGTGTTGTCAGAATCAAAAAATTGTATTTGTTATATACACTCCATAAAGGCATATAAGCACCGCCTACCCTGCCGTACTCGCATAATTATTTCAATTATTAATAAATTTATTGACGCAAACCATCTAAAATATATTTACCTTTTGGGAGAAGGCTTGACTCAAGCGACACAAGTTTTTGACTTTTTGTCGCTTCAGGTAACTCAGTGAGAGCATTGAGTTACCTGACTTATTTCTTTGTCGAAATCTAACCAGGTGCTGAAGACTTATGAATTTTATTGTAAAACAACAAAAAAAAGTGCTCTGGTGTAATCTTGCAAAAATGGCGCTTCAGCTCTTTTGCCTTTCCGGCGGCGATATGCAGACTTTCTACTCGTCAAACACTTGCATCTTAAAGAGTCTATGATGGTCAACCATTCTCAGGATTTTTACCTATTTGGAGTTTTTCTGTTAAATTTGACTGTAATTCAAATTTTGATTGCTGGTATTCAGCCATTTACTAACTTTCTGTTCAACCTGATTGTTAACCATTCCTGGCGTTTTTGGTTATCAGTCCACTACACTGTTTAATAATTGTTCACTTTGTTAAATTAATAATGTGGATTTTTTAATTTAGCACACTGACATCTGCAACAAGTTGTCACTATTGAAAGCTTGTTGATTTTGTCGAAGTAAGTTCTAAAAATCCACTAAATCATTGTTGACACAATCCATCACAATTTCGTACAAATTGACTTTTGCCAAAACAATGTTACAAATTACGCCGTTCCTTAGCAAAAAACCGGAAAAATTATGAAGCATACAAATACATGTCTTGCAGCTATAAAGCGCATAAACACACACAGATTACCTGTCTTATCTTTATATGCTGAGTTTAGCAAAGTCATTCTTTATCAGGGCTTATAGCTTATAGCTTTCAACAATGTGCAGAATTTCCGTTCATTCAACACTTTTACAGTTTTGCATAGTGTCAACCGTTTTTAGAGTTTCAGCCATCTGTATATTTTTTGTTCAACCTGATTGTCAACTATTTGATTACCTTTCTGGGGGTCCACCCTTCAAGGATTTGTAACTTTCGGTCATTTAAGAATGTCTGTTTGAATATAATGTTTGATGATCATTCCTTTTGTTCAACATAATTGTTAACCATTTGATTATCTGTCTGAGTACCAACCCTTCTCAGGGTTTGTGGCTTTCGGTCATTACAGAATGTCTGTGTGCATGGAATGTTTGATGATCATCCTTTTTGTCCAACTTGATTGTCAACTATTTGATTAACTGTCTGAGGATCAACCCTTCACAGGGTTTGTGGTTTTCGGTCATTTCAGAATGTTTATTCGAATTGAATGTTTGATGATCATACTTCTTGCCCGACTTGATTGTCAACTATTCGATTTACTGTCTGAGGGTCACCCTTCTCGGTATTTGCAGCTTTCGGTCATTTTAGAATGTAATATTTAATGATCATACTTTTTGTTCAACTTGATTGTCAAGTATTCGATTATCTGTCTGAGGGTCCACCCTTCTCAGGGTTTGTAGCTTTCGGTCATTTTAGAATGTGTGTGAATGGAATGTTTGATGATAATACTTTTTGTCAACTATTTATTTATCTCTCTGAGGGTCCACCATTCTCAGGGTTTGTAACTTTTGGTCTTTTCAGAATGTCTGTGAATTTAATATTTAATGATCATACTTTTAGTTCAACTTGATTGTCAACTATTTATTTACCTGTCTGAGGGTCCACCCTTCTCAGTGTTTGTAGCTTGCAGTCATTTCAAAATGTCTGTGTAAATGGAACGTGTGATGACAAAACTTCTTAAAGAAATTAAAAAAAAAAAAAACTTTGTAAAAGATCACGGATATTATTTTAATTTTTATGACCGACCGGTTTCGCTTAGCCTAAGCATCATCAGGGTATAACATTAAACTAAACAACAAAATACATTGTGTGCGGTTATTATATACTCATGCATACAGAGGGAGAACACAATATAAAATAACAGAACAGTGAGAAAGAAATAGAATAACATTTAAATTGTAACAAAGAAACAGATAAAATTAATTGAAAGAGACAAAACGTCAACTGAGAAGGTGATTAAAGAGTGATCATAAATTTTATGAGTTTACAGGAAATATATCTAATATTGGACTACTGGACAAATTTACCTGATTATTAATGGCTTTCTTTGGATGAATGGATTTCTAGTGCTTCTAAATTATTTAATTTGTTGCCATAATCATTTTTGTGAAGAATATCATTTTAGAATTAGATATATTCAACTGCACTGAATCTAGTTACAAAAAGGCTACAATAGCATACCTATTTGACGGCCTCCATGGTCGAGTGGTAAGACGCTCGACTACGAATCCAAAGGTCGCGGGTTCAAACCCGGCGTGCGCCAATAACTTTTATTTAATTAATATGTGTCATAACACATTTAATTAATATGAAAATAATAAAAGTATATTTGCGGCACGTTCCAGAGTGGTAGATACTCTAAGTATCGCCCTGGTGAAAGACCACCATTCAGAATCGAAAAGTTGCTTGAAATGGCTTTGGCCGTGTTTGGTGACCAGATCTGAATAGCCAGGTACATCCCAACCTTCCTCTTCCCAATCTCCTTCCCCTCCCCACTACCTTCAGCCTCACAACATACCCTATTTAGGGATGCCATAGTCTCACTGGCTCTAGACGGTTGGGAGCAGTTGAGACTCTTGTGCGGTATTCATATAAAAAAAAATACCTCTTTCAAAAATATTACTGTTAATTTATTGCATTATAATATTTCTATTAACTTACTTATGTTTTTGGGTGCTAATCATTTACTCTATGTTATTTTTGTGTCACTATTATTATATGTTATATATTACACTGTTATGTAAAAGCCCATAAGTGCGTTTATATGGTAATTAAATAGATAAATAAATATGAACACCGGTGGTTTTATTGAAGGTAGATTAAACTTTTTGTCAGCATGATTGTCAACCATTTGATTAACTGTCTGAAGGTGAGTCTCAGAGTTACTGTAATTCATCTACTCTAACTTCCACACCTAATACTAAGATACAAAACAAACCTCACCAAGTCAATACCACAAATTTAAAACCTGTGACCTTCTGTCGGAGAAACCGCTAAATAGGCAATACGGGCTCCGCCATTAACACACTAAACCAAGTGTAATAATAATTATTATTATTGTTATCGTTTATTTGCCAATCTAGAATCCATTTAAAATCGAATTTGTGCATGGGTATAAACCAAATGTTCACAATTCGTAACGGCCTTGGAGCCATTTTGTAATGTTGCCACTACCCAGGCTTTGCTCGAATCACTCGGCCAAAGGTAGGCACGGGAAAAAAATAAATAAAAATCACTCGGTACGTATGATGTATGTATATGTAGTAGGCTCAGAGCAATAATATACAAGAGAGAGCGCTGCTGTAGTCAGTTTTTATGAGGTTTGCCGGACTCGGCTAGACCTGGACGTGGCTAGGACTAGGGTTATGGTATTTATACATCCATTCATAGCACATGTCGACATAATATTTTAGTTTATTCGTAAAACCACTTTTTCACAAGTATTGTCACAAACAAAAATATAGCATGTAACCTAATAAACCGTTGAGTTATGTCCATTTATTTCGCGTATCAAAACGTGTCGGCGGAGTCAACGGAGACGCGGGACACGAATAATATTCTAACAATACTTTAAATCGGTGTGATAATTTGGGACATTTCGTTGTCTCTTTCTTTCTCATGGTGTAGACGTAAAAACCCGGAGAAAGTGATTTATCCCAAATTTGTATAGGTTGGGTAAAAATAATTAGCTCTCTCTCCATATATTGTTACTTCAAGGGAGTAGGTAATATTAACAATCGATTACGAAATAATTCGGAAGGTGGTTGAAGCAAGTCTTAAAAAGGGCTGAAGCGCCATTTTGGGAAGTTTAAACCAGAGCACTTTAAAGTTTTTTTTGTTTAACAATAAAATTCATAAGTCTTTAGTACCTGGTTGGATTTTGAAAAAAATTACTCAGCTAACTCAATGCACTCACTGAGTTACCTGAGGCGACAAAAAGCTAAAAAAAGTCCCAAACTTGTGTCGCTAGAGTCAAGCCTTCTCCCAAATGGTAAATATATTTTAGATGGCTGAAGGGCCACAAAAGTCTTCAGAATCAAACGAGAGTTAGAGCATTTGACGCAGAAAAACAAACTGATCAAAACTGCATATTTAACTCATTTTTGACCAAAGTATCGCTTAAGTCCTTTTGCTTTTCCAGCGACGATATCTTTACCGTATGTTATCCTGCATATCATATATTATGTGGCAGTGTAAATATTTTTTTGACACCATCGCGAGTGTCGCACGCAAAACACTAATACGCCCTGGCAGATGAAAATAATTCAACAAAAAACATCGTCCATGGTTGAAAATTCGGCCTCCGTGGTCTAGTGGTACCACGCTCGAATATGAATCCAGAGGTCACGGGTTCGAACCTGGCGTGCGCAAATACATTTGATTCAATTAGTATGTGTCATAATACATTTTGTTTAATAAAAAATAATATATATTTAATTTACTTATTTATATTATATTAGTTACTTTGCACATTCAAGTTTACAAGTAGCTAATTATTATTTTTTTTTTACTTTACAATATTTTAACTTATATACTACTTATTATTTTGATTTATATGCATTTTAAATATTTTTTACAAGTTATTTTGAATTTATTGATAGGCATAATTTTGATGGTTTCCGGCAGCGCATTATAAGATTTCATCCCTTTATATAGTAAGCTATTTTGTGTGTTGGCTTTTTTCTTTTCTGGTAGTTTAATTTCTTTGCATGTCCTTGTATTATATTTGTTAATATCAACATTGTAGATCATTTTGTCAGAAAAATATTTTGGTAACAAGTTGTCCATCATTTCATGTATAAACATCAATGTGTTTAATGTTAGCATCTGTTTCACTGTTAACCAATTTAGTTCCTCTGACATTTACGACACGTTCCGGAGTGGTAGATACTCTGAGTATTGCCCTGGTGAAAGACCGCCATTCAGAATAGAAACGTTGCTTGATATGGATTAAACCCCGTTTTCCTGAATAGTCAGGTACGTCTCAAGCTTCCTCTTCCCAATTTCCTTCCATTACCCACTCCAGCCAGCCTCACAACATACCACAATAATTGGGGATACCATAGTCTCGCTGGTTTTAGACGGTTGGGCGCAGTTGGGAATTTTGTAAGGTATTGACTATTAAAAAAAATGAAGATTTTTTTTGTGTGTATGAAATAATATTGGATACCTCTGAAATTCTAGAAAAAAAAATGAGACCTTTCAGTGACAGGTGATATTACCTACGCTCGTGTGCCTGACAGACAGCATTTTAATAAAGACTTGGTACGATTTTTGCTTCAAATCGACTTAAGCCCCTTTCGTTCTGGTTCTCATATTTCATTATTATCACGTAGCAACTACGTCTTGGTAGCTCCTTGTTATGTCGCTGTGTTTCTCAAACTGTGGTCATAATAATAATATTTAAATTGTAATTTTATTAATTAATTTTTATTATAATTCTGTTTACTCGTGGTGGAACTCCATTTTAATGATTTTAATAATACCATGTTTTTAACTTTATTCCACTATTACCTGATTGGTTTCACCTTATGACAGGCATCTTCAGACTGTTACAGTTTTAAGTAAGTCCATGGAATATATGCTATTAGGTCCGGAAGGGATGGGTATTAATATTCATAGTGAATCATATGTGACTTGAGGATTTTAGTTTTATGGTTGACAGAGGTGGCTTTACCATATCATAAAAAATACATTCCAGTAGTTTTATTACCTTCTGGGAGACGGCTTACACGGGGTGCGTTAGATGCGTTTGTGGGTTTAATTTTTCAATTATAAAATATCTATAGTTGTCAGCTTTACTTTTAAATAAAAAAAATTTAAATAAAAAATAGTGGAATAAAGTTAAATATTTGGTATTATTAAAATCATTCATATTTGGATTATTTGTATAGCGCCGTTTTTGTGAAAAATCACCTCAAGGACACTATACCATGTCTCAATTCCCATGCTCCATCTTCTTACTAACTGCATATAAGCTATGGCATTTTATTTATTTATATTGTTTACAAAGATAATTTACAGAAACACACACTTATTAAAGATATGATAACACGTTAGAACACAAATGTGTATTTTGTAATTTAAAATTTGAACCTTGCCGTACGAAATTTTATTACTTTTGAAGTCGAAATGTGAAAAAAAACATACGATTTTGCTAAGAATTCGTCAAAATAAATTTTAATTTTACGGTGACGTTGGACAGTGTAACTCTTCTGTATTGAGCACGCGACTTTTTCGAGCGGAAAATAATGCATAACACTCGAAACTCCAGACAGCAAAACGAATGTTTGGGTACAGGCTTGGAGTAACAATGTATGGAGAGAGAGCTAATTCTTTTTACCCAACCTATACAAATTTGCAAAAAATCACTTTCTCCGGGTTTTTACGTCGCACACCATGAGAGAAAAAAAGACATTACTGTAAGGATGATCTTGGTCTCTTGCGTCTCCGGGGACTCCGCCAACATGTTTTGATTTGCGACTAAACTGGACAAAACTAAACCGTTTTTTAGGTTATATGCTATATTTTTGTTGATAACGATACTGTGGAAAAGTGGTTATACGAATAAACAAAAATATTATATCTACATGTGCTATGAATGGATGTATAAATACCCTAGCCATAGTTCTAGCCACGCCCAGGTCTGCCGAAATCATAAAAAAACTGACCATACTGCCTTGGATAGGTACCACTCGATGTACTCTAAGGGTATAGGGTTGTATTTGCTGTAGCAGGTTCAGAAAAGCAATCGTTTAAAGCTTAAATTTAATCAATTGTGATGAACCTAACCGAATATGTTTTTGCTGAAAAGTGATTTTGAAATTTTAGAAAACGTTTTGCAATCAGAATCTGAATGGTAAGGGTCAGTTTTTATTAATCTAAAATATAAATTACTCGCATAACAAGTGCATCTTCGTAAAAAAAAAAAAAATATATATATTTGTTACAGATTCATCAGAATCTTGAAGTAACAATATATGGAGGGAGAGCTAATTATTTTTACCCAACCTATACAAACTTGCGATAAATCACTTTCTCCGGGTTTTTACGTCGTACACCATGAGAGAGAAAGAGACAACAAATTTCATAGATCGCTTCTATATACTGTAAGGAAGTTCACGACGGGACACCGCCCATATTTTTTATTATGCCACCAAACTTGACACAACTAAACGGTTTTTTAGGTTATGTGCTATATTTTTTTTGATAAAAATACTGTGAAAAAGTAGCTATACAAATAAACAAAAACATTATGTCGATATGTGATATGAATGGATGTATAAATACCGTAGCTTTAGTCTTAGCCACGCCCAGGTGCGCCGAGTCAGGTTAAAATCATCAAAAACAAGTCGAAAACTGACTTCACTGCCTTGGATAGATACTACGCTACCAACTCTATGATCAGAATTAATTCAACTGAGGAAAGTAAGAAGTTAAGTGAGTATTAATATTTTTGTAAGTCGATAAAGACTCAGTTGCGTATTGGCTTTCTTACTATTTTGAGAAGCACTGCCAAAACACATTATAAATACCGAGACATCTTTTCAGGATGGACCCTTTTATCAAAAGGTTAAATCATTACCCCCCATAAACACGTCGAATCCATCAAATACCTTATCCCTTTGCAAGGCTGTCACGTTATGTTTCACAATCGATCTGTTTGATGTCAGAATCAAACTTCAAATAATATCCTATGAAAGAAACTCCTTTAATCACCGCCTTAAAAAAGGCCATTTCATTTATACTGAACGAAGAAATGTGATATTTTATTAATGATTTTTTTTACTTCTGTGTAAATTTTATTGTCTTTTCTTGTATTTTTTGTTTTGTTCGAGTCACATCTAAAAAGCAATCTCAGCTAATAGGTTTTTTTTTGTTCCCCTTTGTAAGGATTTGTGATTCACCGAGTCGTTTACTGAGAATTATTTTCTGGATCTGCGCTGTGTCGGTAGTGATTCATGATTCAGGGTTCGGTTTCAGGAATTGTCACTTAATCCCCCACGGCTTTGATTTTTTTTTTGCCTATTTAAAATTTCATGTAATCCTGCCGCTGAGAGATCCGTTACATCCTCTATTTTTGTTTCATGCGTCGTTTATGATATGACAAAGAGGGAGAGATTACGTCGCAAGTCTATAATACACAACAGGTCTCGTACAAATCGCAAGTGCGCTGTGCCGTAGATTTTGGCAGCCACCTCTGGTCCTGAAAAATCAACTTGACGCTAAAAAATAAAAATTGATTTACAGATTCCATTTTCTTTAGGGACGGTTTGCATCGTTTATAACGTAGGCGTCAGGTGAGAATGCTGTGTTTATTCAACCGGTATTTCAACGGAAATTGCCTCGAAGGACTATAATTTTCATAATGCTAAAAACTTGAAGTAACAATATATGGAGGGAGAGCTAATTATTTGTACCCAACCTACACAAACTTGCGAAAAATCACTTTTTCCTGGCTTTTACGGCGTACACCATGAGAGAAAAAGAGACCACAAATTTCTTGGCCCGCTTCTATATACTGTCATAATGATCTTAAGGTGCTGGTTCCTTGAAGTAACACTGGCGGGACTCCGCCCAAATTTTTTATTATGCCACTAAACTTGACACAACTAAATGGTTTTTTAGGTTATATGCTATATTTTTGT
This sequence comes from Drusus annulatus, assembly GCA_022651775.1. Lineage (NCBI taxonomy): Eukaryota > Metazoa > Arthropoda > Insecta > Trichoptera > Limnephilidae > Drusus > Drusus annulatus. Next base: position 206,328 of record JAGWCC010000154.1, on the reverse strand, counting down.
TGATAAAAATACTGTGAAAAAGTGGCTATACGAATACACAAAAACATTATGTCGATATGTGATATGAATGGATGTATAAATACCGTAGCCTTAGTCTTAGCCACGCCCAACTGCGCCGAGTCATGTTAAAATCATCAAAAACAAGTCCAAAACTGACTTCACTGCCTTGGATAGATACCACTCTATATACTCTAAGGTTCTGAGCATACTCGAGAGAAATTCGGTAGGATAGAGCCACGGGTAGTAATCCTACTCCGTGTTATGTCGATGTGCACTATCACGCATCGTCTATGAGAAAGAGGGAAGTGTTGCAATGGACCTTCTGATATATTGTGCAATATTTTTTCTTCAGTATCACCAATTTTAAAGTGTATCGTATTTGCTAATGTCTCGTGTATGACCAACTGTTAGCTGCGCATTTAACGTTCACGGACTAATCGTTTGCAAGTACTCTAAGGCTAAAAACAATTTTGCATCGTGAGCTGTGACTGTAAAAAAAAAACTAAGCCATTTCGAATGTTACATGCTTGACGGCCTCTGTGGTCGAGTAGTTAAGACGCTCGACTGCAAATCCTCAGGTTCTGATCCCGGTGTGCGCAAATAAATTTAAATTTAATTAAACTGTCTTATTCTACATTTAATTGATATATTAGCGGCACATTCCAGAGTGTTAGACACTCTAAGTATCGCCCTGCTAAAAGACCACTATTCAGAATCGAAACGTTGCTTGAAATGGCTGCAGCCGTGTTTGATGACCAGGTCTGAATAGCCAGGTAATAATAATAATAATAATATTTGGACGATTTGTATGGCGCCGTTTTTGTGAAAAATCACCTCAAGGGCGCTGTACAGATCTTACTTTCTATCATTACATATTAATTCCTAGTTTAAATAATAAAATATACAGGAACATACTTACCTGGCAGGTCCCATCAGATACACACAATTATTAACTTAAAATTATGATTATGATTTAATTTAATTTAATTTTTTAATTTAATTTTATTTATTTATTTATATTTAGGTACTTTCCAACCTTCCTCTTCCCCATCTACTTTCCTTCCCCACTACCCTCAGTCTCACTACATACCCCGGTTGGGGATGCCATAGTATCGCCCTGGTGAAAAACAACCATTCATTATAGAAACGTCTCTTAAAATGGCTGTAACTGTGTTTGGTGACCAGATCTGAATAGCCAGGTACTTCCCAACCTTCCTCTTCCCTATAATAATAATAATAATAATATATTTTTTTTTAATAATAATAATAATATTATTTATTAAATTTCTTATACATGACAAACTTTTTAAATTTAATGCATATAAGAAATAAATTATTTTTTTTACAAAATAAATAAAAATTATAGTACCATATAGATACACAAGAAAAATAAAATTTCAAAAAAAAAAACATTTTCAGGCAGTGGTGATGATCAGGTCAATGAGGAGAAACTCTTTCAAGAATCAATAGGATTTCACTTCTGAATCTCTCCTCACTGACATGAAATAAGTCGATATCGGAAGAGATTTTGTTCAGGAGCAAAATACTTCTCCCCACCGGCAGAACCATTGGCAGGTTGGTCCTACAGGCAGGAAGATAGAATAATCTATGAAGACGCTGTCTTAGATAGTCATCAAGAACATAGAGACTTACGCGCTCCAAAATAGCAGGGTTTACAATATACGCAGCAGTCTGAAGAAGTGAGTGGCGGCATACCCCTCTCTCCTGAGCTGTAAGGAGTGAAGTCCGAGCGTGCCCAGGAGAAAGTTCGTTGGGTAGAGCCACGGGTAGTGACCGTACTCCCTCATGTATAAAAAACGAATATATATATACTATGTACAATGTTCTAGTTGAAAATGATAAATACCACCCTAATAAAGAAAATTCTTATGCTTAGGGAGGGAGTACTATCATGGGTTTATTGAATATTATTTTTTATGATTAAAAAGTGAATATCAAATGAATATAATACATTTAAGGTTATTTTACTGAAAAGTGTATTTTGAGTTTTTTTTTTAATTCTTCGTTGTTGTTTACATCTATTATGTCTTTGGGAAGTTTGTTGAAAATCTTATTAGCTGAGTAGGAATAGTGATGTTGAGCTGTTGTTGTGTTGAGTTTCGGGGTAATTATTTGGCCTAACGTTCTTGGTCTGGTGCTCACTGAATCCAAATTGCTTTTTTCTTTGTGGATTTGAAGTAATGCATTTTTTATAAATATTTTTTTCAAATCTAAAACTTTATAAATAATTCGTCAGTAGAGTAATCTAATGTCTTTTTTAGGATTATTTTTTATTAGTCTTAGTTTTAGTCTTAGTCTTCTAGCGACTGGCAGTGCTTCTAGCGCGGAGAGGGATCGAGCGAAAGAAGCATACAAGGAATGCAAGAAAAGAGTAAGTGTTGGAGTGAAAGAACGAAAGAAACGCCTGGAAGAAGAAGAGGGAATAAAAATGACAAATCACTTCCAAGAAAACATTAAATTGTTTTGGAAGGAGGTCAAGAGGTCCCGAAACGGCCCAGAAAGCGGATGCGTGAAAGTTGTAAAATCGAAAGATGGAAAAATGTTGACAAATGAGGAAGAAATAAAAGAAAGATGGATGAAATATTTCGAAGAGGTTTTTGAAAGCACCCCAAGCGACAGTGTTCCCAGTGTCGAATCAGGTATGAATGATGATGAAGTGAATGTTGTCGAAATCAGCATGGATGAAATAAAAAGATCGATTAAATGCATGAAGAATGGTAAAGCTGTTGGATTCGACAATCTCGCTGCTGAATACTTTAAAGGAGATAGCCGTGTAGTTCTCACATGGCTGTGCAAACTTTTTAACCAGTGTTTAGAGGAGGGTTACACGCCATTAGATTGGAGAAGGGCTGTGATCATGCCTCTGTACAAAGGTAAAGGGTCACGCATGGAATGTGGGAACCATGGGGCTATAAGCTTACTAAGTTCAGTTGGCAAGCTGTATGGTAGAATATTGATTGAAAGGGTAAGAATGAAAACAAAAGACAAAATTTGGGACATTCAAGGTGCTTTCATGAGTGGAAGGGGGGTGCATGGATCAAATTTTCTCATTGCGGATGCTTACAGAGAAGTTTTTGGCAAAAACCAGAAACTTTTCTGTGCTTTTGTCGATTTGCAAAAGGCGTATGATCGAGTTGATAGGGACAAATTGTGGAAGGTATTATCCATGTATGGAGTTAACACAAATCTTATACAGGCAATCGCGTCCTTGTACGAGGGAAGCGTTGCATGTGTTAGAGTGAACGGTGATTTTACGAAGTGGTTTAACATCACAAAAGGTGTAAAACAAGGCTGTGTAATGTCACCGTGGTTGTTCAATTTGTACATGGATAATTGTATGCAAGAATTGAAAGGTGTGGGCTTGGGCGCGAAAATGAACAGTGTGAAAGTATGTTGCCTATTGTATGCGGATGATGCGGTGCTGATTGCTGACAATATGGAAGATCTACAGTTTCTCGTGTCTAGGATGAACCAAGTATGTATGCAAAATGAGTTGATGATGAATGTAAGTAAGTCCAAAGTGATGGTGTTTGAAAGAGAGAGTACGAGAACAGCGTGCAATATAGTTGTGAATGATGAATACTTGGAGCAAGTGGATGAGTTCGTGTATTTAGGAAGTATGTTTACAAGAGACGGAAAGGCTGATAAGGATATTGAAAGAAGGGTGAATGCAGGAAACTCCATTAATGGAGGACTGAACGCTGTTGGGGCAAATAAGAAATTGTCCAAAGAAGCGAAGCTAGCAGTCCACAATGGAGTGCTTATACCAACCCTGATGTATGGCAGTGAGGCATGGAACTGGCAGAGGAAGGATGAAAGTAGACTGAATGCTGTGGAAATGAGATCTTTGAGACGGATGTGCGGTAAAACCATGTATGACCGTATTACAAATGTGGATATCCGGAAAGAATGCAAGGCTGATGTGAGCGTAATGGATAGGATTAAGAAAGGGACGCTTAGATGGTTTGGGCATGTAGAGCGAATGAACGAAGAAAGGAGTGTGAAAAGAATATATGATGCGAAAGTGAATGGAAGAAGAAGTCGAGGACGCCCGAGAAAGACATGGCACGATCAAGTGAATCAAATACTTGAATCGGGTCGTGTGAAGAGTCAGAATAACAGAAGAGTATGTATGAGACGATGTATGAATGTAAATGAAGCAAGAAGTGTGTGCCAAGACAGAGTTGTATGGCGGTCCGTCCTCTCTGCCTACCCTTGCGGGGAAACGGCGTGATGGTTAGTTAGTTAGTTAGTTAGTCTTCTTTGTACTATTTCAAGTGGAACTAAATTAGTTTTATACGCACCTCCCCAGCCTATTATATTCCGTATTGCAGAATTGATTGGGCCAGTGCGTAGTAAGTTTTCAGTGATAAAGGTTTTTGTAAAATGGTTCTTAATTTTAGTATATAATAAATATATTTCAATGTGAAAAAACAGAGTGTTGAAATTCTGGAAAGACCGTAAAGCTAGTAAATAAATATTCTTAATGCATTCCCAAGGACACCACATGAATGCCGAATATAAAAATAATGACTCACCTTCGAAAGGTAATTGAACTGACCCTGAGCGCAGTGGCGTAACCGCCAGCGAGCTAAACCCCGGGCAAGACACTCTTACACTACACACACTTTCGTGCGAACGTCATATTGGTATTAATTGTTGAAACAACGTTAAGAACAAATTGTATTTTCTAAATTATTAATTGTATTATTGACTCACCTTCTTTGTTGCAACTCGTCCAGTTCAAGATTTCTTGCCGTAGACTTAGAAACAATAATTTGCTGTTCCTCAATCATCATTCTCCACTGTCCGGAATGTCGAGACTTGTTAACTCAAGGCGTGGTCTTGAGAACTGGTCCCAACCTAACCTAACCTAACCACCAGCGAGCTAGTTCCCGGGCAAGCTTGCATCGTCCATACTCTTTCGCGACGAATGTGAAATTAGTATTAATTACTGAAGCATGTTAAGATAATTTGCATTTTCAAAATTATTAATTATTTTATTGGCTCACCTTCTTTGTTTTTATTTTTTACAATAACTCCGCACAGGAGGATGATAATCTTTAAGGATGCTGTGTGAAGAGAACTAATGCTGTTCCTCAATCATCACTCTACTAATTATGGGTATCATTCTCCACTGTCCAGAATGTCGAGACTTGCCAACTCAAGCCATGGTCTTGAAATTTTTGGTATCAGTCTAAATGATTTTTGTCATTCTTTACGACTCTACCAAAAACTTGCTCAGGCTTTGACTTGAATGTTCTTTCTGATGTATATTTTTGTCATTGCTACATTTAATATGATGTATGTGCTGTTCTTTCTCTGTTGCTCTTTTTTCCATTTCGTGTCATGCATTTTTTTGTGCCAGTTTTTGTGTAGAGTCAGGTGCCACCTGGAATTGAACCCGCATCCACCGCATGCTCGGCGAGCGTGTTATCAATTACACCTAATTCTCTAAATGTTTAGGCAGATACGCGCCACTGTCATAATTCTCCAAACACAACAAAGTTTCGTAATTTTCAGCGTCGCAGTATAAACTTTCTACGGGTAACTTTGTTCGGTGCACAAGAATACGAGCTGTTTATGTTGGCTTTATGGATTTCTTGAAAATATAATTAATTTCTCAGGATCATTCTGTTTGCTGTTACGGACAGTATACTTCTGCCAACCAATTATCACCACATGTCGTGCACACGGAGATACACAAAAGAAACTGATCACGGACGCAAATTACTAACCAGTCCGCGACGAGTTTGAACCTTTGTGACTAAATGAGACACCGCACACTAAACATTCGATAAATGATATTATATTATATATATACATGGCCTGTTCAAAAGAAAAGGTGAATTTTGAATTTTCGCGGGCTGTGTACATTCGATTATCGTTTTTTGTTGTTGTTATGTTGGTACACATATGTTTATCATATGTTAGCATTATCAGCCATTTTGGATTAGTGGTTTGTTTTTGACAACTGGAAAGGTTAGTCACGTTTTTGTGTGTTCTTCGATTTTTTACTTTTGAAAAAAATGGATCAAAGAATAAAATCCATGATTTGTTTTTCCACAACTCCAGGACGCTCATCGTCATTAACATCTTCTCGGCCTTCTGTAAAGCGCCTGTACCACTTATAAACACTGAACAACCTCAAAATCCGTTGACCTAAGCTAAACGACTCGATGATGTGAAGGTAGCGCGGACGGAGAACATTATTACATACTTAGAAGTGCTGCAATATTATGTGACGACTTTTCCTGTCTCTTTCTCTCTCGTGGTATACGACGCAAAAACCCGGAGAAAGTGATTTATCGCGAATTTGTATCGGTTGGGTAAAAATGTTTGGCTCTCTCTCCATGAACATTCTTACTCCAAGTAGTGAATACTAGTTGAAAAGACAAACTCTCTGAACTATTGATGAAACATGGAGGTATATCGCTCCAAAGATTTTCACGGTAAACATAAGACTTATTGCAAAGTAAATAACAGAAGGTTCCTTTACTCTCCGTTGTGTGCATTCGCGCAACCTGTTCTGACCTGTTTCGCAACGCACAAAGGGATTTGCAAAAAAGCCGACACGCTTTTAGGAGCGCACGCGTCACGCATACCAAGAAAAATATTAAGAGGAAACAAAAAAATAGTTGGAGACTTAATATTAGATCAAATACATTTGTTCATGTTCCATCGAAAACCATCGCTTTCCTCTTCCGACTACCTTCAACCTAACAACATAATCTAATTGAAGATGCCATAGTCTCACTGGCTCTAGACGGTTAGGAGTAGTTGGGACTCTTGTGGGGTATGTACTATGAAAAATAAATCGATATAAATAGTACATGGCCTGTTTAAGAGAAAAGGTGAACATTCGATTATCGTTTTTTTTTCGTTATGTTGGTACACATATGTTTATCATATGTTAGCATTATCAGCCATTTTGGATTAGTGGTTTGTTTTTGAAAACTGGAAAGGTTAGTCACGTTTTTGTGTGTTCTTCGATTTCTTACCTTTGAAAATAATGGATCAAAGAATAAAATCCATGATTTGTTTTTCCACAACTTCAGGACGTTCATCATCATTAGCATCTTCTCTGCGTTCTGAAAAGTGTTTATAAGTGGTACAAGCGAGGAAGATGGAGAGAAAGCTAATTCTTTTTACCCAACCTATACGAATTTGGGATAAATCACTTTTTTCGGGTTTTTACGTCGTACACCATGAGAAAGAAAGAGACAACAACAATTTCGCAAAATATCACACCGCTTTTATGTGTTGTAAGGATGTTCTCCGTCTCCCGCGTCTCCGAGTATTCCGCCCACACGTTTTGATATGCGACTAAACTGGACATAACTCGAAGGTTTTTTTAGATTATATGTTATATTTTTGTTTATAACAATACTGTGAAAAAGTGGTTACACAAATAAACAAAAGTATAATGTCGACATGTGCTATGAATAAATGTATAAATATCCTAGCCTTAGTCCTAGCCACGCCCAGGTCTAGCCGAGTCAGGCAAAAATCATCAATACTGACTACAGATAGTACAGAAGCGCTCCCTCCTGTTTATTATTGAGTTTCCGAGGGTATTAAAACTGCGTTCCGCAGTGTTTTACGCTGGGTCATAATTTTGTGGGAGTGATTATGTGCATTTGGCGAAACACCAACGGATTCAGGAATGCACGATTTTTATAGCGTCATTTTGTGAGAAATGTCTTAGTGTGTATATATTAATACACTATCTGCTCATACATAAATGCGCAAATAAATTTTATGTATCTCTGTTTTATTTTACATTTGATTATTTAGTATAAAATAAGATAGTATATTTGTAGCACGATCCAGAGTAGAAGCTAGTAGTGCTAGTGATGCGAGTACAGTTGCAGGTTGAAGATCGCCATGATGCTAGCCAACCTCCTATAGGAGAGGGCGCCAGAAGAAGAAAGATATCAATAATCACAGTAGGTACTTCGTAATCGAAAATTTTAACCTTAGCAAGGTTTGTGACTAGATCTGAATAGTCAGGTAATTCCCCAAATTCCTCTTTCCAATATCTTTCTCACACCTTGAGTCTCACGACATACCCTAATTAGTGCTAGTCTCACCATAGTAGATGGAAAACTTAGCTAACAGATAATTGGACGTAGTTATGCAGACAGCATCCAACCCCAAGAAGATGGAACTGAGAAAAAGGCGTTTGAAAATATGACTATATAAAAGCATTAATATGGATAATCGGCATTTGTGAAGTGAATATATAATATTCTCCGGGTTTGTACGTCGAACACCATGAGAAAGAAAGAGACAACGAAATTTCTCAAATTATCACACCGCTTTAAAGTATTGTTAGAATATTATTCGTGTTCCGGGTCTCCTTTGACCCGCCCACACGTTTTGAAATTCGACATAAATTGACATAACTCAACGGTTTTATACTGTGAAAAAGTGGTTATACGAATAAACAAAAACGTTATGTCGACATGTGCTATGAATGGATGTATAAATGCCCTAGCCCTAGTCCTAGCCACGCCCAGATCTAGCCGAGTCCGGAAAATCTTATCAAAACTGACTACAGCAGCGCTCTCTCTTGTATATTATTGCTCTGAGGCGCTATACAAGTTGTCCAAATCTTAGAGTATATAGAGTGGTATCAATCCAAGGCAGTGTAGTTAATTTTTGATGATTTTTATCTGACTCGGCGGACCTGGGCGTGGCTAAGACCAAGGCTAGGGTATTTATACATACATTTATATCACATATCGACATAATGTTTTTGTTTATTCGTACAACCACTTTTTCACAGTATTGATATCAACAAAAATATAGCATCTAACCTAAAAAACCGTTTAGTTGTGTCAAGTTTAGTGGCATAATAAAAAATGTGGGCGGTGACCCAGGAGCCCAAGATCATTGTGACAGTGCGTAGAAGCGGAGTATTATATTTGTTGTCTCTTTCTCTCTCATGGTGTACGACGTAAAGACCCGGAAAAAGTGATTTATCGCAAGTTTGTATCGGTTGGGTAAAAATAATTAGCTCTCTCTTCATACATTGTTTCTCCAAGATCCAAATAATATTATTATTAATCGAGCAGAGCTATCCGCTCGAGGGTACCTTTCCGCTTAGTATTGTCAGATTTCGGTCAGACAGTATTGAAACGCGTAACTAACAAGTGAGGCTCTTAATTATTAATTATTACAATTGTTTATACCTCTTCGCGATCCCTCCGTGAGAACCAGCAGTCGCTTCCGGTCATGGGTCCTTACCCGGCCAACACCACACACTACAGTTTATATACACACTTCCGGTGTTCTCTAATTGGTCGGCCCAGTGGAGATCATTCAACTTAACTCCACGAGGATATTTTGCAGGTTCTAACTTGCGGGTTCGTACTGGCACCAATGATGTTACATAAACATAACCTGTTCAAAAGAAAAAGTGAATTTTGAATTTTCGCGGGCTGTGTACATTCGATTATCGAAAAAAAAATCGCTATGTTGGTACACATATTTTTATCATATCAACCATTTTGGATTAGTGGTTTGTTTTTGACAACTGGAAAGGTTAGTCACGTTTTTGTGTGTTCTTCGATTTCTTACTTTTGAAAAAATGGATCAAAGAATAAAATCCATGATTTGTTTTTCCACAACTCCAGGACGCTCATCGTCATTAACATCTTCTCGGCCTTCTGTAAAGCGCTTGTACCACTGATAAACACTTTTTTGATACAAAGTAGACTCGCCGAATGAAACATTTTAAGTGCGTCGGAGCACTTTATACCATTTTTAACGCAAAATTTAATAAATATTCTTTGATCCATTTTTTTCAAAAGTAAAAAATCGAAGAACACACAAAAACGTGACTAACCTTTCCAGTTGTCAAAAACAAACCACTAATCCAAAATGGCTGATAATGCTAACATATGCTCTCGGAGCAGCCTGGCGTGTTTTTAGTCTTTCTCGTTATTTTTCGCCAAATAAGTAGGATATTTTACAAATTATTTCTTTAAAATTACACTAAAATTACCGTTGTTGTGTATAGGTTAAGTGAATAAACTCTAATTAATTTTAAAGTTACTAGTTTCGACGTAATTTCGATTTTTAAGAAAATATTTGAATCTTCAAATATCAGTTTTTTTAAATGCAGTGCCACAGCCCGAGAATGGTCGTCACACGATGACCATTTGCCACATGTTTCGTCCCTTCGACCGCCGGCCCGGTAACCGGCAGGCGACCTTTTTTCGTCAATTCAATACAATCATCAGTTCTTCTTTTTGCCTGCGCATATAACCTGTTAGATATGTCGTGGCGCTTTTGCAGCTGCCTGACGTGTTTTAGTCTTGTTATTTTTCGCCAAATAAGTAGGATATTTCACAAATCACTTAAAAAAAAATAAAAAAAAAAAAAAAAATAAAAAAAAAAAAAAAATAAAATAAAAAAAAAAAAAAAAATTAATAAATAATAATTTAAATAATAATCATAATTTTAATTTAAAAATTGTGTCTATCTGATGGGACCTGCCAGGTAAGTATGTTCCTGTATATTTTCTTATCTAAACTAGGAATTAATATGTAGTGATGGAAAGTAGGATCTGTACAGCGCCCTTGAGGTGATTTTTCACAAAAACGGCGCTATACAAATCGTCCAAATATTATTATTATTATTATAATTATGATAAACATACGTGTACCAACATAGCAACAAAAAAATCGATAATCGACATAGCCCGCAAAAATTCAAAATTCACTTTTTCTTTTGAACAGGCCTCGTATATAGACACGTTGTAGCGCTCTCAAAGTGGCAAGCAATAATCACGCTAGTTGGTGTGATCGGTGTTTAAGCCGATTTTGTACTAAAGGGTCACGCGTCGCTTGAGGTCGTTTCAAGCAAGTTTGGAACGCAGTTCGAACTTCGGATCTGTTTCGTTCATACACATATATTCTATGAATGCCTATCTTTGTCATACATGACCGATATTTGAATGATGAATTTACTGGTAACGTGTGTGTTTTGCTTGCCACATTTTGTGTTAATATTCTAAGGCTATAACGTGTTTATATATGTAACGTCATTGACTGGCACTCATCTCACATTCATGCCTTCTACAAAAAAGTACCTGCCTTTAATATTTGGCTATTTAATAATAATAATAATAAAGTTTTATTCCGGAAGGTATGCAGGAGTAGTGCAATGCAATGCCTTCCATAATTGATATCAATACATAGTAAAAATAATATAAACAAATAAAAATGAACAGAAATTCATGTGAAATAAAATAATTAAGTAATACAAGTAAAAAATATGAATGGAGGATATTAGGCCTCATTTCTGCAAAACGCCATCAAGAGGGAGTCGATCCTGGCAGCATTAAGATTGATGGGGCCAATAATTTACTCCAATGCGTTTCTATGCTTGAATTCGGGATCTGACGGGATTTCATGATGAGGTCATTTCTGGAGTTGTTAATCCTTTCCCGCATTCCTGCCACCCTGGTTCTCATAAGGGCTGCGAATCCTGGAACTCACCCCTCGGTGAACATACCGGAAGCACCGCAGTGCCTGGGAAGACTGAACATCACGCGGTAGGCGTTGTTGTACTGGACCCGAAGCCTTTCCATGCTACTCTTCTTGAAATTGGTCCAGAGCTCGCACGTGTATAGGGCAGTACAGAACGCCAGGAAGAGTGTCCTTTTCACTGCTGGACTACAGAGCCGATTTAATTTAATCTTTGTTTGTAGTCGATCGATTTTCACAGTGACGAGTAAAATCATAGTGACTTAACCTTAGGTATATCTAGAAAACTTTTTTGTCGAGCTGGTATTGTATCGTCGCAGGAAAGGCAAAAGGGCTTAAGCGACACTTTGGTCAAAACTGAGGTTAATATGCAGTTTTGATCAGGTTTTTCTTTTGCATGAATGCTCTGACTCTCGTTTGATTCTGAAGACTTGTGGTCCTTCAGTCATCTAAAATATATGTACCATTTGGGAGAAGGCTTGACTCAAGCGACATAAGTTTGGGACCTTTTTAAAGCTTTTGATCACTTCAGGTAATAATAATAATAATATTTGGATAATTTGTATAGCGCCGTTTTTGTGAAAAATCACCTCAAGGGCGCTGGTAACTCAGAGAAAGCATCGATTCATCTGAATTTTTTTAAATTTTTATAAATCCAACCAGGTATTGAAGACATACGATTTTTTTTGTAAAAAAAACACTCAAGTGCTCTGGTGTAAACTTCCCAAAATGGCGCTTCAGCCCTTTACGCCTTTCCGTCGACGATATTACGTCAGTCGTGTAAAAGCTTTTGATGTAACCTTAGATCAGGTTGTTTCATATTCTTGTCCCGGTTAAAAGGAACCGGTTCCAAGCCGGTCACTGGAACCGTCGATATTATTTCTCCGAAGAACCGATTATTTTTAGAACCTTTTTTTTGGTACCTTTTTTTAAGTAACTATATATGGCGAATATCCATGTAATGCTTTTCGCCGGAAGTGTGCGGATGCGGTTCTTTGTCCCGAGAAATTCCCCGAAAACCAGTATTTAGAACCGGTTCCACAGATCCAGTGCTATTATTTCCCAGAATATCGCTAGCAACCCTTCCCACCCATGGAAAACAACTTTCTTCATAGTATAAACACGGCTTAAAAATCTACTTCTTGAAATCTTTCTTGCACCGGGAACCGGTTGCAAAAATAACTGAATAAATAACCGGTTCCTCGCCAGTCACCGCTAACTGGAACCGCAGTGACAACAATTTCCGCTATCAACCAACCCTAATTCATACTTAGCCAACACTTCGTTTTATACGGTTTGGAAAGTTTAACACGTTTTGGCTAAATATTGATCAACGATTTAAAAAAAATGATAACATGCGGGTTGCAGACGGAAGTGGTGCCATCTCTGAGAGAACTTTTTAATTGTTGCTTCGCAATAAGGGAATAATTATATTTTTCTACAACAATTATGAACTGTTTGATGTCTATTTTACTATTTTACATGGCTAAGTTTGTTAAGGGTCAGTACTCAATAATGACGCGAAACGTAATTTTCTAGCATTCTAATGCAAGCTTTACTACATATGATTTATCTATAAATTTTCTATGTGTACTTGGAAAAATGTCTGAGGTTTCTAATGAATACAATTATTTTACTGTAATCCTTTAAATTCTATGAAAAACATACTAAAATTTCAGAAAAGGGTGCAGTTTAAAAACCAGCAAACCCTTTTTTATAACGTTTAAACTAAAATTCTATCAGGCATTTCATAAATAATTTAAGAGATTACTGTTTAAGGATTGTATTCACTGGTAACCTTAGACCTTTTTCTGACTACCCCCATAGAGTTAACAGATGAATCATTTGTAGTATTACTTGTACTAGAAAGCCAAAAAGTGTGTATTTTTGGGTGCTGGCCCTTAAGTTTAGGTTATGTTATGCAAGTCGGATTATTATTTTATATGATGAAGGTTTATTGGCCATAACAACGTAATACCATATAGGTAAAGCAGTAATATTAAATCCATACAAACTACTGTCTCGTCACACGCTGATTGCTTCATCCCGACCATGCACCGTCTCACACGCGTTCGTCTACAACTCTGGCATGTGTTATTCATTCGTTCCACTTGATCGTGCCATCGTGTCTTTGCGGAACATCCTCGACTGCTCGTAATCATCTCAGCCTCTTTGTACTTGTGCAGTCTACTTGTTCAGCCATTCGCTAATCATTCATAATCAGGTACTTACTTCGAGTTATTTATTGATTACATCATGTGGCAACATTTTTATTACGATGGATTGACGTCATGATTATATATTAAGCTTGCAGACGGCAGTAAGTGATTGCTATATTTTATTTTTACATTTTACACGGTAGGTTTAAAATTTTTTTTTAAGGGTCAGCACCCAAAATACTCACTTTTTAATTTTCTGTAGGTTTAAGATTTTTTTAAGGGTCAGCACCCAAAATACACACTTTTTGACTTTCTGTAGGTTTAAGATTTTTTTAAGGGTCAGCACCCAAAATACACACTTTTTGACTTTCTGTAGGTTTAAGATTTTTTCAAGGGTCAGCACCCAAAATACACACTTTTTGACTTTCTGTAGGTTTAAGATTTTTTTTAAGGGTCAGCGCCCAAAATACACACTTTTTGACTTTCTAGTACAACTAAAACTATTACAATAATATATTATAATAATATAAACAAATTATTTATCTGTTAATTCCATAAGGGTAGTTAGAAAAATGACGAAGGTTTCCAGTGAATACAAGTCTTAAACAGTAATTTTTATAACTGTTTATGATATGCTTACTGAAATTCTACGTAAAACCTTAAAAATTCCTTTGCTGGTTTTCAAACCGCAACTTTTACTAACATTTTAGTAAGTTTTTCACAGAATTTGAAGGAGTACAGTTAAAAAAATGCATTCACTTGTAACCTCAAACATTTTTATAAATACCCATAGAAAATTTGTAGATAAATCATTTGTAGTATTGCTTGTATTAGAATGCTACAAAGTAACTTTTAGCGTCATTCTCGAGTGCTGACCCTTAAAGACCTTTGTCATCTTTGGGGATGCTGTACGGAGGTTCTGTTTAAAAAAAGACTCCGTGAACCTGTATCTTTAAGAGACCTATGCTGCAGGAGTGAGAAAATATAACATTCGACAAGTCATTACATACAAGTGCGGTGGAGCACAATAACCAGTCGTAAAAACGACCCGTTCAACTGTGTATAAATGTTGGGCACGCGTCTGGAGGCTGCGCACGAATACCGAAGAAATCGGAACATCTTTAATTTAAATACCGGTAGTACAAACATTGCCAGACCCCATTTAAACGATATAAAATAGGCGATTTATCAAAACAGACTCAAGAGTATCTTTTTACAGGTGTCCATGATCTCCAGTCCAGAGGTGGACCGTAAACTCAATTTTAAGACGCATTTCCCATTTTAACAAGTTCAGTAGTTGTTTACTTTTTAAGTTTATTGCGGTCTGTGTTCGTAACGCCCGGGTTGTATTGAATTATCTATATAAAATAATCCTAACTTAGCTTTATGGATTACAGAGAAAAAAATAAGTTTCAAATTCTCCAAAATAGAGCAATGAGAATTATACTTAGGGGAAATAGATATTCAAAAGTAGCTAAAATGTCGGAGGAACTAAATTGGCTAACAGTGAAACAGATGTTAACATTAAACACATTGAAGTTTTTACATAAAATGAAGAACAACTTGTTACCAAAATATTTTTCTGACAAATTATTTACAACGTGGATATTCACAAACATAATACAAGAAAATGCAAAGAAATCAGACTTCCAAAAAATAATAAAACCAATACACAAAACAGCTTATTTTATAAAGGGATGAAATGTTACAATGCGCTGCCGAAAACCATCCAAATTATGCCAATCAATAAATTTAAAATAAAGAAATGAAAATATGAATGACCGTATTACAAATGTGGATATCCGGAAAGAATGCAAGGGTGATATGAGCGTAATGGATAGGATTAAGAAAGGGACGCTTAGATGGTTTGGGCATGTAGAGTGAATGAACGAAGAAAGGAGTGTGAAAAGAATATATGATGCGAAAGTGAATGGAAGAAGAAGTCGAGGACGCCCGAGAAAGACATGGCACGATCAAGTAAATCAAATACTTGAATCGGGTCATGTAAAGAGTCAGAATAACAGAAGAGTATGTATGAGACGATGTATGAATGTAAATGAAGCAAGAAGTGTGTGCCAAGACAGAGTTGTATGGCGGTCCGTCCTCTCTGCCTTCCCCTGCGGGGAAACGGCGTGATGGTTAGTTAGTTTAGTTAGTTAAAAAATGACTTTGTATAAGACCACGGATATTATTTTACTATTACGACTGAGGGAGAACAAAATATAAAATAAAATAACAGAACAATGAGACGACAATAGAATAACATTTAAATTATAACAAAGGAACAGACATAAAGAGACAGATAATATGAATTGGAAGAGACAAAACGTCAACTGAGAATGTGATTAAAGAAAAATGATTAATTTAATAAATTTACAGGAAAAAATACTTAATAAGGACTACTGTAAATTCAAAATAGCCTACAAGAACCATTTGAAATACATAAATAATATCAAGTAGATATTATTAATTCAAAAATAATATAAATTATAATTAGATACTTTGTAAACTTTGATGCACAAGTAACTATTATTTATTTATTTATAAATTAACGGACAAAAGTCCAATTACAAAAAAGACAAATAAAACACGAATAGAAAAAAGAGCAACAGAGAAGGAATAACATATACATAATTATAAATGAAGCGATGACAAAAAAAGGACAAAATAAACATAAGAGAGAACATTCAAGCCATGGTCTAGTCAAAGTTTTGGTAGAGTCGTAAAGAATGACAAAAATCATTTAGCCTGCTACCAAAAATTTCAAGACCATGACTTGAGTTAACAAGTCTTGACATTCTGGACATTCGAGAATCATACCCATAATTAGTATTGTGATGATTGAGTAACAGCAATTCATTGTTTCTGAGTCTAATATAAAATAAATAAAACTAAATACAGGTAGGACAAACACAGTTTCCTTACCTGACTTTGGAAAGTTGCTGTTGTAGTCTACATACTTTCATACTCTCGTCGATACTTGGTAAAATTTCACTCTGCTCGGGACATCTCGCATGTCTCATTGTTTTTCCACATTTTTTCACACTCCCCAGTTCCCATCTTGACATTGACTTGACAATGGGCAACGTGTCCTTGACGCCAGCCGAAGAGGCAAGTACTAAGTGCAAACTTGTGATTCACTCGCATGTTGTCAGCCAGTCAGTCAGCTAGTCAGCCAGTCTTGGATGCACTCCAACCACTCTGAAACAGGGCTGGCGACTCGGAATAGATAACACCAAGAAGTGTTATTTATTATCTTTAAAAAATACAATATATGCATATCGTTGCCGCAAAGGTAAAAGGGCTAAGGCGAAGAAGATCACACCAGAGGACTTTTAAGTTTTTTTTTTCAATAAAAGTTTCCAGTACCTGGTTAGATTTTGAAAAAAAAGATAACTCAGGTAACTCAATGCACTCACTGAGTTACCTGAAGTGACAAAAAGCTTAAAAAAGTCCCAAACTTGTGTCGCTTGAGTCAAGCCTTCTCCCAAATGTCAAATGTATTTTAAAAATTAAAAATACCTCCGATATACTTTATTTTAAATTTGCCCTCATGCCCTAAAAATGAAAAAAAATAATAATAATAAAATAAATAAAAAAATTAAAAAATTAAAGTTATTCTAAATTTTAAGTTATTATGATATGGTGATTGTGTCCTGACAGAAGTGACCTGCCAGGTAAGTATGATGCTGTATATTTATATAAACTAAGAATTAATATTAAGTAGAAATTAAGATTTGTACAGCGCCCTTGAGGTGATTTTTCACAAAAACGGCGCTATACAAATTATCCAAATATTATTATTATTAGATGGCTCAAGGGCCGCAAAAGTCTTCAGAATCAAACGAGAGTCGACGCATTCGACGTAGAAAAAAAAACTGATCAAAACTGCATAATTAACTCATTTTTGACTAAAGTGTCGCTTAAGCCTTTTTGCCTTTCCAGCGACGATATCATGTTTGAATGAAAGACTAAACCTTTAAGAGTTTTTGTTTTTTTTATTGTTATATTGTTTCATAATTAAGCTTAGTTAAAAGGTCTATATTGTGAATCTTAGGGTTTATAACAACTTTTTTAAATTAAAAAAAAATCTATTCCAAGTTATGCTTGTGATAATATGTGAATCTGTGTCTTCTAGTGTATAGTTTATTTTAAATATTATTTAATCTCTCTCTTTCCCGGTGTATAACTTTTTTAATCCCGTTTAATATAGCCAGTTGTTCGTTAATTAGAATATAAAGATACAAACTTTTTTGTCTTCCCAAAAGACTTAATATTTTTTCCCTAAAGGCCATTTTTGACTGGAAAACTTTTCCCCTAACACACTTTTTTAAAGTAACTTCAATGTTATTCTGAAAACTGATTAAAACTGCCCCGTTAAACCCGGAGTAGTTAGAAATTGAATTTACGTAAAGTTTTTTGTATGCTCCCTGAAAAAGAATACCAAAAGTTTAATTTAAATTTATTTTAATTATTTTGTCGCCTGGCAACCCTGAAAATTACGCCCCGGTCCTTGCGTCAGCACTGCAGCAGGGGCGTTTCGTCGAGACGAATATCTTGACGAATTGTCGAAACGAATTCGGGAATACCACTGAAAACATAAAGTCGTAAACCCGTTCCACTGTTTTACGATCGACGGTTCTGTGAACTAGGGATAATTTTGATCTAACCGGATTCAGATTCGAGTTGAAAATCAGCACAGCATATTAGCACATACCTGAGAGCAATAATATACAAGAGGGTTAGCTTTGCGAAACAGTGTAGTCAGTATTGTCTATTATTCTTATCTACAAAGAAGTATTTAATTTTAAGTACTTCGATTGAAGTTCGACTTCCAAGACTACAAAGACTTACTCAATTTTGAGGTAGCGTACACTTCAATTGAAGGTCGACTACAAAATTTTAGGGAACTAGCAGTTCGTGAAGCATTCATAAAACATTGAAGTTTTTCCCAAGGCTAGTAATCACTGTAGAAAATAAAAATAAATTCCATATGGAAAAGACGTTGCGACGTCGATAAAAATCGCGTTGACCTAGAAAAATACAGAAATGCTGTACAAATTTCATGACACCATAGCTCAGCGTTCGTGAGTTTTTGATGCTTTATGGTTGAATTAAATTTTAAAATATATATTTTAGCACACGAAAGTCACCAGCCGCCACTGAATGTCACAGATATGTAATTGTAAATTTATTCAAAATATATATTTTTTATTTCAAAATGCATTCCTTTTTCTTTTTATTGTTTTCTTGACATTGCTTGAATTTCGAACATTGTGTAAATCTGTTTAATTTGACGTGATTCATTGCTTGCATACACCATACGGGCACATTTGTAAAGGTATCGCGGCGAATGTTGGGTCAAACTCACATAGGTGCATTGCTTGCATACTGCATGTTTCATAACTTATTTTCTCACCTCGGAGAAGAAAATTCCAGGGAAATTAAAAAAAAAAAAATTGTAAAACAAACAAAAAAATGAGTTCATTTTTCCGATAAGGCTAATCAAAATTGATCATAATTTACACTCACTGTACCCTTTTCGCTAATTACAATAACCAAAACAAAACTCTGTTTCTCAGTGACGTTTAGCAAGGACATCGCTGTCTTAAATTATTATGCTTATTTATTTTTGAAGAAAGGCAAACGTTCTCGGGTCACACATTTGACAAACTCTTACTGCCTTCATAATAAGCGGAAGATGGTGCTAGTGCAAATATGGAGGACTTAGCTAGCAGGGGAATTGAACCCACGACGCCCGGGTTGGAATCTGACGCGTTTGTCCACTCAGCTACTAACTTATTTGACGGCTTCGACAGATTTTCAATACTCGTTTTTCAAAACCTTATTTCTAACTTTAATTGAATAGTGTGAAAAAAATGCTCTGGGTAAAATCTTTTTTAACAGTTACATGGATACTTCGAAGCGCCACAGTTCTTAATGGAAATTACGTTTTGGAGCTGAAAACAGTTGCATCGACCTAAAATTTTAATTAGAAGAAGCTGTGCAAATTTCATAACGCGGAGCTTAATTTATCATGAGAAAAGCGTGCAGATTTCTCATTTACAATTGTTTTTTCAAGATTTTTTATTACACACAAATCCGTCATTGTATCTATGTATATAATTTATCTAGTTCAGCATTCCTTGCCGTAGACTCAGAAAACAATGAATTGCTGTTCCTCAATCATCACAATACTAATTATGGGTATAATTCTCCACTGTCCAGAATGTCAAGACTTAACTCAAGCCATGGTCTTGAAATTTTTGGTAGCAGTCTAAATGATTTTTGTCATTCTCTACCAAAACTTTGACTAGACCATGGCTTGAATGTTCTCTCTTATGTTTATTTTGTCCTATTTTTGTCATCGGTTCATTTATTATTATGTATGTGCTATTCGTTCTCTGTCGCTCTTTTTTTCCATTTCGTGTTTATATGTCTTTTTTGTAATTGGACCTTAGTCCGTTAATTTATAAATAAATAAATGTAGAAAGTGATAAATTGTCCACGCTCAACTTTGACAGAATGGCCTACTCTCTTTTTTAACAGTTGTGTAGATATTTCAAGCTCCACAGCTCTTAGTGGAAATCACGTTTTGATCTGAAAATAGTTGCGTCGACCTAGAAATCTTAAGTAGAAGAACCGGTGCAAATTTCATGACGCCAGAGCTCAATTTATCGTGAAAAAAGCGTGCAGATTAAATTTCTCCTTTATAGGCTTACAATTATTTAGTATAAAGAAATTCGTTATAGAATAGAAAACTGAATAATTATCCACGCTAAAGTTTAACAGAATGGAGAAAGCCATAAGTCTCCTTTGATAAATTAATCCAAAATGTCCGACGCTATTCTATTCGAAATAATGATCAACTACTCTCTCGTCAACTTTCAAATCTGTCAACGGATTTCACAATTTCCCTGCGCGTTCAATAGCGTCGCGTTTTTTTTTAAATATATTTTTCAAACATGGCCCCCGCCGAGTGCCTTTTAGTCTGACCCTTGCACAGAAAGTATTTTTTTTTTGTATGTCTCATTCATTCGAATACATATATATTCCGATCAGTGGCGTGACTTTATATGTTTGACCCCCTGCAAAAATAAATTCCTCCCGATAATTATTTGTGTACAACTTTGCTTCCGCCGTATTTTTCGAAATTCGAGGCTTTATTGTTAAAAAACTGGCTATACCAGCGTTGGGAAAAACTACAAATTTTTGGGAACGCTCTAGGGATGGTCGATATTCCTGTCCCGGTTAAAAGGAACCGGTTCCTAGGTGTTTTTAGGGTGAGGACCAGTTCCAGTTCTTTTCGTTTAAAAAACAATAGCCAAAACATTAATTTGTAGGTAAATAGCAACTTAAAACACTGTAAACCACATGCCTAGTTAAAATCTAGTAATATTAATTATTGAAATGATTATTTCAAGTTTATTTATAATGTCATTGGTGTGTGGAATGTGTTGAGTCAGCGGCAGCTGGCTGGCTGCCGCCTCAGCGTCTCAAATAGTTAAAAATGACTAGTCTGTTTAGCGAAAGAGTCTGTTTAATAATTGTTTTGTTCAGTGATTAGTGTGTTTTTTACTAAGAGTAACGTAGAGACCTAACATTGCGAAATTTTGAAGCCGCTTTTTGACCAAGGATTGACCAAAGGAGGTATGACGTATATGCTTCCAGCCAATCGGATGCGAAGAAAACCGTAAAGATAAACATTATTCCGTCTTTATCTGTTCGCGAACAATTTTGAGTTGCTACATGAGAAAGAAAGAGACATGGATACGTTCAGATGTTGGACTAATCAGGGAATCCCAATTCTTCCAAATTTACGTCAGAATCCCGTATTTCTCTCGAAGTAAAACATATTGAGAATGCATTCAAACTCATTTTAAACGGGAGTTTATTATATCGAAACAAATAATGCAAAGATTGACTAAACATTGGTGTAGGTAACTAGTTGTTTTGTAGGTTAGCATGTAAAATATTTGAGGTCAAACTAAAAAATACGAATTCTTGGATAAATACCTGTGGAAACCAATTTTTTTGGTCCTTTGTTACTTCAGTTGAAACAACCAACAACTGCACATATAGCCATATCGTTTTTTTTAATATTGCATTAAATTCACTTAAATAATTATATATTTTAAGCTTTTTATCTGTCAATTCGACTGACATGTAAACTACTGTGAAGTTAGTGATATATTGAAAAATGGCTACACGGCTTTTAGCACGCCCCAAATCATATGTTCTTAATAACAATTGTTTGTCTCTTTTTCTCATATGTCTATAGAAACGAGCATAAAGAGAGAGCTAAATTTTGCGAGTATGAACGATTTGACTCATAATTAGGACGGTCTCTCTATATTTTTACTCTAAGGTTTTTTATGTAGAGAATGTTTATGTGGAGAGGGGCGCTACGTCACAAAGTCATCCTCAACACATGTTTTGAAAATCTGCGATAGAAAAATATACCTAGATTTTGGTTATTTTAAAATGCGCCATTTCTGGGCCCCGGCTCATTTCACCGTATCGTTGCGCCACTGTCTCCGGTAGGTACCGGGTGTGCGCAAAATCGTTATTGTTCAGCCGCCAGAGGTTCGCCCATTGACCTCCGGTCACCCGGTACTGACCTCTGACCCCGTTCCTGGCTAAAAGCTCAACAGAAAGCATGAGAGATTATTTTATTATTTTAAAACTGCTTAAGAATGTTTGGATTTTAAGAGACACCGCGTAGAAAAGATACAATCTTTCGTATGGTTGAATATTATACTTCCTTGTTGTTATTTGATATTTTTTATCATTTTGCAGTTTTTATTTATCTCAGTTCTTAATGAAGTTAAGTTCATTCATTGAATTTTGAATAGAAAAACGCTAAACGAAAAGTGCTTAAAATGTAATATGTACCGAATTGAAAGAGAACCTAGTTTATATAATACCTTTCGGCTCCTAGGCCCTAGACAGGCCAATGACATTGATTATCTGTTCAAGAAAGAATTACAATATATGATATTTAAAAAATGTTGGAATTTTTTAATATATTTTTTATTTGTTTTATTTATTTGCCCTACTGTTAGTTAAGTTGTAGGTATCACATCCAGAATTGACGCGAATACACTACTATTACAGATGCATTGCTTGCATACAGCATGTTTCAAACTCGTTATTCGACCTGGGAAAATGAATTTTTCAATGAAATTTTGAAAAAGGAAAAAAAAAACAATTTATTAAAATTCGAACGACTTGCACACTTGCTATCCTTTTCAAGACAAAATGTTGTTTCTCAGTGACGTTTCTCAAAAACCTCAGTGTCAGAAGTGTATAGATATACACCGATACACGCAATCATAAGTTTGTGTTGTTTGGAACAACTCGAATAGTGCGACCTACAAGTCCATTCAATAATTTTTCCAATACGAAGGCTTATCGTGAAAATGCTGCAAATGTTAATTTCACGTTAAATAATTTCCCCTGCATTTGAATACCGTTTTTACTAGGTGCCTTAAATTTATGCCGCGGTAATTTAGGAACAGCAAAGATTCATCCCGCAACAAGAAATCATGTTTCAAGCCACCGTGTAGAAGGCCATAATTATCCATAATGAACCCTATTGTTTGCACTTTTGAAAGGTGCACTTTTTACTCGGTTCCACACTGATGGTGATACTCGAAACGTATGCAAAGAGAGACACATCACAGAAAGGGGTCAATGAAAATTACGCCATTCTATTGCTGAACTGTTTTGGCTTAGCAGCCTTTTAAGGTAATGTTCCCATTTCACTCGGTGGGGGGGGAGGTGTCCAATCAATCATAACTAACAAGCAGAAATCTGTTTTCTATAGCAGCATACAATCTCTAACGGTGAACTCTGGCGTCGTGCAATTTGAAACAATAAATCTGTCTCGAACTACTCAGCTTGCATTGTCATTTCTAGTTTTTGGTCAGAGAACTTTTTTTAGTTTTTTAAATATTTTTATTGCTGTTCATAAAATATTTGAAAGCTCCATAGTTCGTGATGGAAATGATGCAGTAAGTAACGCAAGAGCTCACCGTGACTTATTCGTTTTTCTAAACAATTTAACAAGCTGGAACCTTTATGGGTAGTTGGTAGCTAATCTACTAGATTTGTTGTCAATTGTAAAGTTCCTTTTTTTTTATTTTTATATGAATACCGCACAAGAGTCTCAACTGCTACCGACCGTCTAGAGCCAGTGAGACTATGGCATCCCCAATTGGGGTATGTTGTGAGGCTGAAGGTAGTGGGGAGGGGAAGGAGATAGGAAAGAGGAAGGTCGGGAAGTGCCTGGCTATTCAGATCTGGTCACCAAATTCGGCTAAAGCCATTTCAAGCAACGTTTCGATTCTGAATGGTGGTCTTTCACCAGGGCGATACTTAGAGTATCTACCACTCTGGAACGTTCTGCAAATATACTTTTTTTTTCGTATGAATTAAATGTGTTATGACACATATTGATTAAATAAAAGCTATTGGCGCACTCCGGTTTTGAACCCTCATACAACATACCCCTTTTGGGGATGCCATAGCCTCACTGACTCTAGACGGTTGGGAAGAGTTGAAACTCTTGTGCGGTATTCACGTAAAAAAAAAGCTTTTTGTCGCTTCAGGTAACTCAATGCTCACATTGAGTTAAAATTTTTCAAAATCCAACCTGGTAATAAAGACGGATGAACAAATTTTGAAGTGCTCTGGTGTAAACTTTCCAAAATTGCGCTTCAGCCCTTTTGCCTTTCCGGCGTCGATGTAGTTTTTGCGGTTAATCAAAATATGCATAATTTAAATCATTGTAGAAAATCAATTCATCCACGTGAAAATCAAATATAAAAACCATTAGTCTTATTTTCACTGCCTATTGCTTCAATCTTGAAAATAAAATGGAGTAAAGTTGAAAAAATAAATCAATCGAGACATCCAAGATTTTTTCACTCTCCGTAAAATAACTTAAGTAATATAAATTGACTTCGTCTCAAGGGAAAAGATGGGGAAGTATTTATTTGAACTGGTATTTATTCTTCCAAGTGACTCATTTCAACCCAATAGATAAAATAGGAATTTAATTTGGTTAGTAATGGGTTTTCAGCATTCATTTTTATTTTATTTATTTGACACCTTAAAATAGCTCCACTTTCTGTTCAGTATACATTTTACAATCAGGGTATAGCGGTTGAACCTTAGAGTACATAGAGTAGTATCTATCCAAGGCAGTGAAGTCAGTATTGACTTGTTTTTGATGATTTTAACATGACTCGGCGCAGTTGGGCGTGGCTAAGACTAAGGCTACGGTATTTATACATCCATTCATATCACATATCGACATAATGTTTTTGTGTATTCGTATAACCACTTTTTCACAGTATTTTTATCATATGAATAAACCTAAAAAACCGTTTAGTTTAGTGGTATAATAAAAAATGTGGGCGGAGTCCCGCCAGTGTTTTATCAAGGAACCAGCACCTTAAGATCATTATGACAGTATATAGAAGCGGGGCAAGAAATTTGCTGTCTCTTTTTCTCTCATAGTGTACGCCGTAAAAGCCCGGAGAAAGTGATTTTTTGCAAGTTTGTGTAGGTTGGGTAAAAATAATTAGCTCTCCCTCCATATATTGTTACTTCAAGGGTTGAACGATACTATGGGGCAAGTTAACCTCTAGGGTGCCGGAGGGGCCAATAGGCACCGGGCATTCATCATTATCTTTTCAGGATCGATTATCGTTCAAAACCCGTTGTTCGCATATTTAAACAAACCGCAATCGCTTGTCAATAAAGTAATCAATTCACAGAGATATTTTATACTGCGTTAAGTTCGCTACAAGTCGGCTGAAAAAATCGATTTTAAAAGTGAGATTACTGACTGTATTTACAAGAAAACATCGTGCTATTTTATTTTTATTTGGAAATATAACAAAACGACAAAAAACTCTTCTCAGATAGCATCTAGCAGTCCACAATGGAGTGCTGATACCAACCCTGATGTGTGGGGCAGTGAGGCATGGAAGTGGCAGAGGAAGGATGGGAAGTAAGCTGAATGCTGTAGAAATGAGATCCCTGAGGCGTATGTGCGTTAAACCATGTATGACCGTGTTAAAAATGTGGACATCTGGAAAGAATGCAAAGGCTGATGTTAGCGTGATGAATGGTATTAAAAAGGGATGCTTAGATGGGTAAGGCATTTAGAGCGAATGAACGAAGAAAGTAGTGTGAAAAGAATATATGATGCGAAAGTGAATGGAAGAAGTCGGGGACGTCCGAGGAAGACATGGCACGATCAAGTAAATCAAATACTTGAGTCTGACCATGTCGAGAGCCATAAAAACAGAAGAGTACGTATGGGACCATGTATAAATTTGAATGAAGCAAGAAGTGTGTGCCAAGACAGAATTGTATAGCGGTCCGTCTTCTCTGCCTACTCCTGCGGAGAAACGGCGTGATGGTTAGTTTGATAGTTAAACAAAAAACATTTTATAAAACACTAGTAAGTTTTTACGAAATTACAGTCAGCAAGGTACGACGGAAGTTGTGCCTTGCGGGAATCTGGCATTCCAAAGGTTAAGAGGAAGAATCTGTGGAAAAAGAAGGAATTTGTAAATGAGGTTCTTGCAGAGACCCGGATGAGATAGGGGGTAACTATTTTACACAAGATCGAGGCCAAGAAACGACATCAACTGTAAACAGGTGTTATTCCGCCAAGTTTTTTACCAGATGCATCTTTGCGCAGGCATTTCAAACATCAAAACCTTCCTGTGAAATTAAAAAATCGCGTTTATTTTTTCTTTACGATAGCCGCTAACCCGATTTCGGTGGTTTTTTTAAACTATCGATTTCGCAACGACTACCTCATGGTCCACCGGCTAAGATCTTTGACTACGAATCCTGCGGTCGTGGGTTCGAATCCCGTCGTGCGCAAATTATTTTTATTCACCTAACATGTGTTATTATTTCACATTTAATTGTTATAGAGTAATGTGACCAGATTTTTAATAGCCAGGTGTTTCCCGACCTTGCTCTTATCTATCTCCTTAGTACTTGGGGGCATTCACGTAAAAATATCCAAAAACAAAGTGAAAATATATTTTTTTTTCCTTTTTATTTTATTTAATTTTAATCATTTTTGGGCGTGATCATATCTGTAACCTCAGAATGCACAGTAAAGAATCTTAACCACAGCATTATATGTGCTTACTTGTGTTTAAATCCGTTTTATTAAATTATAATCGCTATAAACGTTGTTTCACTGTATCAATGTTCGTCATATCCGATTTGCATATAAAAACATCAAACTCTGACCTCTTTTAAAACGGTTTTTTAAATAAAGTGTTTTTTTTTTTTAATTTCTAAAATCGTGACCATATTTGTTGATTTTACGTCGTTGTTTACGATTCCCAACGAGATAATAAATTTATTTTTACACCGTTATTATGCAACTCTTGCCTGCTCGAGTGGGAGTCGAACTGCACGCCCCCGCCAGCGATGAGCCAAGCATTGAACGCAAGTGTTGGACCCACTGAAGAGACAAACCGATAGAGACGTGCCGTGGACGTGTCCGTATGTCCGAAGTAAGGTTATTTCTTCCCTACTTCGCGTGAAATTAATCAAACATTTTCAAATGTATAAGTTCTTTCTTGAGGCGTTCTGTGTGGTTTTCTTTCAAATCGATGTGGATCACGCTTCTAGGGATTTTCTGTTCAGTGGCTTGGCAGATCTTTATTATGGCTAGACCTCGATCGGCTATTACTCGAATGGGACTTGAACTCATTGAATTACGAATCGATAGATCTTCGCTGCTATTATTCTTCTAGGGGGGTATTTCGCCACATCTGAGTAAACTGCCGATTAGCAGCGCTACTTGTCGAGTAGCGTGTATCAACTGTTGCACTGTCGCCGAGTAACGCTTCCGTCAAGTAAATGACAATACAATGCTCTCCAACTTTGTGTGTAGCACGCGGTATAAATCGAACTTGTTCACAATGCTGTGTGTACCACGTGGTACACACAGCATTGGGCAGTACGGGTCGGGGCGGGGGTCGGGCGGTTTTTCTGATTGAGTTTGCGAAACGAAAAACTGAATGAGTAAAAAAAAAACATATTTTGAGTTAAGTATGCAGAATTGTTCCTTAGACACATATCTAGCAAGGAAAAATGAGATGAGTCAGCAAATAAACTAATGTGCTATTAGTTTTCGAAAAAAGACATGTTACATATGACATAATTACATACGAAAAACAAAATTCCTAAATGTTGTTTTTTGCTCACTCTTGAACATCTCCGTTTATTGACTTATTCCGTTCTTCCTTGCGCACACAGATATATCTTAGGTTATCATTAAGGCCTAAATTGTCAAGCATAACAGCATGACTGTTATGTTATCACATAACATAATTGTTTTATTGACTCACCTTCTCTGTTGCAACTTATCCAGTTCAACATTCCTTGCCGTAGACTCAGAAACAATTAATTGCTGTTCCTCAATCATCACAATACTAACTATGGGTATAATTCTCCAATTACCAGAATGTCAAAACTTGTTAACTCAAGCCATGGTCTTGAAATTTTTGGTAGCAGTCTAAATGATTTTCGTCATTCTTTACGGCTCTACCAAAACTTTGAATAGACCATCGTTTGATGTTCTCTCTTATGTTTATTTTGTCCTATTTTTGTCATCGCTTCATTTATCATTATGTATGTGCTATTCCTTCTCTGTTGCTCTTTTTTCCATTTCGTGTTTTATGTCTTTTTTTGTAATTGGACTTTAGTCAGTTAATTTATAAATACATAAATAACAGTCATGCTGTTATGCTTGACACCTGATCATAATTTGTTTAAATGCTGATACTGGCCGAGAATCGGTGGTTAACGGGGCGATTATTTGAAGTGGTAGCGGTAACAAATTCATAAAGGCACTAATCATCGATTTGCGACAGTGTAAAATGTGACAGTGGCTCAAACCACTAGGCCTAAGTTTGCTTGCAAAAAAATGTGGTTTAACGCCTTTGACCTAAACACAGTCGATATTTCTACTATTATTAGCATTTCATGGGTTCAATTCCTCTGCTAAGTCCTCCATCATTGCACAAGCAACATCTTCCGCTTATTGTGATGACAGTAGGAGTTTTTTTTTTTAATATTGTCAGGTTATTCGTAACCCGACAATGTTTGTCTTTCAGAAGAAGAAAAAAAATGTTGTTATTATTGAAAAAAAAGTCACCCGAGACTAAAATGCCTTCTACATTTTATACTCCAAATTAGCTCAAGATTCATTGGTTAAATCTGTCGGTTATAAAACAAAAAAATAAGTCGAGGATGCTCGAGGAAGACACGGCACGATCAAGTAAATCAAATACTTGAATCGGATCATGTGAAGAGTCTGTATGAGATGATGT
Organism: Drusus annulatus; assembly: GCA_022651775.1. Lineage (NCBI taxonomy): Eukaryota > Metazoa > Arthropoda > Insecta > Trichoptera > Limnephilidae > Drusus > Drusus annulatus. Next base: position 177,267 of record JAGWCC010000154.1, on the reverse strand, counting down.
ATGAATGTGAATGAATAAGTGTGTTCCAAGACAGAGTTGTATGGCGGTCGGTCCCCTCTACCTACCCCTGCGGAGAAACGGTGTGATGGTTAGTTATCAAAAAAAAGTATTTGTTTTAAACATGTGGATAACTCCAAGTAGGTGCAAATAAAAAAATATGTCTACCATAGGATTTGAACCCGCTGAACGTTGCAAAAAATATTATTACTATAGCCATTAAAATTAATAGTCATATTCTTAATAATCAGGTAAATTTGCTCTGTAGTCCAATATTAGGTATATTTTCTGTTAACTTATTATTCTTTAATCACCTTCTCAGTTGACGTTTTGTCTCTTTTATTTCATATTATCCGTCTCTTTCTCTCTGTCCCTTTGTTATAATTTAAATGTTATTCTATTATTTTCTCATTGTTCTGTTATTTTATTTTATATTTTGTTCTCCCTCTGTATGTATATATAAACGCACACTTTGTATTTTTTGTTTAAATTAATTTCGTATCCTGATGATGCTTAGGCTAATCGAAACCGATCGATCAGAGAAAATAAAATAATATTCGTGGTCCTATATTAAGTTATTTTTTCATTTCTTTCAATAATTTATTCTCTATTTGGTTTGTTTTTGCCTAGTTTTCCAAGGTCAGATCCGCTGCAACCTTCAGGCATTAGCCTAATTTCTCGGCCCTGTTAAAAATAATTAATCTCAAAGTTTCAGTTTGATAACAGCCCGGATGTGGGCTCGTATCTCGTAACTAGGCGATTCGGCGACATCCTTGGAAAAGGTGTTAAACTTTTCTACCTGTTAAATATGTTAAATAAAGTACACAATTTCGTAAATGGCCAAGTTTTAATGCAACGAGGTTTCTATAACCTTTGTACTGGACACTACGGGTAATGGAAAAATAAAGGTTCCTACATTTATAGTATATACTCGTATATATGTTATTTTTATATATGAAGACAAACATTCCCGGGTTACGAATAACCTGACAATATTTTAAAAACTCCCAGAGCCATCATAATAAGCGGGAGATGTTGCTTGTGCAGTGATGGAGGACTTAACTAGCAGAGGAATTGAACCCGCGACGCCCGGGTGGGAATCCGCCGCTTTTCCACTCAGCGACATTACAGACTGTAGAACGATAAACTATACTACTTGTTGGAAGTGTCTAATTATGGATGTGGAAAGATTATATGGAATGAAGGGAAAGTGGGAAACCATTCAATCACCGATGTAGTTGAAGTGGAAGTTCTTGATTATTCTTTCACACAACAAAATACCACACATTATTTTATATTACTTGGAGAACAACAATAAACCGACGAACAAACGAGAGTCCAACGAACGACCCGAAACACGTTTTTTCACATAACTCTCTTCTGTTTCGTGTCACTTGTTTCGAACACAGTGTTGTTGAACAAGGATATCGAATATAGTGTAATTGTTGGATAATGCAGTAATTGGATGAAAAACGTGAAGGTAAGAACCTAACGAATTATCGCTTTGAAATCCAACAAGGGGAATTATGTAATCAAATATGACTGTTTCAAAAATACGAGGCGTATGACAATTCTGGGTATAATGGGAATCTTTTACCTATCTGGACGAGCGTATTGACTCAATCCATTAATTTTTATCATCGAAGTAATTGATATTTTATAGTCCCTTCCGGGTATATTTGCCTTTGAAACTCTACGCACTACCTTCATGGCGAATAATCATTATCCCCAAGAGAACAACCGTAAAACGAGCCTCTTTACTATTGATTTTAATTTAGATTGTATTGCTTTAATATTGACAGACAGGTAGGTAACAACACCTTTGGTAAACAGAGATGAAAGCCCAGCAAGTTTAGAGTTTCGGTATCGATTTTCTACCTTTACTAAGTTTTGGCACGAATTGAATAAGGCCTAGAGGTGTTCATTAAAACTAACAGTTTTGTAAGATGAAAAATTGTTATCATTTGGTGAACTGAAGAGTCTCTTGTGCGTCAAATATTGTTCATCCGACGTGTATGTTCTAACCTCAGAGCAATAATATACAGGAGGGATAGCTTTGCGAAACAGTGTAGTCAGGATTGTTGATTTTTTACTGACTCGGGCGTGGCTAGGGTTTTCATGGACACACCTTTTTACATTTATTCATAGCACGTCAGAGTATTGTTATCAACAAAAATGTAGGATATAACCTCAAAAATCATTGAGTTATGTCGCATAACAAAACGTAGTGGGTGGAGTCGCCGGAGACGGAAAATATGCTGACAACTAAAAGTGGTGCGATATTATGTGACAACGTGTAAGCCGTAATGAACAAGATTAAAATGGTGACACTTAGATGACTTGATTCGGATTCGTCAGTGAATTTAAAATTGAAAAATAATCTAATTTATTGCACTTGTTTTAGACACAAATTTGAATATTGTCTCACAATCATAAAACAATGACAGCTTACAATCAGAACATAAGAATATTAACGAACAACTAAAACTGTCACGAGAACCATCATAACCTCACATTTATCCAATCTTTTAAGATTTTTTCAGCACTTGTCACAAACTAACCACAGTTAAAAAAAAATCAAATTACCTTTAAAAAAAGCACACTGATCACAATTAATTAGTTTAGACTAAAAAGATATCCAACATCATCACATAAAAATCCAACGTCGACTAAACCAAAAACTTCCTGACACATTCTTGTCTCTTTCTCTCTTACGGTTTACAACGTAATAACCATGAGAAAGTGATTTATTGGAAATTTGTGTAGGTTGGGTAAAAATATATATACGAGTATATATTCTTACTCCAAGGTTATGGTGTACGACGTAAAAACCCGAGAAAGTGATTTATCGCCAGTTTGTACCGATTGGGTAAAAATAATTAGTTCTCTCCATACATTGTTTCTCCAAGGTGGCCACTGACTGCTTCGCAGCTAACACGCAAAACAGGAGCCAGGGGACTATTCTCTATGTATATGTGCGGTTTATGATCGTACATTATTTAGTTAATACTCTGCGAGTGATGCCCCATCCTTATAAAGGAGTCAGAGCTTTTAATACACTCTATTTGCCATTATTACGAAGTCTCAGCGGCTATTTCGTTATTTGCTAAAGTGATATGTTTTTTTCCTCTAAAATACAGCAGTTTTATTTAAAACATTTATTTAGAGCTAGGATTAAGGAGTGCCATAAGAATATGTGACATTCAAGTGGACTGAATGTCCCCTAGGAAGATCAAGTAAATTATTATATATATATATATTTTAAAGAAACACATATATTCTTGGTATGAATACAGCTAGGAATGTGTGCCCAGATAGAGTTGTGTAGAGGTACATCCTCTCTGCCCACCTCTGAGGTGGATTTTTTAAGAATCAAAGGTTGGATTCTTAAAAAGGATCAGAAACAACTTGGATCTCAAGACAACCCGCCTTGTATACAATTCTATTGTAACTCCGCATTTAAATTATTGTTCTAGTATTTTATTCTTATGTAACGAAGCCCAAAATAATAAACTGCAGGTTATACAAAAATAAGGGGATGAGGACGATTTTGAAATGTAATATTTTAACTAGAGTTAAAATTATGTTACGAAATTTAAATGTGATGATACCTAAACAACATATAATACATAATACTTCAACGATGATTTACAAGCTTAAAAATAACATGCTCCCTAAATATCTGCAAAATAATATTATATATAATGTAAATATTCACAATTATCCTACGAGAAGTTGTCATGATTTTAGGCTTCCCAAAACGAAACTTGTGTGTGATCAATACAGCGTGTTTTATAAAGGCCAAAAACTTTTTAATAGTTTCTAATTTTGTAACTGTTAATTCATGGTGGAATTCCATTTTAATGATTAAATAAAAACAAATTTATGGTCCAGTCAAAAATAAAAAAGTGGAATAAAGTTACAAATTTGTTTTTATTTAATTTTTAATAGTCTTCCAAATGCCTTAAAAGAAGCCTCAAGTCTTGACACTTTTTGTAGGATTTGTGCTGAATATGTAAAAAAAACATATGATTCTTAAGATTTCAATTTATATCTACTGTATAGGAACCTTATGTGCTTTGTTCTATAATTGTGAAATGTAATTTTTTTTTTCTTACTAGATGTGTGAAAAAAAATTTTTGCATACATCTAAATAAAAATACAAAAACAAACAAAACGTCTGCGGAGAAATAGAATATTGGTGAATACATTTTTATTTTAAAACTAACAACAAAACAAACATTAAAAATATGAAATGGAATTTCTCTCAGTTGCAAATTAGGAGGGTATTTCACCACCTCTGAGAAAACTATCGATTAGTGCTACTCATCGAGCAACATACACTATCGGTTCCACCACCACCGAGTAACGCTTTCCGATAAGTAAATGTCTGTTCAAACTACTTGAGTTGGGTTGGGTTAGGTTGGGATAGGTTAACTCTTTTTTCTTATTGAACAATGGAAATATTAGACTAAAAAAGCGCTGAAAATTTCATCAGACCAGAGCTCACCTTTCTGCAGTATTTTTCGCTTCAGAAAACCCATGTCTGATTTATAATGAATCGACTGAAATGAAACAATGAATTGCTGTTCCTCAATCATCACTATACTAATAATGGGTATCAATTTCCAATGTCCAGAATGTCAAGACTAGTTGACTCAAGCCATGGACTTGAAATTTTTGGTAGCAATCCAAATGATTTTTGTCATTCTTTACGACCGTACCAAAACTTTGACTAGACCATGGCTTGAATGTTCTCTCTTATGTTTATTTTGTCCTATTCTTGTCATCGCTTCATTTATTATTATGTATGTGCTGTTCTTTCTCTGTTGCTCTTTTTTCCCATTTCTTGTTTTATATATATTTTTTGTAATTGTACTTTACCATAGTCCGTTAATTTATTAATAAATAAATAAAAACAAGTCATTAAATAAAAGTGGTCCTAAGATTCGTCCTTTCGGCACGCCCGAATTCGCACACCCATGAACAAAAAACCGCAGAACCGTCTCCACGTTCGTCCCACTTTCAAACAAACCTGCTTGTAACGCCATATCTGCGGAACGGAAGAACTGGTCGCATATATTGTTAACTGGTGTGGTGTGCTATTCTTGCATCTCTACCAAGAAGAGTGTCTGACTGGAGCACTATACTTGTTGTACATATATCTTTTTTCAATTGTAATTTATGCCATTTTTTTAATGTAATATCGTCGCTGGAAAGGCAAAAGGGTTAAAGCGACAATTTGATAAAAAAAAATGAGTAAAATATGCAGTTTTGATCAGTTTTTGTTTCTGAATCGAATTTTCTGACTCTCATTTGATGCCGAAGACTTTTGTAGCCATTCAGCCATCTAAAATATAATACCATTTTGGAGAAGGCTTGACACAAGTTTAGGTTTTAGATTTTTGTATCTTTAGGTAACTCAGTGAGAGCATTGAGTTATCAATGTTGTCAACTGCTCCCAACCGTCTGGAGCCAGTGCCAATTGAGGTATGTTGTAAGGCTGAAGATAATGGGAGGGAGAGGAAGGTTGGTAAGTGCCAGGCTATTCAGATCTGGTCACCGAACACGGCTAAAGTAATTTCAAGCAATTTTTCTGAATGGTAGTCTTTCACCAGGGCAATACTTAGAGTATCTATCACTCTGGAACGTGTGATAACACATATTAATAAGTTTTTTTCGCAAACCGGGTTTGACCCTGCAACCTCTGGATTCGTAGTCGAGTGTCTTACCACCTGACCACGGAGGCCGTCAAAATTTAGTGTCACTGTTGTCATTTATTTCTTACGTTTTCTTAAAACGTTCTTACACTCAGAGCAATTATATACAGAAGGGAGCGCTTCTATACTATCTGTAGTCAGTATTGATGATTTTTGCCTGACTCGGCTTGACCTGGGCCTGGATAGGACTAGGGCTAGGGTATTTATACATCCGTTCATATCCCATGTCGACATAATGTTTTTGTTTATTTGTACAACCACTTTTTCGCAGTATTTTTATAAACAAAAATATAGCATATAACCTAAAAAACCGTTGAGTTATGTTCGGTTTGACCGGTTGGTAGCTGAGTGGACAAACGCGTCGGATTCCCACCCGGGCGTCGTGCGTTCAATTTCTCTGCTGGCTAAGTCCTCCATCATTACACAAGTAACATCTTCCGCTTCTTATGATGGCGGTAGGAGTTTTTCAAATATTGTCAGGTTATTCCTAACCCGGGAATGTTTGTCTTTATTTTTTTAGAAAAAATAAATAAATATATATACTCGTATATATATATATATATATATATATATATCAAAACGTGCAGGCGGAGTTTCCGTAGTCGCTGGAGACGTAGAACATTTTTACATACCTAAAAGCGGTGTGATATTTTTCGATTTTTTTGTCTCTTTCTCTCTCATGGTGTACTACGTAAAAACCCGGAGTAAGTGATTTATCCCAAGTTTGTATAGGTTGGGTAAAATAATTGGCTTTCTCTCCATATTTTGTTACTCCAAGTTCTTACCCCTATATTTCTGTTATACTCATAGAGTTGGTAGAGTAGTATCTATCCAAGGCAGTGATGTCAGTTTTTGAATTGTTTTTGATCATTTTAACCTGACTCGGCGCACCTGGGCGTGTTTAAGACTAAGGCTACGGTATTTCTACATCAATTATATAGTATAGCCACTTTTTCACAGTATTTTTGTCAACAAAAATATAGCATATAACCTAAAAAACCGTTTAGTTGTGTCAAGTTTAGTGGCATAATAAAAAATGTGGGCGGAGTCCCGCCGTGAACCAGGAGCTTAAGATCATCCTTACAGTATATAGAAGCGGTCTATGAAATTTGTTGTCTCTTTCTCTCTCATGGTGTACGACGTAAAAACCCGGAGAGAGTGATTTATCGCAAGTTTGTGTAAGTTGGGTAAAACTAATTAGCTCTCTCTCCATACATTGTTACTTCAAGGTTATACTGCGTCAAATTAGGCGTAGTACTCGACAATCCACTGACCTACAGAACTCGTTCGAATTCCCCGATAAGCGCATACGAATGCACCGTTCGACTCTGCAGAATAGCGCGCCTGGTCAACTTGCACCTAAAAGGGCAGTTGTTGCTTTTTGCACAGCCGACCACCGCCATTGTCTCCGTCTGGACTGCCTGTTGTCATTGTTTTTACCACTGCCCCGTCTGGTTTCTAAGGATTGTTACTTGTTAGACTTTCATTATCTCCTCGTAACGAGGACACGCCTGAGTAGACATTGCGTTGTGTTGTTTTCAGTTCCGCATTGTAAAAATGTATTTTTTTTTATGCGCAAAAGTCTCAACTGTCCGGAGCCGGTGGGTTTTGGTGTATTTTGTGAGGCAGAAGGGAATGGGAAGAGGAAGATAAAGGTTGGGAAGTATCTGGCTATTCAGATCTTGTCAACTAACACGAATAATGCCATTTCAAGTGACGTTTCGATTCTTGATTGTGGTTTTTTTTACCAGGGCGATACTGAGAGTGTCTACCACGAGTTCATTCGTAGATTATTTTTTCTGCAGTCTGTTGTTTTTCAATGCTATTAGAGTTTTATGTAGAAAATTTGAACTAATTAACCACCACGCCGTTTCCTCGCATGTGTAGGCAGAGAGGATGGACCGCCGTACAGCTCTGTCTTAGCACACTCTCATTGCTTCATTCACATTTACCGCGCCCTTGAGGTGATTTTTCACAAAAACGGCGCTATAAAAATTAATTATTTTTTATCAATATTAATACACCGTCTCATACATACTCTTAGTTATTCTGACTCTTGGTTTCTTGAAAGTACCATGTCTTTCTCGAACGTCCCAGACTTCTTCTACCACTCGCTTTCGCGTCATATATTCTTCTTACACTCCCCTCTTCGTTCATCTGCTGTACATACCCGAGCCATCTAAGCGTCCCTTTCTTAATCATATTCATTACGCTTGCATCAGCCTTACATTTTTCGGGATATCCACATTTTGACACGGTCATACATTTTTTACCACACATACTCATTTCTACAGCATTCATCCTTCCTCACTGCCATACATCAGGGTTAGCATAAGCACTCGATTGTGGACTGCTAGATACTATCTCTTCAGATAGTGTATTTACTTTTTTTACATTTAAAAAAAAATAATATAAATACCGCACAAGAGTCTCAACTGCTCCCAACCGCCTGGAGCCAGTGAGACCATGGCATCCCCAAATTGGGTATGTTATGAGGCTGAAGTTAGTGGGGGGGAAGGAGATTGGGAAGAGGGAGGTTGGGAAGTACCTATCTATTCAGATCTGGTCACAAAATACGGCTAAAGCCATTTCAAGCAACGTTTCGATTTTGAATGGTGATCTTTCACCAGGGCATACTTAGAGTATCTACTAGCGCTGTGACCGCTCTGAAAGAACTACTTCAAAGAACTACTTATTTTGGCAGCAGTTCCTACTTCATTCATTGTTCATTGAAAAAATACTTCAATTGAAGTTGGTAGTTCATTTTAACGTTCTGACTGCTCCGTGTGAAAAGAACTACTTCAAAGAACTACTTTCAAAGAACTACTTCAAAGAACTAATTCAAAGAACCACTTCAAAAACCACTTCAAAGAACTACTTCAATGAACTACTTCAATGAACTACTTTAAAGAACTACTTCAAAGAACTTCTTCATTGAACTACTTCATAGAACTACTTCAAAGAACTACTTTCAAAGAACTCTTTCAAAGAACTACTTCAAAGAACCACTTCAAAAAACCACTTCAAAGAACTACTTCAAAGTACTACTTCAAAAAACTACTTCTAAGAACTACTTCAAATAACTACTCTTTGGCGGTAGTTCTCACTTCCTTCATTGTTCATTGAACAAATACTTCAATTGTAGTAAGTAGTTCCTCTCATATGTTCATTTTAGCGTTGCGATCGCTCCGTGTGAACTACTTCATTTTGCGGCAGTTCAAACTTCATTCATTTCATTGAACAAATACTTCAAAGGAAGTTAGATTAAAAATAACTACTTCAATTTGTAGCAGTTCAGTTGTGAAGTTGAACTTCAAAGCCTATAAAGAAGGACTTCATTTCAAGTACTTCAATTGAAGTTCGACATCAACCTAAAGGAACGTGTTTTTTGGGAGTTCTTTTCGTTTTAAAATCTCTTTGTGTCAGCGAGGAACCAATTCCAGTTCCTTTCAATTTAAAATGTCTACCGACTAGTACTTTTTTATTTGGTGAGAAACGAGTTCCAGTTCTTTTCATTTTTAAATCTCTACCGACTAGTACTTTTGTTTTGGTCGGGAACTTTTGTCGATTTGCTAGTACTTTTCGTAAAAATATCAAGGAACCGGTTCCAAAAAGAACTGGATAAATAACCTGTTCCTCGGTGGTCACCGGTAACTGGAACCGCAAGACACCCAATTCTGATATCGACCATCTCTAAATTCAAATATTTCTTTGGCGAGTTCGACTTCAATTGAAGTGTTCACTGCGAAGGGTTCATTTTAAATAATAATATTTGGATAATTTGTATAGTGCCGTTGAAGAAGAACTAGCAATTCGTGAAGCATTCACAAAACATTGAAGTTTTTCCCAACGCTAGTATCTACCACTCTGCTTGTATGTCAACGGTATCTCATACGACAAACTTCGACAGAAATAATATTTTTTCTTTTGTATTTGTTACAGATGCTTCAAAACAGTCTAACCAGTCTAACCTCGTGCGCATGCGTACCTCGGCCCTGGGGAAATCGGCGCCATCACTGTCCAATCACATGGTAAGTTATTACCTACTTCTGGTTGAGTGGGTGATGCATTTAGTTATTAGACCATATGTTATCATGGGTATCTGCAGCCTTAGTTTGAGGAGGGATGTAGATAAAATTACTGCTTTCCGCTCATAAACTCTTGAACGGTGTTTTATTAATACCTGACATTCTGGCTGAATTTGGATCCTATGTCACTGATAATTTCACGCGAGGCCGCCAACACAGGTTTCTGTTTCTTCCCAGGTGCGGAACTATTTAACAATGGTGATGTCTCGCAGGAAATGTGCTCATTTTTCACACGATCTACAACAAGTTTAAGCAAGAACTAGCTATTAAGTTCTAACTATATTATGTACTTAAAACCTATTTTTTCCCCCTATTTTTACCCCTCGTCTTGTGAAATGATGACCATTTTTGTGTTTTTTTACAATGCATTGGTGTTAAACATAATATATTATGAGAATACCGCAGAAGAGTTCCAACTGCTCCCAACCGTCAAGAGTCAGTGTGACCATGGCATCCCCAATCGGGGTATGTTGTGAGGCTGAAGGTAGTGGGGAGGGGAAGGAGATGGGGAAGTGGAAGGTTGGGAAGTACCTGGCTATTTAGATCTGGTCACAAAACACGGCTAAAGCCATTTCAAGCAACGTTTCGATTCTGAATAGTGGTCTTTCACCAGGGCAGATCATTTAAAAAAAATATGTATTATTGTTTCGTTAACTAATAAACTGTTTTCGAGTTTTAATGTTCGAGTTAAGGCGATGCAATTAAAAATCATGCGTTTTTGTTTTGAAAATTTAATTACCTAGAAATATTATAAACGGTTTGATTAAATACTGCGAGAAGAACACATCTTGGCCTTTGTACCCAAAAATACACACTTTTCGGTTTTGTAATACAAACAACACTATAATGATTTATCTGTTAATTATATACGGGTAGTAAGGATAATGTACAAGGCTTACAGTAAATAAAATTACTTAACTGTAACCTTTTCAATTCTGTATGAAATACACGGTGGCATTTAAAACAAAAAAAATACTTAGGCAAAGCAAAGCTAATACAAAGCACCAAAGATTTATTCCCTCGCAGTTTTCAAAAGCCCTGACTTTAATATTAATATTCATAGAGAGAACAAAGGTTCTTTTCTTTGCGTCCATTACGCTCATCTCCAGACTCTAGATTCTAGATACTGCTCTCAGTATGCCTCCGTCAACAAAAGAACGAGCCGTTCAGATTTATGACATAATAAATTGAGGTTTTAAAAGATAAGTTCCCTTTGATTTAATTCAAGTCGTTATTTAAACTAATGATGCCCGCGATGAATGCATTTTTGCGAATGATATCTGTTTGTCTATCCTTCTTTTCCGACCGTTTAGAATCAAAACATCGTTTGAAATGAATTTAAATATATTTTTTTAATAATAATAATATTTGGATAATTTGTACGGCGCTGTTTTTCGTGAAAAATCACCTCAAGGGCGCTGTACAAATCTTAATTTCTACTTAATATTAATTCTTAGTTTATATAAATATACAGCAACATACTAACTTACCTGGCAGGTCACTTCTGGCAGGACACAATCACCATATCATAATAATTTTGAATTTAGCTGGATTCTAACATATAAAAATATATATTTTTTTTTGTTATTATTTTTTCATTTTTAGGGCATGAGAGCAAATTTAAAATATGGTATATCGGAGGTATTTTTTAATTTTTCGTAGTGAGGAACAGATAATGGTGATAATCTTCTAATAAATTTAAGGAATGAGAGTCTGAAAAGTTGTCTTGGTTTGAACCAAAATTCTATTGGGCTTGTTACATCTTGATTATCGATATGATTTTCTGAAAAAATGGGTTTAGAGTTTGGCTCTGAACTCTGTCGAGTCTTTTATTGCTGTCAGATCATGTGGTAGTCCATTCCAGGCTTTAGGACCTGACACTCCTGCAGCACGCTCTCCGAACTTAGTGTCTGGTGTGCGCTTTGGTTCCTTCAACCTTCCGATAGCCGATGACATTGCTGATCTAAGAGTTGACTGTCGCGAATTGGAATCTTCAGGAATACACAATTCCGATAAATAATCCGGAGCCATACAATACTGTTAGTGTTTGAAAGAGAGAGAGTACGAGAACAGCGTGCAATATAGTTGTGAATGATGAATACTTGAAGCAAGTGGATGAGTTTGTGTATTTAGGAAGTATGTTGTAGAGAGATGGAAAGACCGATAAGGGTATTGAAAGAAGGGTGAATGCAGGAAACTCCATTGATGGAGGACTAAACGCCGTTGGTGCTAGTGAGAAATTGTCAAAAAAAGCGAAGTTAGCAGTCCACAATGGAGTGCTTATACCAATCCTGATGTGTGGCAGTGAGGCAGAAGAAGAATGAAAGTAGACTGAAAGCTGTGAAAATGAGATCCCTGAGGCGTATGTGCGGTAAAACTCTGTATGACCGTGTTGAAAATGTGGATATCCGGAAAGAATGCAAGGCTGATGTGAGTGTAATAAATAGAAATACGAAAGGTACGCTTTGATGATTTGGGCATGTAGAGCGAATGAACGAAGAAAGGAGTGTGAAAAGAATATATGACGCGAAATAGAATGGAAGAAGAAGTCGAGGATGCCCAAGGAAGAAATGCCACGATCAAGTTAACCAAATACTTAAGTCAGGCCATGTCAAAAATCAGATTTTTTTATTTATTATTTTTTTGTTTCCTATGTTATTTTTTACCCCATACCCCTGTTGGGGATGCCATAGTCTCACTGGCTCCAGACGGTTGGGAGCAGTTGGGACTCTCGTGCGGTATTCACTATAAAAAATCTCATATACTATATTTTATACTAATCGTTACCCGTGAAAAATCACGGGATGTAACTTGACTTGCCAAGAAAAAATAAAAATATGAGTTTACTTTAATCCACCCATTTCTAATATCGTGTAATGTCTGCTAAAATCTTGGAGCAAGAATATATATGGAGAGAGAGCTAAATATTTTTACCCAACCTATACAAATTAACGATATATCACTTTCTCCGGGTTTTTCGTCGTAAACCGTGAGAGAGAAAGAGACGAGGCAAGTTGTCACATAATATCGCACCACTTTAAGGGTATATAAGCATGTTTTCCGTCTCCCGCGTCTACTACGTTTTGTTATGCGACAGAACTCAACGGTTTTTGAGGTTATATCCTATATTTTTGTTAATAACAATACTGTGAAAAAGTGTAAATAAATATAACATTATGTAGAGATGTGTTATGAATGGATGGAAAAAGGTGTGTCCATAAAAACCCTAGCCACGCCCGAGTCAGGAAAAATCAACAATCCTGACCACATTGTTTCGCAAAGCTGTCCCTCTGTGGCTAAAATACATTATGGGTGTACCTTGAAGTAACAATATACGGAGAGAAAGAGAGCTAATTCTTTTTACCCAACCTATACAGATTTGGGATAAATCACTTTCTCCTGGTTTTCACGTCGTACACCATGAGAAAGAAAGAGACGACAAATTTCCCGAATTATCACACCGCTTTAAAGTATTGTTAGAATGTTTTTCGTGTCTCGCATCTCCTTTGACTCCGCCCACACGTTATGATACGCGAAATAAATTGACATAACTCAACGGTTTATTAGGTTACATGTTATATAAAAAAATATATTTTAAACAATACTGTGAAAAAATAATAACACGAATAAACATGAAACATTGTGTCGACATGTGCTATGAATGGATATATAAATACTTAGCCCTAGTTCTAGCCACGCCCAGGTCTAGCCGAGTCCGGCAAACCTCGTATAAACTGACTACAGCTCTCTCTACAGCGCTCTCTCTAGTATATTATTGCTCTGAGGTAGATACTTTATTAGGTAGGTAGGCATTTGAAAATATTATTTTTAAAATTGATAATTTCGTTTACATCAGTTCCACGAAATCATATTTTATTACAAAGTAGCTTTTTTTGTCTTCTCAGTCGATTCACACAGTTTATTGTTGTGAAGTAATTTTAATTTTATGCAATTGTGGTTTCAATGTGTGATTCTGTTCGTTCTTTTTGTGAACTCCATTCAATTCAACTTAACTCAATTCAATTCAATTCGCGTTCCCGCCCTACTTCCGTGCTCTGTACGGATAAAGATATTCTGCACGTACTAGTCTAGGTACAGTATCACCTCGGTCAAGGAAGTTCGCAAAACACTTGTTATTATAAGACGCAGGAATAAAATAGCAAGAATTGGGATGCCATTTTTTTGTTACGAGCAGTTGACGGCCTCCATGGTCGAGTGGTAAGACGCTCGACTACGAATTTAAAGGTCGCGGGTTCAAACCCGGCGTGCGCCAATAACTTTATTTTAATTAATATGTGTCATAACACATTTAATTCTTATAAAAATAATAAAAAAGTATATTTGCGGCACGTTCCAGAGTGGTAGATACTCTAAGTATCGCCCTGGTGAAAGACCACCATTCAGAATCGAAACGTTGCTTGAAATGGCTTTAGCCGTGTTTGGTGACCAGATCTGAATAGCCAGGTACTTCCCAACCTTCCTCTTCCCAATATCCTTCCCCTCCCCACTACCTTCAGCCTCACGACATACCCTATTTGGGGATGCCATAGTCTCACTGGCTCTAGATAGTTGGGAGCAGTTGAGACTCAAAATTTAAAAAAATTAAGAAAGTGAAAATCGTCATGTTTTTAGATCGCAGTATTTTCACTTGATTGTGTGTATTGGTGCATATCGACTGTTTTTGGGTCAAAGTCGTTATTCCACTTTTTTGCAAGCAAAATTAGTGCTAGTGGTTTGAACCACTGTCAAGTTTTACACTGTCGCAAATCGATGATTAGCGACATAATGATTTTTTTACCGCTACCAATTTAAATAATCGCCGTCGTTGACAACCGATTCTCGGCCCGTTTCAGCATTTGATCAAATTATGATCAGGTGTCAAGCATAACAGCATGACCGTTATGCTACCACTAAGGGTTAAATTTCCTTGCAAAACATTTACCTAAACACAGTTGATATATAGTCGTATGTATGCACATTCGAAATTGATGTCCTTCAGAAACGTCACTGAAAAACAGCCCTTTGTCTTGCTTACGCCTACTTATTGTTAAATAACCAAAAAGGTACAGCAATTGTACGTATTTGTATTGCTTGCATTCAACATGAGGTTTGAAACATGTTGTATGCAAGCAATGCACCTGTGTGAGTACTGTGTTCCACTCAACATTCACTGCGATATCTATACCTACCTAAAACTTTTACCTCAAAAGAATTAAAAAAATCTGACAAAATAATACAAGTGTCTTCTTTGAGCCAGTGACAACCACTAAAAGGACGCCATTTTTGTCACAACGTGCTCATATTGGTCAATACAATCTACACATCCGCTATCTTAATAATATGTGATGGTGTGATGCGGCTAAGTTAGAAGCCGTGTAGACAAATGCGTCGGGTCTTCACCCAGGCGTCGCGGGCTCAATCCCCTACCATCTAAGTCCTCCATCGTTGAACAAGCAACAGTTTGCCACTATTTTTAATGACGGAAGTAGAAGGGATTCATGTTTCTCTCACGTTTAACTAATATATGGTATATTTGCGGCTCATTCCAGAGTGGTAGATACTCTCAGTATTGCCCTGGTGAAAGACCAACATTGAGAATCGAAACGTTGCTTGAAATGGCTTTAACCGTGTTTGGCGGCCGGATCTGAATAGCCAGGTACTTCTCGATTTTCCTCTTCCCCATCTTCTTCCCCTTCCCACTGGCTCCAGACGGTTGGGAGCAGTCTAGACTCTTGTGCGGTATTCACTATAAAAGCTTTGTTCAGCTTAAATTATTTCGTTTCCGTGTTCAATAAACGAGTTACTACTGTATTCAGCTTTTTATCAATTTAAAGTTTTTCTTTCTTGGAATTGAGTCGAGATTGCGAGATTCGAGTTCCGACAGAATTGCCTTTTTGTATTACTGAATATAATATTTGTCTATTATCTAGTATCTTGATATCGGAAGGTGTAAGCAAATACGATGAATCGTAAATTCTCAATATTAGAGTTGTCTGGGTCGCACAGCCGTCTTTGTTTATCAAATTAATTAAGAATGAGATTTTTTATAATTTTTTTTATAGTGAATACCATACAAGAGTCCCAACTGCTCCCAACCGTCTAGAGCCAGTGAGACTATGGCATCCCCAATCGGCGTATGTTGTGAGGCTGAAGGTTGTGTGAAGGGGAAGGAAAGGGGGAAGAGGGAGGATATTTACACCGTTTGCATTTTTAGAATGGTTTACTTATAATACTTGAATATTAATGTTTTAAGTACCAACATATTAACTGTCCTCAATCTAATTTCCTTTTCTTTGATTTGACAAATATTTTTATATGAATTCATACGTTTCATCTGATTTTTTATACCATTAGCTTTTAGTAAATTGTGTTTTTTTAATCTGTTGATGTACACATGCACTGTTATACCCATATCTAAACCTTTTTCTCTCATGATTTATGATAACGATCATGATTATAGATAGTTTTGATTTGTATACATATTATTTTCTCCTTGTTAGTTAGTCTTATTAGCATAATTAATTTAGTATGAACCGCGCTTGAGGTGAAATATCACAAAACTGCGCTATATAAGTTCACGGTTATACTTATAATTATTGAGAAGTACCTGGCTATTCAGATCTGGTGACCAAACACGGCTAAAGCCATTTCAAGCAACGTTTCAATAATTCTTAATGGTAGACTTTCACCAGGGCGATACTGAGAGTATACACCATTCTGGAACGTGCCGCAAATATATTATATTATAACGCCCGTTTAGGCGTATTATAATATGTATTTACATGACCAGCAACGGGGCGCATCTAACAGCCTAGCAGAGGAAGGTATTTCTAGCGGGAAAGGAGGAATTTACCCGCTGACACTTCGGTTTACCCTTCGTGACGGAAAACACCTCTTGTTTTGTGATTACTTACGTCAGCGTGTTTTAATTCGTAAATAAAGTGATCTACCTAACCTTAAAAACTATCATTTGACAATTACCTACTACATTTATTTATTACAGTTCCTTAGTTCTACAATATATTATTTTATATTAATCAAATGTGTTATGACACGTATTAATTATTAATTTATTTATTAACTTTTTGTTTCTTACATTATTTTTTTACAATACCTACCTCACTAAGTCATAAGAACCTGTTCTGAGGTAAGTGACAGTGAGTACAAGAAGAATAATTTTAAAAAAAATTATGATATTTGTTACTCCTAAAACCACTTTTTCACAGTATTGTTATAAACAATATTATAGCATATAACCTAAAAAACGGTTGACTTATGTCCATTTATGTCGCATATCAAAACGTATGGGCGGAGTCAACGGAGACGCGGGACACGAAGAAAATCCTTAAAATATTTCAAAGCGGTGTGATAATTTGGGAAATTTTACTGTCTCTTTCTTTCTCATGGTGTACGACGTAAAAACATAACTAAAAATTATAACTATGTACTAACGGCTATAATTTATGATCAGTGACTTAGAATTTAGACTAACAACTAAGACTCATGGATATAAAATTATGCCTAATACTGATAACTAGTGACCTAAAACCTTTGAGCGATAATATACAAGAGTGATAGCTTTGCGAAACAGTGTAGTCAGGATTGTTGATTTTTTATTAACTCGGGCGTAGTTAGGATTTTCATAGACACATCTTTTTGCATCCATATTCATAGCACATGTCGACATAATGTTTTATTTATTTGTATAACAACTTTTTCACAGTATTGTTATCAACAAAAATATAGGATATAACCTCAAAAACCGTAGAGCTATGTCGCATAACAAAACGTAGTGGGCGGAGTCGCCGGAGACGCGGGAGACGGAAAACGTGCTGACATACTTAGGTGGTGTGATATTATGTGACAACTTATTTTGTCTCTTTCTCTCACGGTTTACGACGTAGAAACCCGGAGAAATTGATTTATCGTAAATTTGTAAACGTTGGGTAAAAAATATCTAGCTCTCTCTCAATATATATTCTTACTACAAGTTTAAAAGTAACATATTTAAATTTACAAAAAATATATGTAATGGTTGTTGCCCGTGCTGTCAAAACCTAGAGTAAAAAAAAGAATAAGCAATGGTAAACTAAGTATTGCACTTGGACTTCATGTTACATGAGCCGGAATATTGAAAAAAATCTGTAATTGGTAGATATGATATCTTGATCTACTTTTATTGACTCTGGAATTCCGCTTGTCAAAATCTCGAATCAATTATCAAAGTCTCGAATCAATTATTGTTATTGAAATCTCGTGTCATCTTCGCCCCATTGATCATGTTGTCAATCAATTTATTCTATATTCAATTGATCATGTGTGCCACATTTTTTGTATGTACTTTCCATTGTCAATCAGTGAAGAGTATGCCAAATCGATACCCGGTGATGATCGAAGCACTGAAATAATCGAACGATGTTTTGTATCAATAGCTCGAAAGCTGAGTACAACAATTTTAATTCCCTATAAAAAATCACGATTTTTTTTTCTAAGAAAAAAATTGACGATTTTTTTTCCCTAGCACGAAACATCGATATAGATTTCATCGACAATGTCGATGATTTGGAATCGTTCCCGAGCCCGACTGCATATCGCCAACGAGCAAACGACAACTCTCCTCGACTCTTTAGTCGATGTGAACTATATCAATATCGATGTTTCGTGCTAAGGCCCGTGGTGTGTAATTTATAAAATTTTATTAATTTGTAAAGTAAAATAACATTTTTTAATTTATATGTTATTATTGCACAAGTGTTCCCAACTTTCTAGAGCCAGTGTAACTATGGCTTCGCCGATTGGGATATGATGTAAGGCTGAAGGTAGTGGGGAGGGGAAGGAGATGGGGAAGAGGTAGGTTGGGAAGTACCTGGCTGTTAAGAACTGATCACTTACCACGGCTATTGCTATTTCAAGCAGCTTTTCGATTCTGAATGGTGGTCTTTCACCAGGGCGATACTGAGAGTATATACCACTCTGGAGCGTGCCGCAAATATGGTATTTAATATTTCATTTAAAGAATGTGTAAAATAACACATATTACTTAATTTTTTTTTTTGCGCACGCCGGGTTTTAACCCGCGTCCTTAGGATTCGTAGCCTAGGATCTTAACCGCTCGGACACGGAGCGTGAACTAGTGTCATAAACTAAATTCAGGTGTTGTACGCAAAGCGACTGATTTGTGACTAGTTATGCCGTGCGTCGGCCTATTGTTTTTTATCACATGTTGCGGTCTTTGCTTTTCAGAAGAATGTGCAATTGAATATTGTTGACTAGGGAGGTTCACTACCGCAGATAAAAATTCACGACGCAACGGTTTGCTTGGGTCATTGCAACGAGCATTGTTCTTCCTTGCATAATTTTAATGTGAATACTGTACGAGAGTCCCAACTGCCCGAAGCCAGGGGGACTATGGCATTCCCAATTGGGTATGTTGTGAGGATGACGAGAGTGCGGAGGGGAAGGAGATGGTGATGTGGAAGTTTTAATGCCGAGTTTGTAACTGTTGGATCCGAAGCTGCGATGAAACACCGAATGCGTTTCCAGCTTCAGTTAAGATTTGGAAAATAGTGGACTGTAAACGATAAACTATACAACTTGATGGGAGTACTTAATTGTAGCTTGTGGAAAGATTATGGAATGAAGGAAAATTGGGAAACCATTCACTCACTGATGTATTCGAAGTTGAAAGTTCTTCAATTATTCTTACACTATTGTATTGAAACGAAACGGATCACAAAAAAACCACACTTCATTTAGTCTTCTTATTCTTAAAACACCAAATTTATTTTATATTATTTGGTAACAAGGTAAGAACCTTACAAATTATCACTTTGAATTCCAACAGTGACAATAAGCTGTTAAGAAGCTGCGATGAAACACCCAATGTGTTTCCGGCTTCAGATAAATTTGGAAAATAGTGGACTGTAAACGATAAACTATACTACTTGATGGAAATGATTAATTGTAGCTTGTGGAAAGATAATGGAATGAAGGAAAAATGGGAAACCATTCACTCACCGATGTATTCGAAGTTGAAAGTTCTTGAATTCTTCTTACACAATTGTATTGCAACGAAGCGGATCACAAAAAAAAACACACACTTAATTTAGTGTTCTTATTCTTAAAACACCAAATTTATTTTATATTATTTGGTAACAAGGTAAGAACCTAACAAATTATCACTTTGAATTCCAACATGTATTTTAAATGTGTCTATCTATCGTGTAGCTATCTCTAATATTCAATATTTGCCCATGTATAAATATTACCCACATGCTCAGGCATGCCTAAAATTAATACCACATCCAAGTGTTTAAAAAACAATTATGGCTCGTGTCGTGACGAAACTTCGCGCCCCGTCGCCCGTCGACCCGTTTGCCCGCTGCTTATGCTGCTGATGATGATAATATATAACGATTCCGATCAATGAGTATTTAGTTTTGTTACGATTGCGAGAATCCGCTGACCGGAAAGCGCTTTTCTTCTTTGCAAATTCTGCATCGTTCACCGTCTTTTTTTTTTAAATCTGTGTTTATTTTATTACGAAAGTTGTCCGATTTTATCGAAAGTTTTTATCAGTTCTTGGGGTCAATGTATGGAGAGAGAGCTAATTATTTTTACCCAACCTATACAAACTTGCGATAAATCACTTTCTCCGGCTTTTTACGTCGTACACCATGAGAGAGAAAGAGACAGCAAATATAATACACCGCTTCTATGTACTGTCGCGATGATCTTGGGCTCCTGGGTCACCGCGGGACTCCGCCCACATTTTTTTATTATGCCACTAAACTTGACACAACTAAACGGTTTTTTAGGTTATATGCTATATTTTTGTTGAAAACAATACCGTGAAAAAGTAGTTACACGAATAAACAAAAACATTATGTCGATATGTGCTATGAATAGATGTATAAATACCCTAACCTTAGTCTTAGCCACGCCCAGGTCCGCCGAGTCCGGTAAAAATCACCGAAAACTGACTACACTGCCTTGGATGGGTACCACTCTATATACTCTAAGGTTGAATTATTCCGCGGAGGTGGGAACCTTTGGAGATCGCAAGTAGTTTGAAAACTTTGCTCTCATGAGCAAAGTTACATTATTATGCCATTTGTGCTTGACTTTCACCAACCGTTTTTTTTTAAAACTTTATGAGCCATTGAATATATGTTACGAAAAATCTAGTGTCTTGTTTTATCTTATGGATATTTCAAAGCTAAAATGGCGTTGACTTGGAAATTTCTGACTGCGTAAATTACACGATGCCAAAGCTCTCAATCCACGAGTTTTTAGTTGTGACATACAAACAGATTAGTTAATTATTTATTTTATATTTGCAAAAGCAGTTTTACACCAAAACATTGTGAAAAACACAAAAAAATGGTAATCATAATTACACAAAGATTATGGTAAAAAAAGTAGTTTTCAAGAAGTACATGATATAGTTAGAACTTAATAGCTAGTTCTTGCTTAAACTTGTTGTAGCTCGTGTGAAAAATATACAAATTTCGTGCGAGGCAGTTAATTAAACTAGTTAGTCTTCCCAGGGGCATCACCATTGGTAAGTTAGTTCTGCACCTGGGAAGAAACAGAAGCCTGTGTTGGCGGCCTCGCGTGAAATTATCCGGAACACAAAATCCAATTTCCGCCAGGATGTCAGGTATTAATAATACACCGTTCAGGAGTTTATGAGCAAAAAGAAGTAATGCTATTTCCCTCCTCGAACTATGGCTGCAGAGTGCAGATACCTAGCATTCCCGAGATAAACGCTGTTGGAAACAGCCATGGGTAAAAACCAAACTCTCTCATGTAGAGGAACCGTAAAAAAATCTGACGAATTGACGTAATGAAGCCATACGTCATTGATATGATCAATAAATTCATTTTTGTGTATTTTTCAATTGTCATCATGATAATATAATACATGCAGCGAATAAATTAATAAATGACAACAACATAGACTGCACGGATATGTGCTGAAACGTGCGGCCCTCCCTCAGTGTTCACCTTACCCCACTTTACTGCAAATGTTTACTTCTTACCCCATCTTACGAGACTTGATTCCGCATTGATTATTATTACAATGAATTGCCGTTCCTCAATCATCACTCTACTAACTATGGGTATCATTCTCCACTGTCCAGAATGTCGAGACTTGTTAACTCAAGCCATGGTCTTGAAATTTTTGTTAGCAGTCTAAATGATTTTTGTCATTCTTTATGACTCCACCAAATATTGGCTTTGATTTGAATGTTCTTTCTTATATAACAGTAATTCGCCCTGCCCCAACTCACAAGACTGCTCACCATTACCCCACATTTAAACAACTAACCCCACCTTATACCACTTTACCACACATTGTTCCATCTTGCCCCATCTTACGAGAATTTAATCCACACTTTACCCCACGCTATATACTCTCATCCCAGTATTACCCCCACAATGAAACAACTGATCAAACTTTACGCCATCTTACCCCATCTCACAAGACTTTAATTCACCCCGTCTGCCAATATCCAACAAATAGCCAACTAGCCTCACTTGACGTCACGCTGTCCGCTATTACCCCAGTGTTACGATGAAACAACTCATCAAACTTTACGCCATCTTACCCCATCTCACGAGACTTTAATTCACCCCGTCTGCCAATATCCAACAAATAGTCAACTAGCTTTACTTTACGTCACGCTGTCCGCTATTTCCCAGTGTTACGATGAAACAACTGATCAAACTTTACGCCATCTTACCACATCTCACAAGACTTTAATTCACCCCGTCTTCCAATATCCAACAAATGGCCAACTATCCTGACTTTACGTCACGCTGTCCGCTATTACCCCAGAGTTACGATGAAACAACTCATCAAACTTTTCGCCATCTTACCCCATCTCACAAGACTTTAATTCACCCCGTCTGCCAATATCCAATAAATAGCCAACTATCCTCACATTACGTCGCGCTGTCCGCTATTACCCCAGTGTTACGATGAAACAACTGATCAAACTTTACGCCATCTTACCCCATCTCACAAGACTTTAATTCACATTAATTCACTCCGTCTGTCAATATCCAACAAATAGTCAACTATCTTCACTTTACGTCACGCTGTCCGCTATTAACCCAGTGTTACAATGAAACAACTGATCCCTCTTTACGCCGTACTGTCCGTTATCGTCTTGCATTACCTCGACACACCTTATCTCTTATTACTGCACATTGTTCCACCTTACTCCGTCTTGCGAGAATTTAATCCGCGCTGTCCGCACTACCCCACAATTAATTAACGCATCCCGCTTTACGTCATTCTGTCCGATATTACCCTGCGCCGTCCCACCCCGTTACGTCTCGTCCGGCGTTGCCCTAGTGGCATGTAACAGTTTATTTTATGTAACACAGAGTTTCCCAATCTTATAAAGCTAATATGTATACGGAGCAGAGGGGTGGGTGCAATTCTCTGTCTCCCATATAAAAAAAATACATAATGATACTTTACAGAAAGAAAGAAATAACATAAATAATGAAAATATATATTTTCTTGAATTGTAGGTCAATTCTTCGGAACCATTTTTAGTGGCTTAAGTTTCATTAAAAAAAACATATATATATTTCAAATCGTTTGTCGGCTTTCGGTAAATGTATTTTCTCACAACCGAGAATTTTGGCCAAATATTCGCATCCATTAGTTTATCGTATCCTGACTCGTGAGTTCCTGTTTTAAATGATGCTCGCCAGATTTAGTTTTTAACTCGAAAATCACATCTTCACAAGTTGTAGTTTTCTCCTCCAAGCTTGTGACAGGAGCATATTTCGCTCTCTGCAAACCTTTAATTCAGCAGTTTCGTATCTGCCCAAGATAGTTGCGATTATTTTGGGTGCAGATTGTGATTTCTCGACTGAAAACCATATACTCATTGTCATAAATATTTATTGTTCTTTTGTTACTTGTTATATTTGACCTGCTTGCATTTTTAGAATCGTTTACTTATAATACTTGAATATTAATGTTTTAAGTACCAACATATTAACTGTCCTCAATCTAATTTCCTTTTCTTTGATTTAACAAATATGTTGATATGAATTCATACGTTTCATCTGGATTTTTATACCCTTAGCTTCTGGTAAATTGTTTTTTTGTGATCTGTCGATGTACACATGCACTGTTATACCCATATCTGAACCTTTTTTCTCTCGTGATTTATGAAAACGATCATGATTTTAGATAGTTTCAATTTGTATACATATTATATATTATTTTCTCCTTGTTAGTTAGTCTTGCTAGCATAATAAATTTAGTATGAGGCGCACTTGAGGTGAAATATCACAAAACTGCGCTATATAAGTTCACGGTTATTATTATTATTCTTTATAGAAACCTCCCTGGTTCATTATGATTTTCATTATTTCCTGAAAAATGATCACTAACGACATCTACAAAGGATTTTGAGCAGTCAATTAGTTTTTCGGTCGGAGTCCCCATAGATGGCGTTACAATATTTGCCTTTACCGTAGGAGTGGCCTTGACATGCGGTTTCGGATGAACGTCCATAGATGGTACTGCACCATCGACGTGAAGGATTTTGTTTATTTTGTTATGCGGTTGACAGTACATTTGAGACTTTTAATCTCGGAAGTTAGCAATTCGATTTGTTCGTTAATCGACAAGTTCTTACGATGTTCCGATTTATCCTCGAGTTTTTGGATATCGCTCTTGATAAATAATAATAATAATATCTCTTGAAAGTGCAGTTGTGTCAGTGTAATCGAATGTGACCGGCGGTAGTTTACCAATGTTTATAACCGCAAATTAGGAATATTGTTTGGGTCAGTATCTTTCAGAATCTTTATAAGATCAGTGATAATAAGTTTTTTCTTACCTTCACCAACTCTTCTGGAAAAAGTTTCAACACTTCTTGCAAATTGCCTGCGTCGTTTGTTGGTCCATCGGGTCGATCTTTTGTTGGATAAACGCAAGAATCTCTTTGATGATACAAGGGCAGTCTCCGTTATAAGACACCCTCGGTAATTTTTCGTATTATTAATAATTTATTTTAGTTCGCGGAATACGTGTCGCTGTCGCATTAACATGATAACAAAAAAATACTATTTATGACTACAGATAGGAATATACGAGGCCTTTTCAAAAGAAAAGGTGAATTTAGAATTTTCGCAGGCTGTGTACATTCGATTATCGTTTTTTTTTTTGTTATGTTGGTACACATATGTTTATCATATGTTAGCATTATCAGCCATTTAGGATTAGTGGTTTGTTTTTGACAACTGGAAAGGTTAGTCACGTTTTTGTGTGTTCTTCGATTTTTTACTTTTGAAAAAATGGATGAAAGAATATGTATTAAATTTTGCGTTAAAAATGGAATAAAGTGCTCCGACGCACTTAAAATGTTGACCGTGGCATTCGGCGAGTCTACTTTGTTTCAAAAAGGTGTTTATAAGTTGTACAAGCGCTTTACAGAAGGCCGAGAAGATGTTAATGACGATGAGCGTCCTGGAGTTGTGGAAAAACAAATCCTGGATTTTATTCTTTGATCCATTTTTTTTCAAAAGTAAAAAATCGAAGAACACACAAAAATTTGACTAACCTTTCCAGTTGTCAAAAACAAACCACTAATCCAAAATGGTTGATAATGCTAACATATGATAAAAATATGTGTACCAACATAACAACAAAAAAAAACGATGATCGAATGAACACAGCCCGTGAAAATTCGAAATTCACCTTTTCTTTTGAATTTTCGCGGTCCATTTTCATGTCCTCCAAGATACCACCCAATTTCAGAAGCGCTGATTCAATACAACCTCGGGGGGGGTGCCGCACCCCCCCCGCAAACAGTCGAGGGCCAAAAATAGACCAATCATATGGCACCCGCTGTGTTTACGTTTTAATACTTTATTGCCATATAAGCCAAACTGTCAACTGCAGTGTTTGAAATTGGAATAGAATAAATTCAAATACTGCACGTAATCAGAGACAGGTTTTTTTTTAGCACGAATAATACAATATTACTTTTTTTTTACCTGATGGAATTTTATCTCTACCGAACCTGGATCGCGCGATAAAATGTGTAACATTGTAAAAGCGTTCAACGGAGTTTCCGTTTCAATCAACAGGCTGTCATCATTCGGAGACGTTTTTAAGTTGTGACAAACTCTTTCTAATCTTTTTTCTTAGCTTTTCAACATGTATGGCAATTCTATATACAATAATAAACCCTAACGTAGATTATCCTAACTTATTTTTTATTATAATGACAGTTGTGCTTGAAGTTAAACGATCCTGCGTACCGTGACACATTTTTAAGCACTAAGCTAACACAATCTACCCTAACCTAACCTCGCTAGTTAAAATACTCTTGTCTGTGAATTAAAACAATTACACGCACAATACAAATACATTTAAGCTAACACTAACCGTTTTAAAATTTTTCGCATATTGATATAATTTATAATTTCCCAACTTTTCTCTTTTTTTCTCCTCCCCCACTCCATTCAGTATCACAACATACCCCAAATGAGAATGCCATAATCCCGCTGGTCCCAGGCAGTTGGGACTCTTGTGCGGGTAAAAAAAACTATTTTTATAAGTTAACACAAGCCGTCATAACCACAAGTTGCACTACAAATCTTTTCTATGTATAAGGTATTGAAGCCAATGATATTTTATAATAAGTTGTGATATGTTATTTTTAATGCAACACATAAGGTTAGCTCACCAGGGTCGCGAATCTATTTCACGCTCTGAATTGGGATATTTTTTTTAATGATTTTTCTTCTTTTTTTTTCAGAAAGAGGCGTGCGTTAGGCGGCCATCACGCATGCACTCCCATGCCGGCCACCATCGACTATCTTTAGTAGTAAGTAAATAATTATATTTAAATACAATTCAACTAACCGAAATGTCTGCAATGCAATCCTCGAACCCTAGTTCAAGGTTGTAAAAATCTAGAAATAATTGGTCATTGGTTGACTTGTGGTTTTAGTTTAAATTTTAGCACTCTTTGGTACACAGGTAATATACAAGTCAAAATATGATTAATATTATTTTTTTAAATCCAGGTGGGCGGCACAGTCTCACCCCTGCGGTTGGGAGCTTGCGGATTAATATTATTTTTTAAATCCAGGTGGGCGGCTCTGGGAGTCGCCCAGAGCTCCACCAACCAGCCAGGGGCCCCCACACCCTCTGCACCCTCTTCACCCCCTTCATCATCAGCCCCCGCCCGGGGGAGTGCCCATACGGAGGGCCAAGGACTTGCTGTAAGTTAAAAGTTGTCATTGTCATTCAAACAATCGCCATTTAGCTTTTTGTTTTTACATTTGCAAAGTACCCGTTTAACCGATTCCCGACCCGTTTGAGCATTCTATCAAATTTTGATCAGCTGGCAAGTAATAAGTGTGGATGACTTTTACGCTTTACCACTGATCATAATTTGATAAAAACCTGAAATCGGCGTTCAACGGGGACCTTGCTAATGTAGAGAAAATACAAAATGGCGCTGATAGATGAATTGTGACAATGTCAACCTTTTAAGGGTGTTGACATTTTCTGGTTTGGCAACATAAGTGCTACCACATAAAATTGGTTTTAACGCAGTGGATTTCGCGTAAAGATAACAAAAATATGTCACGGTATGTTTAGATATTAGGCTGTATATAAAATGATGTTAGGCTTCAAACATTAACAGAATATAATAAATATTACGATAATAAACATGCATCTATAAAAACGTACTAGATAAGTGTGCCTCGTGTATGTTGTCTTCTGTCACCGAACATATTTCCATATTCAAATCTCCACTCCGATTGTCAAATATTCTCATGTATTTACATTCATTTACTACGCACACATTAATTAAGTAAGTAAGATTTAATAGGTATTTATGAAGTTATTTAAGTACTTTTATTGAAGAAAAAAGGTTTTCCCCTAGTGGCACGTAAATGTCGCTAGCAATAAATACACAGTGAGTGGGATTTAATTATTTAAAAATGCGAATAATCCATTTTAAGTGCCAAAAATTTAATCTAAATGCTATAATTTTTTCTCGTGTGCAATTATTATTTTTCAATGTTCAATTATGTTTTTTGAAGTGGAATAAATTAAATTATATTCAACCCTGGTATAAACAAAAGTTCAATCAATCACCATCCATTCTCAATGAATCCACAAAGTGTGCCAGCTTTTTTTTAATCAATCTCGCAGGAGATTGTGATGATGCAGCAGATAGCGTATTAGTTCTGAAAAATGCCTCATTGTGTTATATTGATTTATTGTATTATTTTTCTCTTTTTGCAGGTGTGATGGAAGACGGTGGTCTGTGGCATCGCTTCCTTCATCAGGCTATGGCACTACTCCAGGCAGTTCCAGCTTATCAGTAAGTCCCACGATTCTTCAATAATCAATCATAATATATTATATTATTTTTCTGCATTCAGTGGCGTGCACAGAGTTTTTGATCAGAGTAGGCAGTTGGAAAAACAGGGTTTATTGATAATAGAGACAAGTACTGACAAATATCACTGATTGCTATTGGATTTGTTTTGTAAAAGACACTAACAAAGATACTAACACAAACGAGCCACTGGAACGCGCACAGCATACATATTTTACGTAGTTTAGTGAACATAAAATAATCTACTCCAACGTTGGCTGCGTTTGAGCATATCTAGTTACTGCTTTCGAGGCGTTACAGTAGGAAGGTCGGTAAGGCGCTTACGGCCGTGCGATTAGCTACATTTTGCGTATATCTTTCAAAGTGTAGATTTATTTTTTGCAATAATTTCATTTTATTTAATCCGATATTATACATATTTTTATACGAGTATGTCATGGGAGGCAGCGCTTATGTCAATCAGGAGCAAAGCTAAAAAATCTCCAATCCCTGGGCAGCCTTATAAACCAGACCCCCACCAATGTTCTTATTCCAATATGCACATGGTAAAGAAAATTGTGACAAATATTTTAGCTTCTTTGTCTGGTAGCATTATTGATTCAAGATGGTCTGCATAGCTCTTGTAAACACTCAGGCCATAGGGCCTTTCTATGTTTTAACTTATGCCTTGGATAGTACCTATTCCCTTTTATAAAGTTCACCATGGTTTTCGTCGGTCATATTTCCTGGTTCCACATCATGGTATTCAACTCCCAAGGAATCTGAGCCTTATTGCCATTGTCTCCCACTGTCCCATGGTGCTTTCCACTCCCAACAGCTACACGTGTCTCCTGAGGTGGCAGTGTCCTGTTAATAGTCCTAGCTCCCTCAGTGAGTTTCATCTATGTATATTAATTAGTTTGGACCGTTTATTAGCACTTTATATTGTCTTATTCTAAGTGCTTTCACACATTTACTTTCCCTACTTTGATGACTGTATTTTGCGTGGTTTTTGCAGTCACAATGCTCGTCCCAAGAGCGTCTACACCAGATGGCCCTGGGGGCTGTGGAGGATGGAGGAAGGGGGGCCCTACGGAGACACAGCCCTGCCCCGGCCCACCCGGCCAGGTGCGCTCACTGCTCTGCGGCGCACACCAACAACATCAGGTAAATATCAATCATTTAAATCATTGAAGTGCAGAACGCCATCAGACATTTTAAAGCGGCGAAATTTAGGCCTTAGTGATAACTTAACAGTCATGCTGTTAAGCTTGACACCTGATCATAATTTGATCAAATGCTGAAACGGGCCGAGAAGCGTTGGTTGAAGGGGGTGATTATTTGAAGTGGTAGCGGTAGAAAAATCATAATGGCGCTAATCATCGATTTGTGACAGTGGCTTAAACAACCACCACCCAACCAAATTTGGAATAATGCCTTTGACCTAAACACATTCCATATAATTTATTATTTATATACTAACGGAATTGTCCAATTACAAAAAAATACACAACACGAAATGGGAAAAAATAGCAACAGAGATAATAAAATAGACCAAAAATATACGTTAGAAAGAACATTTAAGTCAAAGCCAAGTTAAAGTCAAGGTTTTGGTAGAATCGTAAAGAATGAAAAAAACTATTTAGACTGGTACCAAAAATTTCAAGACCATGTGTTGAGTTAACAAGTCTCGACATTCTGGGCAGTGGAGAATGATACCTATAATTAGTAGAGTAATGATTGAAGAACAGCAATTCATTGTTTCTGAGTCTACGGCAAGGAATATTAAATCATATGAATAATCGAAAGAATAATACAAAGATAATAACATGAAAATACAGTAATAATTTTTTTTTATTAAAAGGCGTGCATTAATGTAGTTTCTATAAGAAATTGTCCAAGAAAGCGAAGCTAGCAGTCCATAATGGAGTGCTTATACCTACCCTGATATATGGCAGTGAGGCATGGAACTGGCAGAGGAAGGACGAAAGTAGACTGAATGCTGTGGAAATTAGATCCCTGAGACGTATGTGCGGTAAAACCACGTATGACCGTATTAAAAATGTGGATATCCGGAAACAATGCAAGGCTGATGTGAGCGTAATGAAGAGGATCAAGAAAGGGACGCTTAGATGGTTTGGGCATGTAGAGCGAATGAACGAAGAAAGGAGTGTGAAAAGAATATATGATGCGAAAGTGAATGGAAGAAGAGTGGTCGAGGACGCCCGAGGAAGACATGGCACGATCAAGTAAATCAAATACTTGAATCGGGTCATGTGAAGAGTATGTATGAGATGTGAATGAATGAGTGTGTGCCAAGACAGAGTTGTATGGCGGTCGGTCCCCTCTACCTACCCCCATGGAGAAACGGTGTGATGGTTAGTTAGCTAGTTTGACCGAAAACTAATATCATTTTAATTTGTTTGTTTTAGCGGATCCCAAGGTTCTGGTATCAACCAGTGGCAGTCGCTGTCCGATTCGGGAGGCTCTGGAAGTGGAGGGGCGGGAACAGATTCACCACAAAGTCCGTTCCGAAGACCGAGGAGTAGAAGTCTGAGGTGAGACAATCAACCAAAATAAATACCTTTATTTGAAATTAGTAATTGACACAAAACACTACCGCCTTGTAATATCTTGATGGGTTTGGATCTTCAGGACAGACCTGAACATCTGCCCTGACGATGAACACTGTAATAATAATAATAATAAAGTTTTATTCCGGAAGGTATGCAGGAGTAGTGCAATGCAATACCTTCCATAATTGATATCAATACATAGTAATTACAATATTAACAAATAAAAATGAACAGAAATTCATGAGAAAAAATAAATAAATATATAAATAAATATATTTTTTTAAATAATACAAGTAAAAAATATTAATGGAGGATATTAGGCCTCATTTCTGCAAAACGCCATCAAGAGGGAGTCCATCCTGGCAGCGCTAAGATTGATGGGGCCAATAATTTACTCCAATGCGCTTCTATGCTTGAATTCTGTAATGCTGTCCCAAACGTTCGCTAAATGAGAATAAAGCACAACACAGTATAATAACTCAAAAACCTATGACGATAATACCTTTGACCATGAGAATCTTAAATCTTATCTTATGACGGCCTCCGTGGTCGAGTTGTGAGGCGCTCGACTACGGATCCATAGGTCGCGGGCTCAAACCCGGCGTGGTATGTTGTATATTTGCGGCACCTTTCAGAGTGGTAGGATACTCTTGAGTATCGCCCTGGTGAAAGACCACCATTCAGAATCTAAACTTTGCTTGAAATGGCTTTAGCCGTGTTTAGTGACCAGATCTGAATAGCCAGGTACTTCCCAACCTTCCCCTTCCCCACATCCTTCCCCTCCCGACCACCTTCAGTCTCACAACATACCCCAATCGGGGTTGCCATAGTCTCACTGGCTCTAGACGGTTGGGAGCAGTTGGAACTCTTGTGCGGGTAATATTATTATTATTCACTATAGAAGAAAACAAAATCTACCACTCTGTCCAATTATCAATGACAATACTAAAACACTGTGTTTTTTGTTTAGTTCTCCGGCCCGCTCGCCGGTTTCCGGAGACGACCAGGTGGCCGCCATGTCGGCCCTGTTTGCCAGCCGTTTCCCTCGCGCCCAGCACCACATGGAGGCCCGGCTGAGGAGGCTAGCTGCAGAACCACCTCCCAGATCTGCTCCGCCCATTGTGAGATTCGTGCATCACCAGGTACGGATAGTGTATAGTGATATATTGATAGTGTCTCATTGCCCCATCTGGTTACAAGCTTCTGAATGCTACTGCTATTATAAATATTTCAAAATAAAGCCATCCGGTTAGCCCTGGGAGCCCTAAAACTGAAAAATATTCATCCATCATCAGGTACAGGTAGTGTCTATGTTGTATATTTGTGACACCTTTCAGACGAAAGACCACCATTCAGAATCTAAACTCTTGCTTGAAATGACTTTAGCCGTGTTTAGTGACTAAATCTGAATAGTCAGGTACTTCCCGACCTTCCTCTTCCCCATCTCCTTCCCCTCCCACTACCTTTAGCCTCACAACATACCCCAATCAGGGATGCCATAGTCCCACTGGCTCCAGACGGTTGGGAGCAGTTGGTAATCTTATACGGTACTCACTATAAAAAAGAACAAGCTTTTGAATGCAACAAAGATTATGAATATTTCAAAATAAAGCAATCTGGTTAGCCCTAGGAACCCCAAAATTGATGAGATTCGTCCGTCATCAGGTACATGTAGTGTATCATTGCCCTATCTGGGCGCACGCTGCCAAATGTCACTCGTCATTCTGTATTCTGTTCGTTGTCTGTACAATGAAATACCGATTTATGTTAAATATAACTTTACCAAATCTTTTTACCTTTTTCTGCAGGTTTTGGAAATGGCGAGAGACTGTCTGCACAAGTCGGAGACCAAGCAGATTACGAGTCGGTACTTCTACGACATGACGGAGAACTTGGAACGTCTTCTGCAGGAGGTAAGAACCTATAACATAATATTTATTATTTATAAACTAACTGACTATTGTCCGATTACAAAAAAATACACAACGCGAAATGGGAAAAAGAGCAACAGAGAAAAAACAAGTACATACATAATATTATAATGAAGAAATGACAAAAATAGGACAAAATATACATGAGAAAGAACATTCAAATCAAAGCCAAGGTCAAGTCAAAGTTTTGGTAGAGTCGTAAAGAATGACAAAAATCATTTAGACTGGTACCAAAAATTTCAAGACCATGGCTTGAGTTAACAAGTCTCGACATTCTGGACAGTGGAGAATGATACCCATAATTAGTAGAGTGATGATTGAGGAACAGTATATATATATAATATCATTGGTTCATATTCAACCTTAACTACTTAAACCAATATATTATTATTTAGTCTATGTTTTCTATTCTACGGTGGGGGTCATAGTTGGAAATTATGATTCTTTGAGGCAGTTTAAGGCCTCTGGCGTCGCCTTGTGGGACTCGTCCATTCCTGGGCGAAATGCAAGATGTGTGCATTCGTCAACTGTTTTCTCGTCAGTCTGCGCCTGACTGAAATCACACATCGTCGGATTTTTTCCCATCTGTGTAGAGTGCGCCATATGGGCACAAAGGCTGTGGGGTACCATATTAAATTTTGTCCAGTAGTCCAATATTAGATATTTTTCCCACAAACTAAATATGTTGATACATATTTGTTACACAATGAAACAATAGTATTTATAAATTGGTTTGTAGTGATTGTTCTGCATTTTATATTGGTAAAACGAACCGTGATGTCAATGTTAGAATCAAAGAACATCTTAGATGTTTAAATAACCACAGTTTTTCAGAATTCGCCAATCATTTTATTAAAAAGGTCATGCCTTCAATAAAAGCACCGGTGCTCATATTCTCCTTAAAAGCGGTCATGGCAACAGATCAATATTCATATCAAATTATAATTACAAAGCAAAGTAAAAAGGAACAAAAAAACAATTGTGTGAGAAAATGTATGTTTGACAAATAAAAATTAAACCTTTGAAGTTTTAAAGCAAGCATTGATGACAGAATATATATAATCGAATGGAAAATTTAATAAAATAAACACCTAAAGTGCATTAAAATGTAGTATATTGCGCGGACAGTTTGACCGACAGAGTGGCTGACACGGTGCCACCTATAATATTATTCCATTTGCGCCGAGAAAGTTCACCCAAGTTTGACCGACAAAAAAAACTCTATAAATTCACTTCATTTTCATCAAAGTAAATTTCAAAATACGTATTTATATCTATTCTATTAAATAAAACCTAAAAACGCAAATGCATTTTTTTGTCATTTAAAAAAAAAAACGATATTGGCGGTCAACGTGTTAATAATCAGTTAAATTTTCCCAGTAGTCCAATATTAGTTATATTATCCGTAAACTCATAAAATTTCTCAATATTCTTTAATCACCTTCTCAGTTAACGTTTTGCCTCTTTCATTTCATATTATCTGTCTCTTTCTCTCTGTCCTTTTGTTATAATTTTAAAGTTATTCTTTTGTTTTCTTACTGTTTGTATGAGTATATATAACCACATACGAGTACTTTATATTTTTTGTTTAGTTTAATTTTGTACCCTGATGATGCTTAGGCTAAGTGAAACCGATCGGTCGTAAAAATTAAAATTAAATCTGTGGTCTTATACCAAGTTATTATTTAATTTTCAATAAATATGTCAAACCACAAAGTGATTGCTTTCTACGAAAATATATGACTTTTTCCATTGTTTTTCAGACACGGGATAAGTCTGAAGATTCCGCCGCAGTAGGTCGAGTATCCGCCCTAGTCACTAGGCTTCCTGCTGGCCGTCTCCCGACCGGCCCGACTCCTGGAGTGTCTGGAGTTTGATCCGCAGCAGTTTTACCAGCTCCTGGAGGCTGCGGAGGGGCGCGCCAGGGAGACTCAAGTAAGACTTGCTCTTTTTCCTTCCCTCTGCCTATTTCATTTAGCCTGGAACTCAAGGTGTAGTGCACCATCAATTATTGCTGAAAAGAATCGCTCACAATATCCTTCTGAACTTGAAAGAATCTTTTCTTCATTTGTACGACCTTCGCCAAACTATGCAAGCCAAGTGATTTGTGAAAAACAAATTTTCTTTTTAGACCGGACTGGTTTCACCTTATCACGGGCATCTTCGGACTGGTACAGTTTTAAGTGTATCTATATAAATAAATTTAATTTAATTAATTGTGTGTCATCACATTTTATTCATATAAAATTAATATATAGTAAATTTGCAGCACGTTTCAGAGTGGAAAATACAAATAAAATGGTAAATACTCTAAGTATCGCCCTGGTGAAAGACCACCATTCAAAATCGAAACTTTGCTTAAAATGGCTTTAGTCGTGTTTGGTAACCAGATCTGAATAGCCAGTTACATTCCAAACTTCCTCTTCCCCATCTCCTTCCCATCCCCACTACTTTCAGCCTCACAACATACCCAAATTAGGGATGCCAAAGTCCCACTGGCCCTAGACGGTTGGGAACAGTTGAGACTCTTGTGCGGTATTCATTGTAAAAATATTTAAAAATGTCCGGAATGGACGCTTATTGAGTCTATATCAAACAGGATTTTGTTTAATTGCCGACAGGGGCGGCTTTACAATCACATTCAAATACACCTTGGGGTAGTTTTATTACCTTCTGAGAGATGAGTTAGATGCACCTGTGGTTATTTAAAAAAATTATATAATGTCTATAGTTGTCAGCTTTATTTTTAACAGTTAGCTATTTTTTAATTTACCTCTTTGATTTTCCCATCTCTTGTAATGTATTTTATAGAAGGTATGTTTACATTTGTGGATTGGTAAAATATCTTGTAATAATATATACTTTTTAACCGCTAAATAAATACATTTAAACAGTCATCCCTAAGCGGCACATTTTTTGTTTACGCATTTTTGGTCGAATGTTATTTTTAAAATGACCCTTTTAAGAAAACAAAATCATTATGTGACTTATGAACTATCCTAAAATCATCCTCCAACACCAAAGTATCAATAAACATTCACTTGAGATAAGCCCAAATTAACATAACGCTGTAATTATGTTAATGTAAACAATCGCGTCCAATTTTCAACCGAGAGAAGGCCATCTATATGGACGCTCTACAGAATTCCCATCAAACGGGCTGCCGAGATTTGGCTCTCGGTTTTATTATTTTATAAGATAAACAATGACGACAATTTGACGGCCTCCATGGTCGAGTGGTAAGACGCTCGACTACGAATCCAAAGGTCGCGGGTTCAAACCCGGCGTGCGCCAATAACTTTTATTTAATTAATATGTGTCATAACACATTTAATTCATATAAAAATAATAAAAAGTATATTTGCGGCACGTTCCAGAGTGGTAGATACTCTTAAGTATCGCCCTGGTGAAAGACCACCATTCAGAATCGAAACGTTGCTTGAAATGGCTTTAGCCGTGTTTGGTGACCAGATCTGAATAGCCAGGTACTTCCCGACCTTCATCTTCCCAATCTCCTTCCCCTCCCCACTACCTTCAGCCTCACAACATACCCTATTTTGGGGATGCCATAGTCTCACTGGCTCTAGACGGTTGGGAGCAGTTGAGACTCTTGTGCGGTATTCATATAAAAATAAAAAATAAAATTTTAAAAAATTAAGTAGTTGATAAAAATTTTCAGAGATGTCCTTGCACAAATAAATATTATTATTTTTAAAACAAATTTCGCCCGAATACGGCACACATGTACTCGGAAAAACAAAGTCAAAACTTGAAAATGACTTGGGTCAGTCGCCGCGTGGTGCGAACGATTTGTAGAAATGACTAAAGTCACTCGCCGCGGTGAAAGAGTTAATAGGTTTAGTGTTTGATCGTAACTTTATAGTACAATGATGTATCAAATCTACCTTCCAAAGGTACACAAGCATTAGTTAGGTAGGCAATGTTTGTTACTTAGTTTCTCCAAAGGCAAAACAAGAGTTCAGGTATAATAGTGATTATAAATCTGTTACTTTGGTATTAGTTTCAGCTTATTTACTTTTGTTATATTTCCAGGGTGTGATGTCCGACCTGCCCCAGTACATAATCCACAAGCTGGGGCTCAGCCGAGACCCGCTGCAGGAGGAGCCCCCACCTCCTCCGCCCCTGCCACCACCGCAGGCCTTGCCCCCCGAACATTCGTCCCCAAAGTAAGTAATGGGAGAATGTTAAAGCTGCGGAAGACATTGCACGATCAAGTGAATAATAAATGACCATTAGATTCGGGTCTCGTCAAGAGTCAGAATAACAGAAGAGCATGAATATGAATGAAGCAAGGAGCATGCACCGAGATGGTTGTGTCGCGATCCATTCTGCCCACCCCTCATGGGAGTGGTAGATACTCTAAATATCGCCCTGGTGAAATACCACCATTCAAAATCGAAACGTTTGCTTTAACCTTGTTTGGTGACCAGATCTGAATAGCCAGGTACTTACCAACCTTCCTCTTCCTCATATCCTTCCCCCCCTCCCCACTGCCTTCAGCCTCACAACATACCCCAATTGGGGATGCCATAGTTTCACTGGCTCTAGACGGTTAGTAGCAGTTGGGACTCTTGTGCCGTATGGGAAACAGCGTGTTAGTTAGTTTTTAATATATATAAATATTATATTAAAAATTTGTAATTATTTATACGGCGCTGTTTCCGTCATCCCAAGGGACGAAGTTCTTACTTATTTATATATATTTTTTTATTATTTAAATTTAAAAAGAAAGGCGAACATTCCCGGGTTACGAATAACCTGATAATATTTGAAAAACTCTTACTGCCATCATAATAAGCGGAAGATGTTGCTTGTGCATTGATGGAGGACTTAGCCAGCAGAGGAATCAAACCCTCGACTCCCGGGTGGGAATCCAACGCGTTTGCCGTAGCAGGCCCCACAGCTTGGAATAACCTCCCTTCACATCTGCGAAAGATTGACAGCTCAACTGAGTTCAGAGCAAAACTAAAGACACACCTTTTTAAATTATAACACCCACAATAACGTCAATTTGCTTCACTAGAGTTTTGATCACTCAGTCCGAGTGCTATACATAGTTTATATATATATATAGAACACACAAAAACGTTACTAAAATTTCCAATTGTCAAACACAAACCACTAATCCAAAATGGCTGATAATGCTAACATATGATAAACATATGTGTACCAACATAACAAAAAAAAAAACGATAATCGAATGTACACAGCCCGCGAAAATTCAAAATCCACTTTTTCTTTTGAACAGGCCATGTATGTATATATATAAGTGTTAATGTAAATATGTTAGTTGTAAGTCACTTGTTATTAGTCAATAATAAGTCTCAGTTTTAATATTATGTTAATTAAGCTGTAAAGCGCCCTTGAGGTGATATTTCTGTCACGAAAACGGCGCTATATAAATCAACCAACTATTATTATTTTTATTTGTCCACTCAGCTACCGACCGGTTTATTTTATAAGGATTCATAGTACACAATAAGCAGTCGATTAACAAAGTTGATTTGTGTCAATTAGGATTCAGATGTAAATTTTATGAATGTGTTTGATATTTTTGTGATAATTGACTAAGTTTTTTTTTTTCCCAGGAACAAAGCGAGAAATGGTGGAACGTCGCCAACGGAGAGCGACTACCAAGTGATAAAACTGATCTCAAACGGCGCCTACGGGGCCGTGTATTTAGTTAAACATAAGCAGACGCGACAAAGGTAAGTCCTTATTCCCGTCATCATAAACCGTTAATAATCCCGTTAAAAACTAAACTCGTATTGCTACCGTGTTGTGTTTTAAAACCGTTTATTGTCATTTCCAGGTTTGCAATGAAGAAGATAAACAAGAATAATTTAATGTTAAGAAACCAGGTGGAGCAAGTGTTCGCCGAGCGAGACATCCTCAGCTTTGCCGACAATCCCTTTGTGGTAAGCGCATCTATATCAATGTTAGTAATAAACTTAGACTAGAATCCACAGAAAAAAAAAAAAGAGTTTATTGGTGCGACCGAGATACGAACTAGTTGAGATATTGCACCGACCTTCAGAAATGTCGCATTACTTCACTGCATATTTTGTTTTTTAAATTATTACAATTATTTCACTTTTTTCCGCAAGGGGCATCCATTTTTATTTTGTTAGCGCAATGCTTAAACCAAATTAAATTGCCAATAGATGGTGTCAAAGAAACTTCCTACGTTACTGTCATTTGGTATTCATTACTGTACGTCACCTGACTGCAGGTTACTCTAGCGTGTCGGCTATTCGTTGACTTATGTATTAATAATATATAACGTCTTACAATAAAGTCAACGTCAGTGTTTTAACATGCATACTAGTTATTTACGTAATAATGTTGTCATTCAAATACCTTACAAATTTGAATGAATATTTTCTCCCCTAGGTATCAATGTACTGCTCGTTTGAGACTAGGCGCCACATGTGTCTCGTGCTCGAGCTGGTGGAGGGGGGCGACTGCGCGGCGTTGTTGCGCGCCATCGGGGGCCCCTTGCCGCCCGACATGGCTCGCTTCTACTTTGCGGAGGCCGTACTTGCCGTGGAGTATCTTCACAGCTACGGCATTGTGCATAGAGATCTGAAGCCTGACAAGTAAGTGCCTTGATGGTTGAAATCCGATTAACAACTGTTTGTAATTGAAACATTTTGATTCTTAAGAAGACATCAAATAAAGATTTGGAGTGTAATGAAATTTTCTACTGCATCTGGGGGGAGATTACATTTATGATCATCGCTGGAGGAGATATGAAATCTTTGTCGCATCTTGGGGAGATATAACATTTTTGGCCTACTTTGGAGGGGGGAGATGATGAAAATTTTGGTCATCTGGAGGGAGAGATGACATTTTTGGCCTACTTCGGTGGGGAGGAGATGATGAAATTTTTGGTCTGTAGGGAGAGATGACATTTTTGTCCTACTTCGGAGGGAGACGATGAAATTTTTGGCCACCTAAAAGGAGAGATGATGATTTTGGCCACCTCTGCGGGGAGATGATGAAATTTTTTAGCAACCTCTGGGGGAGATGTTGAAATTTTTGGCTACCTCCGGGGAGATGATGAAATTTTTGGTCACCTCTGGGGAAAGATGACATTTTTGGCCACCTCTGGGGGGAAAGGAGAGATGATAATTTTGGCCACCTCTGCGGGGGGATGATGACATTTTTAGCAACCTCTGGGGGGAGTTGCTGACATTTTTGCCCACCTCTGGGGGGATATGATGAAATTTTTGGCAACCTCTTTAAACCTTTGGTCACCAATTATCACGGCTAAAGTATCCTTTTCCGACATGAGGTTTAAGGCGTAATTAATTATATTATTTTGGAGGCAGACTTTGGCGATTTGGTCTACATATTGTGAAGCATGTCTCAGTATGTATTCCCAGAGTGCTTTAGAATTTAAACTTTTATCGACACTGTGTGACATTAAGCATATTTATCAGAGAAATTAAAAAAATCAATCAACATACGTACATATTTACTAGCTGTCAAATTACTAAGGAAAAAAAATGTTGAACCTTTAATTGATATAACTTTTTCTTTTCTTTCAGCCTGCTCATCACAGCTTTAGGTCACATCAAACTCACAGATTTCGGTCTCAGCAAGATGGGGCTCATGTCCCGTGAGTATTATTTTTCACATCGTCGTAATATTTAATAATACTTTAAATTGCAGTTTAGAAGACTGTCACGAACTTGTACACCTATGTGTGGAATATTTTATTTTTATTAGTTAGATATGTGTAATTAATTTTAATACCCGTCCCTGTTTCTTTTTTTTGTTGCAATGCAGTGGCGACCAACCTTTACGAAGAGTATGTGGAACGGGAGACTCAGCAGTTTTCCGACAAACAAGTGTGCGGCACGCCTGAATACATCGCCCCTGAAGTGATATTAAGACAGGTAGAATTTTCTTTCAATTTTCTTTAATAGTAATTTTTGGTGACTTAGGTAATATGAGTTACCTCCAACTTTAGTTTACCCCAGTCTATTTCACCTCCCCTATTCCATTCCCCAGTATCAAAGATGCTACAGAAACTCAAAGGAAACTTATTCACCCTTTTAGCTTCAGAGCTTTTATAGCGAATACTGCACAAGAGTCCTAACTGCTCCCAACCGTCTAGAGCCAGTAGGACTATGGCATCCCCAATCGGGGTATGTTATGAGGCTGAAAGTAGTGGGAAGGAAAAGGATATGGGGAAGAGGAAGGTTGGAAAGTACCTGGCTATTCAGATCTGGTCACCAAACACGGCTAAAGCCATTTCAAGCAACGTTTCAATTTTGAATGGTGGACTTTACTTATAATATAATAGTATCTACCACTCTGAATCGTGGTGCAAATATACTTAACATTATTTTATATGAATTAAATGTGTTATGACACATATTAATTAAATTAAAGTTAATTGCGCACGCCGGGTTTAAACCCGCAACCTTTGTATTCACAGTCGAGCCTCTTACCACTCGACCATGGAGGCCGTCAAAGAGCTGATAATAATAGCCTCACAGCACCGATTTGTCGGCACAAACTTGTATGAATCACATAAAAGACAATGACATAGGAAACATTGTGTCGATGAGTGAACCTTTTAAACCAAATAAATCCATTTTTTAAACATTTTTCTTCATAGATTTTTGATGAAAAAAGGCTGAGGCCAAAGAGTAATTAATTTTTTATTTTTTTATTTATGTAGGAACCTTTGTTTGATATTTCTAGGGGTATGGAAAGCCAGTGGACTGGTGGTCCATGGGAGTAATTCTGTATGAGTTCCTGATAGGCTGCGTTCCATTTTTCGGCGAGACTCCGGAAGAACTGTTTGCACATACTGTCAATGGTAAGAAAAACAATGTTCTTGAAGTGAAGATTCTGTAGAATTTATTAGCCTCTTCAAAATCACGACATTTAGTATTCATAATAACGTTCCTCTTCTTCATGTAGACAGATTGTTTTAACATCTGCAACGCCGGATTCCCGCAAGGTCGTAACTTTATAACTGTAATATCGTAATAACTCACTTGTGTTTTACAAAATGATGTTTTTGTTAATTATGCTATCTTCCCAGTAGGCACCAGGCAGTCATTATTATCTTTTAGGAGTTTTTATCCTTTTAAACCTGTTTTTGCATATTTAAATGAACCGTAATCGCTTGTCAACAAAATAATCAACCCATAGAGATATTTTGCATTGCGTTAAGTTGGGTACAAGTCGAGTAATACATATTCAAAGTTTGCTTACGTCAGTACGGCTGAAAAAAAAACAATTTTCAAAGTGGCGTTACTGTTTGTATTTACAGGAAAACCTCACGCAGTTTCATTTTTGACAAAAACTTTGTTTTGTAAAACACAAGTGAGTTATTACGAAATAGCAGTCAGCAAGGTACGACGGAAGTTGTACCTTGTGGGAATCTGGCATTTCAAAGGTAAACAGTAAGCAGAAGAGAACAAGATATATTTATTAAATAGCTTGGTAAAGTGCATTAACTTTGGGAGGTGATTCTACATGATAGTACAAGTGAAAAATAAAAATAAAACATATTTAAACAAATGAAAAAATAATTTTGTGTAAGACCACACATATAATTTAAAAAATTATGACCGATCGCTTTCGCTTAGCTTAAGCATCATCAGGGTACAAAATTAAACTAAACAAAAAATACAAAGTGTGCGGTTATATATACATACAGAGGGCGAACAAAATATAAAATAACAAAACAATGAGAAAACAATAGAATAACATTTAAACTATA
This sequence comes from Drusus annulatus, assembly GCA_022651775.1. Taxonomy (NCBI): domain Eukaryota; kingdom Metazoa; phylum Arthropoda; class Insecta; order Trichoptera; family Limnephilidae; genus Drusus; species Drusus annulatus. Next base: position 134,803 of record JAGWCC010000154.1, on the reverse strand, counting down.
ACAAAGGAACATAGAGAAAGAGACAGAAAATATGAATTGAAAGAAACAAAACGTCAACTGAGAAGGTGATTAAAGAATAATTATAAATTTTATGAGTTTACAGGAAATATACCTAATATTGAATTACTGGATAAATTTACCTGATTATTAAGAATGTGACAATTAATTAAACTTTTTTAAAAATTATTTTTCACTTCTTTAAATATGTCAAACCACAAAGTGATTGCTTTCTACGAAAATATATTTTTTTAAATTACCTGTTTACATGGGATCATTATAATTTGAGCTATCTGTAATAGAAATTGCATATTGTACAATACACCAAATTCACAGTCAATTGATAATCCACTGTGAAGAGAGATTCATACACGTACGTATTGTTTTGTTGTTGCAGATGACATAGAGTGGCCGGACGAAGATGATTTCCCCATAGCGCCCGAGGCTCGTGCCATCATCACGGCGCTGCTATCCAGGTCTCCCAGAGACCGCCTCGGCACCGGGGGCACCCACCAAGTCAAGGTTGGAAGACAAACCAATTCACTTACAACCGCAAAAGTGCTTGTTTGCTCTCGGAGATAACAAATTTTCGAGTGTGTTTTTTTTTAAAGAAAGACAAGAATTCCCGGGTTACGAATAACCTGACAATATTTGAAAAACCCCTACTACCATCATAATTAGCGGAAGATGTTGCTTGTGCAATGACGGAGGACTTAGCCAGCAGAGGAATTGAACCCTCGACGCCCGGGTGGGAATCCAACGCGTTTGTCCACTCAGCTACCGACCGGTTTCATATATTCTTTTAACACTTCTTTCTCCGTTCATCTCATCTACATGTCCAAATCACCTAACCTAAACTCACTTTATCTTGTTCATGACTGTTCACTTGACATTCACAAATTTACCCATTGATTTAAGCTTCACATAATATCCCCTGACTTTACATTCTCCATCAGTCTCGAGTTTGAGTCAAATTTTAACGTAGCGAGTTGCTCAATTCGATTGGCGATTGCGGTTCTAGTTGTACTAATGATCCTTTTTTTTTCTTCCTTTTCAGGAACACGTTTTCTTTTGGGGAGTGGACTGGACATCTTTGCTAAGGCAGAAAGCAGAGTTTGTACCACAGCTGGATAATGACGAAGATACCAGCTATTTTGACAGTAAGATCCATTTTATATTTACCATTGGAATGTTTGAACGCAGAGGCGGTTCAAGGGTCCAGAAGTAGAAGGTCATTTACTGTGACTAATCTTCAATCGATATTCTAATAAATGCCGATATGTTGATTTGTAGGCACCCCATGAATTCGGTAGTCAATTGATACTTTATATTTTGTCAAACATTACTTTCACTAATAAACACGTCATAACATTGAATTGTTTTTAACTTCATACGAGTAGTAAAATACAAAGAAAAAAAAATTGTGCTGTTTTTTTTTGTTGATTATTTTTGTTGATTTTTTTGTTGTTTTTGTTTTTTTTGGGTGTTTTTTTTGTGTTTTTTTTAAACTTTTTTTTTCTTCATTTTTTATTGTTACTTTTATTTATTTTATTTATATATGTGACGCCCCACAAGAGCGTGAATTTTTACTAGGCGGTATTCTGTCTGCTTAGGCTTTATAGTGCCATCTCGGTTATTCTATGGCGCATGTAAGAGACAGAAGATATAATTTCGGACAATTCACGAAATGACCCATCCTAGGTAGATGCAGAATGGGCAGAGCTTTTCATTGAAACTGAAGTATTCAAATGAATTAAGAACATTACCAGTTGTTTTGTATAATATTTCATATGAACTATTGTCGTCTTATAATTTTGGGGAGTTAATACTACGCCACGTGTGAGCGCAATGAAAATATAGCTTCTAATAATGTTTTTACCTCTTTAGGCCGGTGTGACAGATACAACCACAGCGAGGCAGACACAGATTGTGACACAGGAGACGATAGTCCCGTACTATTTGGCACCTTCAGCTCCATGTCACCCCAGTACAGAAAGTTCCAGTCCAACTCGACAACTGATCTCAGCTTTGGAGATGGAAAGGTTTGTATAATTTTATTCAATGCATACACGTATCTTATTCTACTACAAAGGTTTTATAGTCATTGGTTTCATATCAATCAATGCCATTCAAATAATGATGTCTTTTCCCTAAAGTGATTGATTCAGTGTTCAATCTGAAACTTTTCCTGATCAATTTAGATTTTTTCGATAGTGAAAAATTTGTGCCACAGTTTGTGGACAGTTTGTAACGCTACGAAGATTCAATGTGGAAATTTTTCTTACCAAAAGGGTTACAAAGCGCATTTCTGAAATTAGATGCGAGTGGTGTCAAAATCTCGCAAGTAGTAATGTGAATTTTATTTATTTTAACCAGGTGATGGGAGGGAGCATGGAGAGCTGTCCTGGCACTCCGGATAGTCAGGGAGAACCTCCCACTGTGGGAGGGCCTGCTCCCCCCGCAACACCCCCTTCGGCCCATCATCACAAGTGTCCGGTGAGTTTCAAATACACTACCTACTCCATCATTAGGACAGATGTTTAGATAAAATTATGTTTTTTTAGTTGATCCCGCACAAGATATATATTTGTATTTTATATAATGTACTGTATGGAAGATTATGATAAGCTAACCTTGTAGGATCCTAGGTTTTTGACGGAGTTCACCAATTTCACGCTGCGTCCTGCGGGCACCGTGATGTTCTCAATCACATCCGTGAACTCGGGGTCTTCGATCACTGAAAGAAAGAAAATATTCATTAGATGCAGTTCTATAAAAGCGTGTCACAGAAAAAAAAAATTCTACAAGCGTCATTCCTGAAGGAATGAATATTGTCGTACGATCTTCAGTGGAACATTGTGTTAAAAAATAACCTAAATAATTAAATATACGTGGATTATGGTACGAGAAGCGACATATTAACTCTTTTCTCTTCTTTTAAATTAAATACGTAATAAAGTAGACGTATTATTCTATTCCCAACTGTCTGTAGCCAGTGGGACTATGGCATCTCTAATTGGGGTATGTTGTGAGGCTGAATGTAGCGGGCAGGGAAAGGATATGGGGAAGGTTGGGAAGTAACTGGCTATTCAGATCTGGTCAATAAACAGGGCGAAAGCCATTTTAAGCAACGTTTCGATTCTGAATGGTGGTCTTTAATCAGTGATGCGTATCATAGTAAATTAATGTGGGCTGTGGGAATACCGCTGACAGCTCTGTTGTAGCTTCTCCCTCTTTCTCATAAAACACACGTGTTGTAGAAAGAGAGGTTACAATGGAGTTTTTAATTCCGGCAATTATTACTTGGAAATTCCCTCTAAAGTCAGGTACTCTTCGCACTAAAGTCCTAAGCCCTTTGTCGAATTCCTAATCTCCGACTTTCATAGAAGCAGTAAAAAACAAATCGCTATCTTAACCTAACCGGTGATGATAATAATGGATTCATTTTCAACCAAAGACATTTAAACTAGCCTGCCTACCTTCTTTTTTTTACGGTTAATTAGATATTCCAGCTTCATAGCTCACAATAAAAATGACACTGTGATCTGAAAACTAAAAATTTCAGGCAGAGATATCTGTGCACTTTTTATGATTGAAAAATGGATAGAACATTTTTTTTCTCTAATAGCTCATTATATCTAATATCATCTTATCTTTCAGTTCCTGATTGGCGGACGGGCGCCTCCGCACTCAACTCCCGAATCGTCTCAGACGGATTCCGACGACGTGTCTCCGCATCTGGCGAGGAAACGGCGAACGAATACCTTCGCCACGGCGGGAGGCGGCATGCCTCTCATCTCAGGTAGGGGCAAATGTGAGTGCGTCTTGTGTCTAAGTAGAGTGTAGCAGTAGACGATAGAATAGTTTGGCATGTAGTGGATTTACTTCAATGACAACTGCTGCAATATCGATAAAAGATTATAACATATCGTCGCCGGAAAACACAACAGGGCTGAACCGCCACTTGCGGTTGACCCAAATGAAAAATTGTCCTAAGAAGCGAAGCTAGCCGTCCACAATGGAGTGCTTATACCAACCCCGATGTATGGCAGTGAGGCATGGAACAGGCAGAAGAAGGATAAAAGTAGACAATGCTGTGGAAATGAGATCCCTGAGGCGTATGTGCGGTAAAGCCATTTATGACCGTGTTAAAAATGTGAATATCCGGAAAGAATGCAAGACTGATGAAAGCGTAATGAATAGGATTAATAAAGAGGCGCTTAGATGGTTTAGGCATGTAGAACGAATGAACAAAGAAAGGAGTGTGAAAAGAATATATGATGCGAAAGTGAGTTGGAAGAAGAAGGTGGGGACTCCCGAGGAAGACATGGCACGATCAAGTGAATCAAATACTTGAATCGTGCCATGTGAAGAGTCAAAATAACAGAAGAGTATGTATGAGACGATGTATGAATGTGAATGAAGCAAGAAGTGTGTGCCAAGACAGAGATGTATGGCGGTCCGTCCTCTCTGCCTAGCCCCTGCGGAGAAACGGCATGACGGTTAGTTAGTTTTTTAGACGATCGTTCTTTGTCATCCTAAATTTAATCTCTGATTTAATCTTCTCCAGGCCCATCGAGCCTCGGAGTGCCGGGTAGCGCCATGAAGCAGCTGAGCGGGCCCCGCTCCAGAGAGTACACCACTTCATCATCCCCGCTGTGCCACGTACCAGCCACGCACTCGGTTGCGCCCACTCCTTTATTCTCTATATCAATGGAAGAGGAACACTCTGGGTACGTAAACATTGTTTACCTTTGACTGATTCAAACAAGAATAATTTATTTTAATCCTTTATAACCTATTTAATTTTCTGTACAGCGTGGACACAAACAACTCATCCAGCGACACCAGCCACCCTACCAGACCACCCGTGACCACGGCCGTGACCCTGACGTCCACCCTGCCGCACCTGACTCCGGGCCTGGCCACCGCGGCCTCCACAGTGCCAGCGAACCCCTCCACCCTGGTCACCAGCTCCTCGGTGGACGGCGGCGGGGGGCACGTCGCGACGGGGATTAAGGCAGGGGACGTGGGACCTAGCCCCATACATAAGAATGTGAAAAAGAGTGCATCGGCTTCAGGACTTTCTTTGATCATACAATCAGGTAAATATTTATTTCAATCATTGTCTACCCGCTGCCGGATGAAGGCCTCTTCAAGCTGATTCCGCTGTTTGCTTTATTAAACTAGATAAGGGACTGGAAATAACATTCCAACCTGAAAATAGTTTTGTTGACCTATAAATTCTAAAAAGAAAACTGTGCAAATTTCACAATGCTAGAGCTCATTGTCTAAGAGTTTTTCTCCATAGATACATATCTGCTTTAAGGTTAGGATTTTTAAAGTGGAGTTAAAATACTCAAAGGGTAGCAGAACTTTTGACAAAAATGTGGTTCTTAATTGATTGACGATTTTACCATCTGTTTGCTAGAATGTATAATACTATGCATGAATAGTTGACTCAGAAAGAATGAATTGCTTTTCCTCAATCATCACTCTACTAATTATTATATATACTATGGGGATCATCCTCCACTGTCCAAAATGTTGAGACTAGTTAACTCAAAACATGGTCTTGATATTTTTGGTACCAGTCTAAATGATTTTTGTCATTCTTTTCGACTCTACCAAAACTTTGACTTGACCTTGGCTTTGATTTGAATGTTCTTTCTAATGTATATTTTGTCCAATTTTTGTCATTGCTTCATTTCTTTCTGCCTCCTCGCATAGCTAATGTGATATAACAGCGTACTGCCGCGCTACTGCAGCTGTAGTGCGGTGAGTAAGAGAAACGAAGCGCAGCGCAGCTGACGCGCAGGGGCGTTTTAGTGCGGTTCGACCTTTAGAGTGAATTGTCCAGTACATTCTTTTTCTTTTCCCCTTTCTAGAAGACTCGTTTTGTTCCGTCGGTGGCGCTCCGTCCCCCCACGCTGGCAATACCTCCAGCACCAACTCCAGCAGGGACTCCTCGCCCTGCAGAGAAGGGTTCACACCACTGTCTTTACAGCATCATGGGTAAGTCTACCGCTGTTGCATTCAATCAAAAATATTGCATCCAGAAGCCGAGATATTTGGAAAGAACGTCACTCATATTGATGAATTGAATAGCCAGAAATGCCAGTGTTCGTATTTCGAACGAAACTCCCGCTACAGAAAATTTCATATACATAAATATGGTTACTCAATTCATATAAAAATAACAAATAGTATATTTGCAGCACGCTCCATCGTATCGCCCTGAATCGAAATGTTGCTTGAAACGGTTTAAGCCGTGTTCAGTGACCAGATCTGAATAGCCAGATACTTCCCAACCTTCCTCTTCCCCATCTCCTTCCCTTCTCCACTATCTCCAGCCTCACAACATACCCCGATTAGGGATGCCATAGTCCCACTGGCTCTAGACGGTTGGGAGCAGTTAAGACTCTTGTGCAGTATTCACTATTAAAAAAAAGCGCATGGTTTGTGTGTTTCAAGGGAATATTAATTAATACTTACCCATACTGTTTGAAAATGTCTATAATAAAAAAAGATATCTAAATTGATAAATGAGCAATTTTAAAAAGGTATTTATGTATGTATACGATCTCAGAGTAAATAGAGTGGTACCTATCCAAGGCAGTGTAGTCAGTTTTTGATGATTTTCACCGGACTCAACAGACCTGGGCCTGGCTAAGCCTAAGGCTAGGGTATTTATACAGCCATTCATAGAACATATCGAAATAATGTTTTTGTTTATTCGAATAGCCACTTTTTCACAGTATTGTTTTCAACAAAAATATAGCATATAACCTAAAAAAAAATGCTTGAACTCCCAAAAAGTCATCGTATACATTATATTTGTTGTCTCTTTTTCTCTCATGGTGTACGACGTGAAAACCCGGAAAAAGTGATTTATCACAAGTTTGTATAAGTTGGGTAAAAATAATTAGTTCTCCCTCCATATGTTGTTACTTCAAGTATACGATTATGAGTCAATAAAAGAGGAATAAATAGTACAGAAAAGTAATACATAGATGCATTGGATTGATTGAATACAGAATCTTGTATTTAAATGATCATTGTAGATGTTGCCTTCTTTATATCTGACATGACAATTTAACTAACTCTGTTTTACTTCATTTCAAACTTTGTGACAGAATGTGAAGTCACAGAGTTTTGATAAATTGTTAATGACCTATACTGACTTGTTGAATTATTTCCCTTTATTATATCGTATTACTCTTCCAGTTTGCTGCAGATGTCCAAGCCGCCCATGGTGATCAGGAGGGGCCCCAAGGGCTTTGGCTTCACCATTCATACGATCCGCGTCTACTTGGGAGAGACGGACTACTACACAATGCATCACCTGGTTTCCGTAAGACACCCGCTATAAATTTTACAATAAAACCATCAAACAATTGTTATAAGCTTTTTAACTTTGGGCGCGAGCGAGTCCAGCCACCACGAATATCGGAGCGGTACTAGCACGAACATCAATTTTTCTTTAAAACAAGACTAAGATGGCGACGCTACGTCTATTTTTTACCTAGTTATTGAAATTTGAAATCACTTTGACAAAAACTGTCGCTCATTTTGGCGTAATTGCCTCCTGACACCTGGCGAACGAAGCAAAGAAGCGAACTAGCAGTCCACAATGGAGTGCTTAGAAGTGGCAGAGGAAGGCTGAAAGTAGACTGAATGCTTTGGAAATAAGATCCCTGAAGCGTATGTGCGGAAAACCATGTATGACCGTGTTAAAAATGTGGATATCCGGAAAGAATGCAAGGCTAATTTAAGCGTAATGAATAGGATCAAGAAAAGGACGCTTAGGTGGTTTGGGCATGTAGAGCGATTGAACGACGAAAGGAGTGTGAAAGGAATAATTGATGCATGGAAGAAGAAGTCGGGGACGCCCGAGGAAAACTTAGCACGATCAAGTGAATCAAATACTTGAATCGGGCCATGTGAAGAGTCAGAATAACAGAAGAGTATGTATGAGACGATTTAAGCAAAAATATATATAATATGTATTAATTATTACTTCATTTATTTTATATACTTTAAATTTGTGTAAATGGCGACAATTCGTGTGCCATAGAGAAGATGCGAAGAAGTGCTTTAATAAAAAATATATTCCCAGGCTGTCAGTGAAGGAGGTTCAGCTTGGCAAGCAGGTCTTCGGGCAGGAGACCTCCTGGTGTGGCTCAATGGCTGCTGTGTAGCGGGACTACTGCATACCCAGGTCTTGAGGCTGCTCCTGGCTAGCCCGCGACAGGCTTCCCTCAGGGCTCTGCCATTGGACCAGACTACTATTCAGGTAAATATTTTTTTTCTTTGGTTGGGATACGCCCAATTTAAGTGTTGGTGAACATTTATAGGGCTTTGCCCTTTTGTAGGACTAATGCCAATGCATGATATAGCAAGCTTACTTCTGGTGTAATTAATATCGTAAAGCCTGTTATACATGATTCAATTAATCGCCGTGTGGAGCACTAACGTCTCACTTTCTTTTGTTTATATTAAAATTAGGTATGAAATAGAGGTTGCTATTTCTGTGTTTTAAAGAAAAAGAGGAATGAGTCCATAAACGCATGTATGGGACGTCTGTCTCACACACATAGACTGAATATAGGCCGACCAAAAGCGCAGTAGCTGCTGTATTATCTCTCGAAATGCGCCTGTCCGAGAGCTGCTGCGTTAGTGATCCGAAGGGGGAAGGTTGTAAGCAAAGTCAGACAAGCGGTCAACGAAACGGCAGTAGGCGAAGCGGAGAGTCGAAGAGGTGATGCTTGTAGTGTAGCGAGGGTGATTGGAATAGGTCATTGCACTCGTATTTATACCTGGCGCTCTACTCCTGTCCTTTCAGGCGGGCCGGGGACGAGTGCAACCCATTTTCTTATGTTTAGTGATTTTAGATTCGTTGTGTCATCCGCTACGATTTTTGAAGCGGATGAAACAAAAATGTCGGTTATTCACCTCTTCAAGTTCTCTCGCTCAGCCTAAGCTGCATTTTCCCCACATCTTTATTAAATACAAGAAAAAATGTCAAATACAAATAGAAGGTGTCCCAAGCCCGACATTTTTCGGTAGACACTATAAAAATTTACTTATTTCTAGACAAACGATATATCCTTATTACTAATTAAGCTAAAGAGAGCTCGGTCGCTCTTTCTGTTCACTTTGTTTTGCACTACCTACGGCCAATATATCGGTCACAAAATTTTATTTTCCGACTCAACTAATTTTTCTTTGGTAGATATGTATCTAAGGAATAACTCTGCACACTTAATTCAAAACTCGATTTTATGGACACATCTCCCTTTTCCTTTCGCACACAGATTTATTTATAAACTAACGGACTATTGTCCAATCACAAAAAAAGTAAGAACAGCACATACATAATATTATAATGAAACAATTACACAAGAACATTCAAATCAAAGCCAAGGTCAAGTCGAAGTGTTTAATAAAGTCATAAAGAATGACAAAACAAGTCTCGAAATTCTGGACAGTAGAGAATGATACCCATAATTAGTAAAGTGATGATTAAGGAACAGCAATTCATTGTTTCTGAGTCTACAGCAATTAGTATTGTTGTTATTGTAGAGAACTATTTAAACATTAAATCTATGGGGATATTATGCAAAGACTTTGTCTTGGCGAGATCCATGTTATAGAAGGGAGGAAGCACACAAGGCGAAAAGTCAGTCCACAAACAATCTACAAGCACAAGAACAAGTCGTAAAAATGATCTTTTCATGCGGCAAATGTCAACTGTATAGATGTCTCCAGTCTGTGTTCCAGTGTTACAATGATGCTAGTTCTTCGGAGCACCGTCCATTGAAACACCCGTAAAACAAACACAGCATTATTACACCTGTTTTCTAAAGATTTCTATCTGTCAGTAAAGATAGGGAAACCCATAAAATATTTTGGCCATTTTTCTTCAAACTAGACGTTGTTACCAATTTAAATTTCCTCATTCTAACATTTCATTAATTTCCAGACTGGTGGCAGAAAGCGAGGCGCCTGGGCCGGAAGGGCTGTGGGTCGCGGAGGCGCCGCCAGTGGCCAAGCGGCCGCCGCGGGCAGCAGACGGGGGGCGGGCCACCACCAGGACAGGAGGGCAGAGCCTGCGGAGCGCCGCAGGAGGGCCTCCCTGTTTAGGCGCATCTCCAGCAAGCGGGCCTCAGCAGAGATGCAACAGGTATGTCATACTATACCCTGTGATGTGCGGAAGAGAGATGGGAGCTGGCCACCACCAAGGCGGGGGGGTAGAGCCTAAATAATATATAGTATATTTGCAGCACGATGCAGAGTGGTAGATAGTCTCAGTATCCTCCTGGTGAAAAACCACCATTCAGAATCAAAATGTTGCTTGAAATAGCTTTAGCTGTGGTTGGTGACCAGATATTAATAGCTAAGTACTTCTCAACCTTCCTCTTCCCCATCTTCTTCTCCTTTCCCACTACCTTTAGCTTCACAACATACCTCAATTGGGGATGCCATAGTCTCACTGGCCCCATGAAACAGGCCAATGATCACTTCGAACACGCAGACACGCCCGCAACACACTTCCATCGCCGTATCTCTTCAGTGGATCTCGTGCATCGTTTGATCGATTTTATAAAATCTTCTTTTCCATTCGCAGATAGTCTCATCCGGTCTCGCTTCGCCGGTGGCGGAGGGCCGGCGCCCGGTTTCGGCTCCCCGCCCCAGCGGATCAACGTCCCCCCCCCGTCGCTGCTCCTGGGCCCCCCCACCCCGACCCCCAGCGACGGGAACCCGCCCCCGGCGAGCCCGGCCAACCCGGCCGGCGATCGCCCTATGCTGGGCGAGCAAAAGTCCCATCACTATCAACGGTGAGTTTGTTTCTCCAGCAAACAATATTGTATAGTAAATTGTTATCTAAATTTTGAGATACATTTGAGAAATAACTTGTTAAATTTCTGTTGTTTGAATATATTGGTGTTTGCTGTTATTAAAACTGTGAGATTCACAACTTTTTCATTACTGCAAGTCAGCAGAAATGGTAAAATATCAATGTATTAATTTCTTTTATAGAAAAGTATTATTGTGAGTTTGAAGAGAGTGTGTAGGAGTAGGAGATAGGGTAGAGAAGGTTGGGAAGTATCTGTCACTATTAACCTTTATCTCGCTGGGTGCACATATATGAATGCAAATAAACTGTGCCCTTAGCGCTACGCATATCAATATGCGCCTTCATTTTTATATCTTATCTTATATAATGGCAGTTTCTCACTAGGGTTTAACCCCCTAGAAACCGACCAACTACAATAGCAGTCCAATGAAATTAAGACTACCTTGAGGTGCACTGCAATTTATAGTGCGGAGTGCCAGGTTTTAGAACTTCTAAACGCATTTCGTTACTACCCATGAAAATTCCATGGTAAAAAAGTTGACATTTTAGAAGCATCTGTATTCTTTCAATATTATATTTGGCTTTGAGATATTTTCAAAATAATACCCGGCTCCTAGGGGTTAATAGCCAGAATATTAACCAGAATTATAATTTTATTTCCGTAAGTATTTTAATAAACTATACATTTAGTAATTATTTATTTACCCTTGCAAGTTTTGAATCTGGCAACCTTTGTATTCAAGGTCAAAAAGCTCACCATTCTGCTACGGGGGTTGTATTTTAAGTTAGGCACAAAGCTGGGCTATTCTAATATTAAACTTCATTGCGTCATTGGTTTAACCGTAGAAGAGCGGGTAATATATTGACAATATGTTAAAAGCCAAATATATGACTATGTATATGGAAGAATACCCATGCTTCTACAATATCAGCGTTTTAAATTTGGAATTTACATGGGTATTAACGAAATATGTTTAAAAGTTCTAAAGACTAGCACTAAACATTGCTTACAACACACTTCAAGGTAGTCATAATTTCATTAGACTGCTATTGTAGTCAGCCGCTCTCCAGGGGTTAAAAAAATTTCGACCATTGAATTATGAAAATAGGTTCATTTTGTGAATCGCATAACTTTCAAGCAACAATCCAAAATCCCTATAAAGTGAAACCACTGGTACTTTGAAGGTGTAAAAAATGTTTTAAAATCTATAACATTGTGTTTCTAATGGCTTTTTGTCTGTAACATGTGCTAAAACTAATGTTATTAATCCACCCAGTCCGAACGGCGAAAATTTATCTCCTTGCCGTAGCATGCTTATTTTCATGTAAATAATGATATTCTTTGTTATCTTAAAGTTTATTTTAATACTAATAGAACTTAGAACAGTTAATTTTACAGCCGAGATGAATCATTACTTAGAATCAATCGATCGTTAATGATAGATTGATTAGGGTTTGTTGAACCCTTAGGCGATAAAATAATTTTAAAAATAAAAGCATGGGGTGGGAAGTGTCGAATCGTCAAAATCAAGCACTGTCCTCTTTTTCGATAATAATTTGCAAAATGTGGTATTCAGATTTATAATCTAGAATATATGAAATTATTTATATATATGAGATTATTCAATTAATACAACCCACATTGACGACTTAAAAAAATAAATAAAAAAGTTTAATTCAATATCAACAAAATGTAGAAAATATATATTAAATGAACACAACAGCAAAATAGTTCGGATGGTTGATTCAGTTGTAGTGGTCGGTTTTTGTTAAAATTACTCCTAATTAATTAATTCCCAATTTCAGACTAATTTCTCTTGCACAGTGGATCAATGAAGAAATATTAATAAAACTTCTGGGAATTTTATCTAATTGGTACGTTTGTCTGCTTTGTATTAACCCTAAAAAAGAATTAATATCATTTATAAAATAACAAAGCATAAACAACCTGTATCTAGGTCTCATAAAAATTCAGACAAAAAGTAGGCATCATGAAATTCGCTCAGCTTTCTTCTGGTATTTCTAGGTTGGCAGCATGAAATGTCGTTTCATATCGGTCATCGATCATTTTTCAGTCATTTATCTATCATCGGTCATCGATAATTTATCGGTCATTTATCAGTTATTTATCGATCATTTATCAGTCATTGGTCATTTAACGGTCATTGGTCAGTCATTTATCGGTCATCGATAATTTTCGGTAAATTGTCGGTCATTTATCAGTCATCCATCATATATTGTTCATTTTTCTTTCATCGGTCATTTATCGGTTATTTATCGGTCATTTTTAATCATTGATCATTTATCGGTCATTTATCGGTCATTTATTAATCATTGATCATTCATCGGTCATTTTATCGGTCATCGGTCATTTTTCGGTAAATTATCAGTCATCCATCATTTATCGGTCATCGGTCATTTAATGGTCATTTATCAGTCAATTATCGGTCATCGGTCATTTATCGGTCATCAGTCATTTATCGGTCAAAAACTCAAGATGTATAGTTTTTTTTTCTTCATATTTCTCAATTGTTGATAAATAAAAATAAATTGTGTTGAAACTAGTTGTACTTCAAAGGTTGACTTACCAAATGTAAATGCGCTGTGATACTGGATTTATTTGTAACTCTATAACTTGGGTTATACTTCAATTACACATTGACTAATTGCATCAAAACTGCACTACTTATTATTTCCCGAATATTTTCAAGAAACAATTAAATAGTTTCCTTATAGATAACGTATTATAGAGCATTCAAAATTAATTAATGTTATAATACTAGAATTAATTAAGTATACACAAACAAGGTGTTAAATAAATATTGATGTTAATCAAATTTCGTAGTTCATTGGGCATGCGGTGATATTGATTATTCTTCTGTTGTCAAGAAACACCAAAATGGCATTAATGCAATCCAATCTATCAGTTATTCGTATTATCTGCGACAGAGGAAGTCAATGGGAGAAGAATTCGGGGACGCCCGAGGAAGACGTGGTACGATCAAGCGAATCAAATACTTGAGTCGGGTCATATTAAGAATCGGTACAACAGAATGTATCACTAATGTATCCATGTAATATAATACCACACTCTATCGAGCACCACCATCACTTGTCCTAACTAACCCCGACTAACCAACCCCTTGGTGTTCAGGCCATCCACCCTGCACGGGCTGAAGCACAAGCTGGGGGGCGCGGGGGGTGCCGGGGGGGCGGGCGGCAAAGGGGCCCAGGGGGGCGCGGCGAGACGCAAGAGCGCGGGGCACATCCCGCTTTCGCCGCTCGCGAGAACTCCCAGCCCCGGACCCGTGGCCAATAGTCCCACGAGGTGAGTTTGTAACAATAATAATACGTGGTAGATTAGAAACTATTAAAGCATGCCATTCTAACAAGTGTAATAGCTAAATAAAAAATAAATATAAATACCTGGAAAAAAACAATAATAATTTTTTAATACTATGTAAGTAGTTGGGGTAAATGCGACCTATGGGACAATTGGGTCATTTCAAGTGTTTTCATTCAATCTTTAAAATAATTGTAAAAAGCCATCTACATAGTAAAAAACTGTTTACGAATGAAGTAGCTTGAATTGACAGACCCCTATATGAAATCGTTTTGGGTTGATATTTATGCATGATATTTAATAGTGTTGGACTTTATGTTTTAGACATGATTGTGTTGCTTTGAGTGTTGATTTCTTTTCAATGTTTTTTTTGTTGTTTATTTTAGTTGGGATTCAAGTGAACGATATATATTTTTAATTGAATTTTCAAACCATTTGTAGTTTTTTCACTTAAAATTCTTAAAAATAATAATTTACTACTTATTTTGGTAGGGCCTTACACGGATATGTTTCCCCAGCAACAAACTGTAACTTTTATAAATGTTTTACTTTGAGTTGTTGAAATAATTAAAATGCTTTTTCAATTATTATCGTAATTTTACTGGTTTTTTATTGTATTTCTGTTGTTTTGTAGATATGAATTGCAAGTAGCGATACTCGTGTAGATGATTTAATTGATTTTACGATGTAAAAGTAATTATGAAAATATTTTAAGTTTGACTTTTTATAATTTTAAAATCTAATCACCTCCATAATAATAAAGTCAAAGATATTTTAATATTGTCCAATTGTGACTTTAATTGAAACTTAGTTAAAAAAAAAGTATTATTACTAACCCAATTTTAATATTTTTTTTAATTAAAAAATATAACATTATTCTTAACTCTGAATGGTTTGCGTCAAACATTTATAGAAGTATGTAAATTTTAGAATCTTATTTGCAAAATTTATATTCACTTTGGTTGTGTTAAAATATTGTAGGATATATTTTTTAGTTAGTTACTTTGCGGTGGAACATTATTAAAGATTAACAATATATCTTTGAATACACCACTTTCTTTGAATTTAACGTAGAATAGTTTTGGACACAACCTATTCCTCTTAGAGTCAGTCGTCGTCATCATGGCGCTGGCCCATGGTGGAATTATAGCCTTTTCCACATACACTCCACTGGCTACGGTTCTTCGCCATTTGCCTCTGGGCATCTGGCTTTCCCATCCTGCTGCAATATTCTTCCGCTTAGTCTACCCACTCTCTCTTTGGGTCGCTCACACTGGGGCGCCAACTTTATCATGATTTTAGTTGTCCTGTCATCTGTCATATGCCCAGTCCCAATTATATTCTCCAAAATCTTATGTTGTTCGAAGGTCTTTCAAAGTTTTTTGAAATGTCATTTATGTTTTGTACGTTTTGTTTGGTTATCTGCGCAAAATAAAGCCCGATGTCCGCAACTACTTCGCTTTAAACTCAAACAAAGTATTGTATTTAGTTTTAAATATATATCTTTTTCCTTTCCCTTGGTTAACTTTTTGTATATTTTCTTTCCTAGGTCGCAGAGTATTGAATGCGTTATATTATCTGTTTCCGCTACCAAATTGTAATCTCCTATGTAACATAAGGTAAACTAGAGTAGAGGGCTTTAGAATAAATATCATTTATTTGCTTTTTGTATTGTTGATTTATCACACATTCCCACCCAATCTGTGTTATTTCTTGTTTTTTAACAAATTCAACCTTCCGAGACCAAAATCAATTCTTCTGGTGATTGAAAATGAATGATATTTAAAAAAAGTTTAATTGTTTTGCAATTTTTTTTTAAACAAATCACTGCTAGTAGCTTGGCCTGCCTAAAAGCGGTAATGGTCTCATAGGGTTTTAATAATATCTTTTAATCTATTTTCACAATATCTTTTCCAATATTTTCTTTGTATCTTCTTCTGCTTTTGAAGTTTCTTTCTGAAGAATACCAATAACGTATGCTTCATAACAGTTGGCTTCTCTAAAAAAATGTGAATAGTTCATAAATGTTAATAATTTAACTTCTTTAAAGCATGTTGTTATTCTGTTTTCTTCTTATTTACATATTTCATTACTTTTTCTGTAACAAAACTTCATTGCTTTTTATTTGGTTAATAGTTTTTATTGCTTTAAAAAATAATATAATGTGATTTTGTGAATTCAACACAAAAACATTCAGTCATGTGTATTGATAAACAATATTATATTCTTTAAATTTGAATTCAATATTTATGTGTCATACGAGTTAATTTAATAAAAATCAATATAATCCTATTAACATACTGTATAATCTTAATTTGATTGCTCTTCAAATACATGAATCCATATTATCAGCCAATACGAATTAATAAATATGATGCCTATTACCAATATTACAATTCAAAATACTCCCATCACTATCCAATATTACAATTTAATACACGAAATACCTTTTACCACCTAATATTTATATTAAATATAATCCCTATTACCACTTTATATTACATTTTACTATAATCCTTATTACCACCCAATATTTAAATTTGATATAATGCCTATTACCACCGAATATTACATTTTCACTCCCAATATTACAATTCAACACATTGTGTTTCATGCTCATATTACTTATTATTAATGAAAATCTGGCAAAAAAGATTGAAAATTCGCTATTAAACACATTGTGTAATAGCTATTACTATCCAATATTCAAATAATTTCAACTCCATTACCAATTAATATTGTCTTACAGTTCCAATAATACCCAACATCTTTATAATCTCCTTCATCTATGACCTCTCAGTACTATATTTCAATATTACCCCAATATTACATTTCAATATAATCTCAATATTACATTTCAACATTACCCCAGTATTATATTTCAATGTAATCCCAATATTACATTTCAATATAATCCCAATTTATATTTCAATATATTATGATCCCTATAAATACCCTGCGTCATCATATTCTCCTTGCAGATCACCCTCCCCTCTGGCGGTGGCCTGCGCCCACGGCGGCGCCCCTGTGCTGGGCCCCCCAGGCATGGGGGCTATGGGTGGCGGGGGGGGGCGGGGCCGGGAACACGCCCGAGCCCCCGCAAGGGCTTGGCCCTTCGAGCCCGCCTCGCCCCTACTGCGGAGGGCGCTCAGCCCTGATAGGTATTGGTTTTTTTATGTTTTCTTTTTTGTTTTATTCTTTAATCACTGGTCTGGTTTTGATCACCCTTTCTTAATATGTACATGTTAACATAATTAAACAACATTACTTCATTTTTTTTATGTAACTTTTTTTTTTTAATTTCTACGTGAAATTATCTATATGAGTATGCCAAAGTATTTTTTGGTCACCAACTGCTTACGATAATTTTAAGTTTTACCTAAATAATATTTTTTTACCAAAAAAATAAGCACCAGAACAAGATTATGTAAAATGCGTTTTTATTGGTAATCAAAAAATATTTCTGAGCATTAATTTACTTATTAAAGATATATCCCCGAAAAAGATAATTTTTATAGCAGATCGCTATCAATAACATTATATTAATACTTTTAAAAGAGCGAAATTTCTTTGTGGAACCATTTTATAAGATAAATAATATTTTAAAAAATAATATTAGTTTTCATCATAATTTATTGATTAAGCAGCATTTTTTCAGGAAGGTAACTTCGTTCCTGTAATTTGTTACCCGATTTTTCTAATCAAATATTAACTTTGTAACTTATTAACGATTTAATCATTTTCACACTGCCATCACTATAATGTATATTTTCTTCTATATTTTAACACTTCTTAATCACTTTTCGTACTAACAGTTGTTTTTTCACAGTTAACAATTATTCACACTTTTCTTTCAGCTTTAAAAATGTTTAATTTACTTTTAAACAATTGATATTTCTTACAATTTCAGTATCTTTGCTTATAATCACCATTTTGTTTTGTTTTTATAATATCGTATAAGTATAAGTATGTATAGTAAGAAGTCAATTTTATAATTTGCATATTGTTTTATTATCAGTAGTTTTATAATAATAATATAAATAAAGCATGTTTATTTTGCATCCAGCATCAATTACCTTAAATGTTTGATATTGTCTGTCTGTAGACTGCATATGTAGCACCACAACTATCTGTATCTATCTATGTATAATTTAAAATGTTGAAACAATTTTAAAACTCATCAAATCATATTATGTATTAGAGAAACACAAAAAAAAAATGTTTTTGGAGCTACAAGGACATGAACTCGGGACCTTTCTGTTTGGACGTCGCCTCTAACCAATATCTCTAAATCCCTTTTTTCATTTCAGACTTCATCCACGTTCAGCCGAGAGTAAATGTGCCCTGATTTCTCCGCTATGCTGCGCCCAAGCTGCCAATTCGAATCCGGCGCATTCCCGTGGCAAAGGGGGCTCCGCCCTTTGGCGCCCCCTCGCATCTGCAGCCCCACCTGCCTCCGGAGCCCCGGACAGGACTCCCGAACCTCCGGAAAATCACAACAATGCTAGTAGCAGTAAACACCACTTTGGAGGTTCGGTACAACACACGTTGGGACCTTCCACCAATTCCAGTTTCGCCGTTGTGATTCCTCAGCAAAAAACTCTGCAACGTCAGCAAAATTCCGACAGCCAAGGCGGCAACTCAAACTTGGATGACAACAATCACAATTCATCAAATCATTCCAATTCCGATGTTTTGGGGCAGTTCTCCGCCATGGAGAGTGGAAATCAAGCGAGGCTCTCGCTGGAAGGCGGAAACCAAGCGAGGCTTTCGCTGAGTCTCGCCGCTCCCGGAGAACTGTTGCCCAGAATCGCCGAAGAAAAAGATTCACCAACGAATGCCGCCTCCACTTTGGTTGGAGATGAAAGAAGCATCGAACAAAAGATAGCCGAGGCGGAAAAACAGATGTTGGTAGTCGATCAGAAAGGTGTACCGATTTTGAAGGATCAGAAAAACGAAAAGCAAGTCACTCAAACAACGTGTTTGGACGATACTTTTGATTCCTCGCACAATTCTTCGCTGGATACCACCCAGACTTCGGAAACAATAATGGATTTGTCGAGCGATTTTAACACGACCGGTCCTACGTCAGATATCTCCAGCTTTTTGGATGTTTCCGATAGTTCCAATATGAGCATGAACGACGATTCCTTTGTAGAACGCTTTATCCATAAAAATATACACGCTAGTCCGTCTCGCAAACGACACGAAGGAAAGAAAGATGTTAAAATGGTTGAGCCAAATTTTAAAGTGACGGAAACCAAGAAATTGAGCAAGGAAGCTAAATTGCCTAGTTTGTTGGAAATGTGTTTGAAGGATTCCGAAGAAAGCAGTAAGAAATGTCAGCAACCTTTTCAAATCATATCCGAAATGAACAGGAACCAAGAACTGCCGAGATCTCCTTCTTTAGTCGAGCAAATCACCTCAAAGCTTGAGAGTTTGAATCTGAAGTCAGTACAAGAAACAAGTCAGTATTGCCGGTCGCCCAAAGGGTTCAGCGATAGTCAACAACGGTTCTTTAAAGGTAAACTAGACGGACAGGAATCTACATCCAACAAACATATTGTTTCTCCAACCAAAAAAGACTTGCCACCTACCAAGGCTGATGTAAAAGATACAAACTTCGCAACGGGTACAGAAATTGTTAAGTCAGATCAAATTCCGCCCAAAACTTACGCAGCCGTTATCAAATCAGACGCGATGTCCAAATCTGCTATAACTCCCAAAGAGACGGTCGTAGTAAAACATCAAAACTCATTGAACAGTAAAAGCATGGATAAGCTCGATCAAAAATCTAGCTCGTCACAAACTGGAGTCGGCGTTGCACAGTCCAGAAGTCGAAGTAAAGAAGATTTCTTGAACAAAGCGGATATTAAATCTTCAAGTGAAAATACAACAAAGTCGGATGAAGCCATTTCTAAAGTGAAAGGTGTAAGCAGTGATGATAAATCGGCAAAAGATAATCGCGATAAAACTATTTCACCCGTTAAAAATTCGAGAAGTGTAAGTTACCCGAAGCGAGTCCTAAAATGAAAGGTAGTCAGAGTTTTACAAAGGAATCTTCGTCGAATCAAGCCGCCAAGCAATTGGATTCGTTGTTCAAGAGCCAAAATATAATTAGAGTAGATTCGTCTAGTTCAGACTCAAAGGCTTCCGTTGATTCTTCAAAGTCTTTGAGTAAGTCAGATTCGTCCACTGTGAAAACGTCAGATTCTTCAAGTGGGGGAAATTTAGATTCATCCAGTGTGAAAATGACAGATTCTTCATCGAGCGGGGGAAAGTCGGACTCGAAAAAAGTCAGAATATGCCAAAATGTCAGATTCAAGCGGAGAAAATTCTGACTCGTCCCTTTTCAAAAAGCCCGACTCAACCAGTGTAAAAAAATCATATTCGGCCAGCGTGAAAAAGACAGATGCCTCAAATATGCAGAAATCTGAATCCTCGAGTGCCCACAAGGCAGACATGTCAAATGCGCTTAAATCGGAATCCAATGCCCAAAAATCAGACATGTCAAATGCCAACAAGTCGGATTTTTCAAATGCACCGAAATCGGAATCCTCGGGTGCCCAAAAGGTAGATTTGTCAAATGTGCAGAAATCGGAATCTTCGAATGACACGTCAAATGCCCAAAGGTCGGAAGCGTCGAATGCCCAGAAGCTAGCATCGACGCATTTGCAAAAGTCCAGCTCTAGTTTGACGGGTGGCCAACAGGGTGGCAGCAGCGTCCTCACGTTTGCCGAGAAAATGGTGAAAAAGAAAAAATGAGGTTTGCTTTTCTTCTGGAAGTAAATAATGCACGAGCGACTTCTAAATGTATTCAGACCATGTGATGAGGGTGTGCCCAATAATTCCAAATAAACCCTTATTAATAACTAACTATTTATACATATTATTGTGGAGCATTCAAATCGAATACTAAAATAAATTTAAACCTATTTAAATCGGTCAACAATCATCAGGTTATAAATAATGACATTTAATTAAATATGCAATAACTGCTTTTGTAATGTTATGATTTAAAAAAAAAAACTATTATAAAAAACTTTCTTCCATATTTAAAAAAAAAATGTATTTAAAAAAAACTTTTGCCTAATTTAGAATGTTTTTATGAAATGGAACTTTAGTTCCAGATAGAAATACATGTATTTTCATACGCAATGCTTATTATGTCTGAAACTGGGTTACAAAATGTTAATTCTGTTTTTTATAATCACAATTAATTTAAACCTTACATTCAAAAGCATTTAATGTTTAGTTATGATTTAGTCTCCTGTTTTTAGATAATATTCGAAACATTCCTTTGTTTGATAGTGCTGCCAATGGCGAAACAGCTATTACGCTTTTCTGATGACACGAGTTGAAAAAAATATAATTATTGGCACTTTTGGCTAGTACTTTTTAAAAAATATATAGAAGGCGCTGCATTGTTTGTTCCAGAAATAAAAGCGATTGTCCTGGACTTTTAATTGTACGTGAAACTATGATTTTTAATTTTAATTATTGTATTGTCCTGCCGCAGAGAGTTTTGTTGTGACCTCTCTTTCTCTCGCATGCATCGTTTATGAGAAAGCGAACGAGGTCACAACAGAGCTCTCAGCGGCATCTTTATACTTACTCAATGCTGCTTGAAATAATGCACTGTTTGATTAAGACACAGGGGGCATTGAAAATACCTGAAGCATTTAAAATTTACTGCCGGTAAATCAATTTATGTGTCAGTTTTTTTTTAGCTCACCCTGTGTTGTAAATGAAATTTATATTAGAGTACGCAAAAGTGAATTAAAATATTTATTATTAAATTTATTTATTGTTTAATATTAAATTTAAAAAACTTATGATATTTTTAAATTAAGCTCGATGTAACTGTGGTATCTCTGTCGCAGGAAAATGACCCTTAAACTTCTATTTTCTTATAGTCGACGGGGCCTATTTTTGAATGTCGATGAATTTGCGTTTTAGTAGAATAGGAAGTTAATCATTTCAAGCAATCTTGACTTTTAAGTAGTATGGCAATGTATTGATTAAATGAAGAATATTGCATATTATGTCACTGCCATTACGTAGGAATATTATAAATATATAAATTACATTCATAGCTTAGTATTGAAATTGAATTGGTAAAGAAAACATGAATTTATTTTAAAATATATTAATTAATAAATCATTGTCAAATTTGCTAACGTCACTGAATAGATGAACTGATCGAAGTGTATTATGGACGTGTCCGTGTGCCTGAAGTAAGTTCAATTTTTCCTTACTTCTTCTGTAAACTGGCAACAATCGTTCTCTTTAAAATCTATAGATAATAATATGTATCCCTTCCAGGGATCATCTGTTCAGTGGCCAAGTTCTAAATGGTGTAAATCTGTTACTTATAAACTTTTCAATTTGTAAAAACTTCAAAATTATTTTATATTCACTCGAATAGTAATCAAATATTTGTTTGATAACCTGAATGAAATTTAAAGCAAATTTTCCACATTTCGAAAAAGCTTTTTTCCGGAATTATAATTATGCATAATATTACCTACTTTGTTATAACTTGGCTTTTTCGTGTTTCATTCAAGCTTTTTAGCATAGATCTCGAAAACAAAGTAAAAACCTACGCTGATGCTTGCTTTATAAAAAGTTCACTATTTATTTATTTAAAACCATTCAATTAACTTGTAATTTTCAATAAAGTTTTGGTGTTACCTAAGATAATAAATGAGTTTGTAAATGTTTTATAAAAGTATTCTTGTTGAGATTGGAAAAAAAACCTGCTCTCAGCAGTGGCGGCTCGTGACTTTCTAGACATTTTTAATGTTATTGCAGATGAAAATGATTTTTATTTTTTTTAATTAAGTTTTTCAGAATTTTTCAGTTTTGGTGGTGCACTGCACTGCCTTGCTGAAAAATCTTCATACAAAAAATTGAAATTTTGAAAAAAAAAAAAAACGTTTTTGACTACAACGACATCAATAAAATCGTATTTTTTCATCTTAGCACTCTAGCACACTAAAAGGTCACGAGCCGCCACTGGTTATAAGGAATCATGCAGACAGAATTATGAAAAGTTCCTTTTAGGCTGGGGTGTTTTAAACTCTTTCACGCTTGTCAAATCTATAATCAGCGCCATTTTGATTTTTTTATCGTCCCGTCAAACGTCCATTCTCGGCCCGTTTTTGCTTTTGATCAAATTGTGATCAGCTGTCAAGCATAACGGTCTTGTTGTTATGCTAGGTTCCCGTTAATAATCGATTCATAACAACATGACCGTTATGCTTGACAGCTTATCAAAATTTGATCCAAAACTGAAATGGACCAATAATCGACATATAACAGGGGTTGTAAAAAAAAATTATGGCGCTGATCGTAGATTTGATGTTTGTCAAATGTGATAGAGTTTGAAATACCCGAACCTAAGTAAATTCGATACATTCTATTGCTTGGTTTTATTTTATGCAATGATACAGATTCTACTAGATGTGTCATCTAGTAATACACAATCCGTACAAATTGAGCCCATAATGTGCATATCACAAAAGTCGAACAATTTATTTTCTTCAAATAAAAATATATATATATATCTTACGTATTGGTAGAAAGAAAAATTTTTAATGTGAGCGTTTGAAATTCAGAAAAAAAAATATTTTTCTTGGAAATTCGGTAATAATTATTATTTTCTCTATAAAAAATATATTGTGAAAACATTTATAAAATGTGTGATGTGGTGGGTGTCGTGTGTCAAATAGAAATGTAATATTCTCTGCCTACCCTTTAGGATGGCGTAAAAAAGTTTAAATTAAACGTAATAAATTAATAATTATTAATTTGTGTTAAAATTGTACTGAAAAATAATTGTATGAGTTAATAAATTTCTGTGATTATTAATTATTGGAATGTAAAAATTAATTACTTTTGTTTCGTTGACGATTTCTATGTCGTTTTGTTAATATTAATTTATTTCTTTGAAACACCCTTCTGTACTATGCTAGCTAAATTATTATATTTTTAATATTAAGTACCTACCCACTGGATTTTTGTAAAAAGGAGCCTCGAATGATATGTATATTATTTTTCTGTATATTTTGCATTATTAATTTTTGTGATTTAAGGCGTTACTAATTGATTATTATCATTATTAATGTTACTAATTTGGTTTATTTATTTATTTGTAATGAATTATAAATAATATACTTCAATGTGTAGTTCATACGATAGTGATGTTATTGAAATAGAGTGTGTTTAATGTAGAGTTGTGCAGAAAGCATAAGAGTTTAGGTTGATAAGCTGCGGGAGATAATAAGTCATTAATCAGGCCGGTCGGTTGGCAGCAATCATGTTTGAAAAAGATTGTTATCATTGGTATATTGGAATCATTGTAATCTTCACTATCAGTTGGTAAAAATCATTACCACATTATGTTCACTATCGATTGGTATCTTAATTATGGGTTCGTAGAAACTGTTGATAACTTCATTATCGGTTGGTAGAAATCATTGATATCTTCATTATCAGTTGGTAGAAATCATTACTCATAACATATTATGTTCACTATCGATTGGTATCTTAATTATGGGTTCGTAGAAACTGTTGATAACTTCATTATCGATTGGTAGAAATCATTGATATTTTCACTATGAGTTGGTAGAAATCATTACCCATAACACATTATGTTCACTATCGATTGGTGTCTTAATTATGGGTTCGTTAGAAACTGTTGATAACTTCATTATCGATTGGTAGAAATCATTAATATCTTCACTATCTGTTGGTCGAAATCGTTAAAATCTTTTTTATTGGTTGATAGAAATTGTTATATGTTTATTATTGATTGATTGAAAATTTTCAAATTGTTGAAATCCTCATGGTCTGTTGGTAGAAATCATTGACATCTTCATTATCGGACTGTAAAAATCGTTGATAATTTCATTATCACTCGGTAATTTCATTGATAACTTCTTTATCGGTCGGTGATTTAGTTCATAACAATTATGAGTTTGTAATATCGTTGATGATTCCATCATTGGTCAATCAAAATCGTTGATACGTTTTCATCAATGTCTTCATTATCGGATTATATTAATATCATATATCATGTATTCGATTTTGCCTAGTGTGATTATAATCTATGACCATTCTATTAAACGTGTGAGAGTATAAAGTCTTCATTTATAACAATGATATGTAAAATGTATGAGAAAGATCAGGGTTTTAGTATGGAAAAAGCTTTGATTCAAGCATGGTATAACTTTGCATATTGTATACTTTCATCACGAAACTTAAGACGTTGAATGAATTGTTTAGTATTTATAATAAACCCCGTACATCACGTAAAAAGCTTACTATGAAAAAGTACCTATTCAATGCAAACCTATATAGATATAGCTGTAAAAAACTAGTATTTGTTGCATCACCTAAGTATACAATGATTGATTTTATTTAATATGAATGTAATAATTGACGTACTAATATTTTAAACAAAAAAGACTTTGAAAGCTATACAACCTCATTAAATAACGATTACATAATTAATTCACAAAAAATACGATTATTAATAAAATTATATTATATACGGCTTTTCCCCTCATTCATATTTCACCAAATGTCAATCTTTTTCGATGAATCAGTGTGTTTTTTTACACTTCATGATAATGTTATCAAATTAATTGATTTTAAATATATGGAAATAAATCATTAATAACCATTTATTCTTTCCTTTAGAAGTCAATGTTATTTTGATTTCGATTACAACAAATTGATTTATTTTCGCAAGTTGATTTAATAACATAGGCTAAATTATGAATTTTGTGTTCTTTAGTTTGTATGAATTAAAAATGTTTAAATGGAATCATTATTGTTGTATAAAAATATAATTTTAGTTCCTATGTTGTGGTTTCAAGTATTTTTTTTTTTTAATATACATATATACTTAATACATTTTCGTTTTTAACTCTGTGCAATGACTATGTTTCTAATTAAATTATTTTTTCCGTATTTCAAAAACTTTTTAATATTTTTTTTACCATCCTTTAGCGTAACTTTTTTGGACCATATGTATATTAAAGATACATAAATTTTGAGAATTTAATATAATATATCAAATAAATATTGGTGGTTTTCGTTTTCCACTTGCTGGCAATACTGGCTTTGTGTGCTATTTTTTCATTGGATTCTAGCTACTCGTTCAGGCGGTAGCCATGTTTATATTTTTACAGGTGACGTTTGTGTTTAACACTCCTGCTGTCGTTAGAACCCCGAATGAGAGTTTTGTGCGATATCTTAGATAAAGATGACTGAAATATTATGAATATACTTCTCTCTGAGTATTACGAAAAATAAATTATCTAAGATTATGTCATGAAAACCCTTTGATAAGCAATATCAAATGGGGTAACTACTTCACCCTCTTCGGATCGTTAATTCGACTATTACTTTCAGGTTAACCTTGATTTCCACACTGTGTTAATCAGTTTGTGTGTATTGTAGTTTCTATAAATTCCCCTAGATCGCGCCGGACGTAAGTTTTGCATGCTTAGTTTTTAAATAGGGGATATGTTTTAGTTGACTAGGAATGGTTGATGATGTGGTGTCACTGCAGTTCCAGTTACCGGTGACTGGCGAGGAACCGGTTGTTTATCCAGTTACTTTTGTATCGATTCCCAGTGCCGGGAGGTTCATGAGTAAAAAGTAACTTTTTAGTTCATCAGAAGATTTAAAAGAAATTCAATCCAGCCATCAAGTTATTTAGAGGATCCAATAGAAATTCAATCCAGCCATTTAGTTTATCAAAAGATTTTTTTGTTAAATGATGCAGCCATAAAGTTTTTTAGAATATGCAATGGAAATTCAATCCAGCAATTTAGTTCATCAGAAGATTCAAAAGAAATTGAATCCAGCCTAAAAGTTTTTTAAAAGATCCAAATCACACAAAAATTGAAATCTATGACGGTGTCCAACAAAACCTACAAAGTTTATTATAGGTTTCGGATGGTATTTCAGATGGTCGAATTTTTCCGATAAAAACCTAAATTTCTCCACCAATCGAACAAGCAATGCAAAAAGCCTCAAATTTTGAAAAAAAATACACAACAATTTAAAACTATGACAGTGCCCAGCATTAGCGGAATTGCAGCATCCCCGTGAGCTAGCGATGAGAAAAACTTCAAAATTTTGTGAACGCTTCACGAACTACAAGTTCTTTAGAATGAACCTTTCACGCTGAATGCTTCAATTGAAGTAACAGTTCATTCGAGGAACTAGAACCAGTTAGTTCCTCGTTAAAAATAAAATTTAATGGGGGGGAGGGTTGCTAGCGATTTCCTGAAAAAAAAATTGGAACTTATCGCCCACACTATGAAAAATGAGTAGAGTGTGAACTGCCGCAAAATGAAGTACATAGTTCTTTGTAGTCGAATTTCAATAGAAGATGAACTACCGTGAAGTGAAGTACTTTTTTGTAGTCTTGAAATCAAACTACAATTGAACGTAGTTATGCAGAAAGCGTCCAATTTTGCCAAAATCGAGTTTTACACGTTTTCCCATAGATAAATTCGCTAATCTGCTAAAAACATCCAAGCTCCAAATGCAAAAGATTTTTATTACATATATATTTCTTACTAACGCACATTGCAGATATTTGATTTAAATTGAAATTTATGAATATTATAAAATGTGGGATAACATAGGAAATACATTTTTTTAAATAAAGGCATTAATAGATTATAAATAACCTATTTATTATAATGCTTATAAAGAAAAGAACACTGATGTTCACTTTACAAATGCCGATTACGCATACTAATGTTTTTTTGTCGTCATATTTTCAAACGCCTATTTCTCAGTTTCATTTTTTTGGGTTAGATGCTTTTTGCATAACTACGTCCAATTGAAATGTGAACTGCCGCAAAACGAAGTAGTTCTTTGTAGTTTTTGAAGCCGAACTTCAACTGAAGTATTTGCACAACAAGTGAAGTGTGAACTACAAAAAATAAAATAGTTATTTGTAGTAGTTTGCATAAAGCGGTCACAATGCTACCTTCAGTACCTGGTTGGATTTTGAAAAAAAAAGTTAACTCAATGCTCTCACTGAGTTACTAAGCGACAAAAGCTTAAAAAGTCATTAACTTGTATCGCTTGAGTCAAGCTTTCTCCCTATGGTAAATATATTTTAGATGTCTGAAAAGCCACAAAAGTCTTCCGAAAAGTCCCAAACTTGTATCGCTTGAGTCAAACTTTCTCTCAAATGGTAAATATATTTTAGATGGCTGAAAAGCCACAAAAGTCTTCTTAATCAAACAAGAGTCAGAGCATTCAATGCAGAAAAAGAACTGATAAAAACTGTAAATTCAACTCATTTTTTACCAAAGTTTCGCTTGCCCTTTTGCCTTTTCACCGACAATATCTTTTTGTACCGTCTGTAATAATGACAAACATGCAACCAAGGTTTTGAGCCTAAACAATCCCTGACAATGGCCGTATTACATTCACGGCACGTGATTATTACCATTATTATTACCAAAGTTTCGCTTGCCCTTTTGCCTTTTCACCGACAATATCTTTTTGTACCGTCTGTAATAATGACAAACATGCAACCAAGGTTTTGAGCCTAAACAATCCCTGACAATGGCCGTATTACATTCACGGCACGTGATTATAAGTGTTAGCCCCTCCTCCGAACATAGCTGCGCGTTTTGCGCTCCTTCTAAATGAAATAATGTCCAATAATTAATGACATAATATGTAACCCCGGTTTTGATGAAAATAATTATTTATATCTAGCAACTGCTCAACATGGTTGCTTTCTATGGAATTAACTATTTCCACATCTGAAATTTTGTAGCGATATCTATGGTTTCGCCAAAATGGCGTCTTCGGCGGAGACATACTGTCTTTGCGGGCAGCCTTATAATGTTGGACAATTCATGATTGAATGTGATTGCTGCCGTGAATGGTTCCATGGCAGGTAAACAAACATGCAACCAAGGTTTTGAGCCTAAACAATCCCTGACAATGGCCGTATTACATTCACGGCACGTGATTATAAGTGTTAGCCCCTCCTCCGAACATAGCTGCGCGTTTTGCGCTCCTTCTAAATGAAATAATGTCCAATAATTAAACAGACACGCTCTAAAGAAGCGGAAAACATGTATTCTTCTTATCATTAACTCAAAATTGTTATTATACGCGAAGTTCGTCGGTTTTTGACGCGACATTGTTTATTGTTTACGTTCTCGTTGCTATGGACAGTTTACCTCCAAACGTCAGTCAGATGCCGCGATAACAAAGAATTTCGAATGTTTGCTCCAGTTTTAACAATTATTTATCAAGGAATAAGTTAATTTAACCGTGCCTTTAATCTTGTGTTTGTTTTTCAGTTGTGTTAATGTCAAAGTATATCAATCTGAGGACATTGACAAATACCACTGTCCAAAATGCGTCCCAACTTACGGACCCTCGATATGTAAGTAAAAATATATATTAAACCAAGCTTGATTACTATTGATAACACTTATTTATCATTGAGTTGAATCAAATTTCGACAAAATAATCAATTCGACCCATCTAAACAATTTTACGCTTATTCTTGGCTGTCAAAAAGTGAGGGTTAATTTTCAAGATTTAACAAAAATGCTCAAAACAACAGTAAAACATGAATATTATTCTTTGAAATTGTATCATTGACGTTCACAAACGTATCATGTCTCGTTATGTAAGAGTTTTTTAGTGTAAAAACGTATTCGAGTGGTGTAAAAGCAGTTTTTATCGAACTTCTAACAAATCTTTTTTCACAACAAAACAAGTGGTTGGTACACCTTTCTTGTCGTTTTGTAAATACGAATCTTTTTGCTTTATCCTTCGATATTCTTACATTAAGTTTAGACAGCATTGACTAGTAAATATTATACACTATACAAGTTAACAAAATAATTCTCAAATTGACATAAACTCAAAAGAACAGCGTAAAAACACAGCCTTTTGTGTTTTCACATGCTATGATATTTTTAACAGTTTTAACTATTACATCTGCTCTAGTTTAGATGAATCCATTGCAAAATAAATTAGTTATGTATGTACAGTAGTGAGAATAGAGATGTGTTTAGCCTAAAAATATCAGCTTATTTGTCATATATTATTATCAGAACTTGTTTGTGATCCCTTTTCACTTTATTTTATAAATCAACATCCCTTTAACCCTCCGCATGCCTGGTGAAATTACACTACGAGTTATGTCTGCTAGGGTCTGTGGGACCCGGCAATACTAAATCGATTTTCTTTATTAGTATACAGTAATGTTCCTTTTTTAAATTTATTAAATATACATTTTAATAAATAAATACAACAAAAAAATCAGAAATGATAATTCCTTTATTCACGACAATCAATATCCGCGCGCAATCTGAAATAGTGACAACTGTTATAAATTGCCCTGGGTCTGTCAGACCCTATCAGGCATGCGGAGGGTTACAGATTACAAAATTTGATTTTATTAATGTAATACTAATAATTGTAAAAATATATCTTTTCAGCACTATACCGTTTCTTCTTTATTTTTTAATAACTACTTCAATATGTCTTGGCATTGATATCACCAAATTTTCGATGTAATCTTTCCGTAAAATTCTCATATTTTTTCAATTACTCTATGACGTTCTCCTTTGACGAAAGGTTCAGTAAATTTATTTCAAAGGCTTTCCGGTTAAAATGGTGTTGGTTTCCCATGACTGTTCATAAATTCCACAATCTGAAAATATTTGAACTGTAAAAAAACAAATTATGTTCAGTTTTTGCTCGGTGGCACTGTGCTAGGTAGTCTTGGAAAATGCACTCAGAAATGAGGAAAACTGTGCATTTCAATAGACGGTAATACATATTTTTAGTAAACTTCCACATTCATAGTTCCTTTTATAAATGCTAATTGTCTTACTCTATAAGAAAATAAACATTCCCAGATTATTTTCTCAGTACAGCTTTGCTGTTGGTCTGAGGCATTCATCGCTAATACAGTCTTCAGATATTCGTCTCACTTCCTGGATTCCTCTTGAATCAAGGAGATTTAATTAAATCTCATCAGAGGAAGTTATCCGTCTTGACCGCTTGACCACGGAGGTCGTCGAATATGTGAATCGTTTTAAAAAGACGATTGTTTGCCAATTTTTTGGTGTAAAATATGCTGAAATATTGAGCGGCGCATTAAAAAAGAAGATATTTTAGAGAACTTTCTGATACCAAAATTTCCTCTCAAAATGGCCAACATCTGACCCCATGATTTGTATTCTAGATTCTCTCGCTATATTTTGAATAATTTCCTCCGTCTACAGACAGGGTTCCCACCAACGACCACCGGCAAGACCGCTACGAGCTGAACGCGGACCGCAAGCCCCTGCAGGCGGGCAGCCGCGCCTTTGTGGCCGGCCTGAGCCAGAGGCGCTTCTCGCAGGAGAAGCACGTCATCGTCTTGCATGGCCACCAGTTCACCGAGCTCTACTTGAAGGATACGGGTGAGTTAAATCAAAATGACCCAAAATATTTGCCGGACTACAGATCCAGAGGTCACGGGTTCAAACCCAGTGTGTGCAAATACATATTATTCAATTAATATTAACACATTTAATTCACATAAAATAATTTGTAGTGTATTTGCGGCACGTTCCAGAGTGGTTGATACTATCAATCAGAATTTAAACGTTGCTTGAAATGGCTTAAGCTATGTTTGATGACCTGATCTGAATAGCTAGGTACTTCCAAACCTTCCTCTTCCCCACCTCCTTCCCCTCCCCGCTACCTTCAGCCTCATAACATGCCCCAATTGGGGATGCCATAGTCTTACTGGCTCTAGACGGTCTGGAGCGGTTGGGACTCTTGTGCGGTATTTATTCACTATAAAAAAAAAAAATATATATGGAACTTTATTGTGTTTTTTTTTTTTAACAGTTAGAAGTATATTTCAAAGCTCCATAGGTCTAAATAGAATTTACACTGCTCATCTAAAAATTCCTGAGTGAAAAAACTTTATAAATTTCATATTGCCAGAGTTTTATTCTGTTTTTTTTTTTGTTTTCACACGCTAATAGTAATAATAATAACAGTGAACTTATATAGCACAGTTTTGTGATATTTCGCCTCAAAGATAAGTGTACCAAAATGCAACAAACACTACCTTCGGTCGAAGAAGTGAACATTTTTTGATTAACTTATTTTTCTATTCATTTCCATGTTTAAATTTTTAATTTATATTCGCTAAATACCTTATAATAAACATCCTGACATTTACAGACGGAGAATATTGCAGTTGTACAGTATTTACCGAATATAACTAACTAACCATCACGCCGTTTACCGCGGGGGTAGGCAGAGAAGACGGACCGCCATACAACTCTGTCTTGGCACACACTCTTTGCTTCATGCACATTCATACATCGTCTCATACATACTCTTCTGCTATTCTGAATTTTTACATGGTCTGATTTACTTGATCGTGCCATGTCTTCCTCGGGCGTCCCCGACTTCTTCCATTCACTTTCGCATCGTATATTCTTCTCACACTCCTTTCTCCGTTCATTTGCTCTGCATGCCAAAACCATCAAAGCGTCCCTTTCTGGATCCTATTCATTAAGTGTACATCAGACTTGCATTCTTTCCGGATATCCACATTTTTAACACGGTCACACATAGTTTTACCGCACATGCGTCTCAGGTATCTCATTTCCACAGCATTCAGTGAATATAATTAAAAAATCAAAATATGGAAATTGATGGAAATGTTACGGTGACAGAGCTGTATTTGGCAATTTATAGATTAAATCTGCAATTGAATCTTAGATTCCACAATACTTATTTGTGAATTTGATCACTAATAATATAAATGTGAATTATTTTTTAGGCTTCAACAAACCGCTGCAATTCGAGAACTCTGCCGGTTTGGACTTGCGCGTCCCCCCTGCGAACGCCTTCAGCGTGCGCGATGTGGCGCGTCACTGTGGCGCCACCAAGGAGATAGACGTCATCGACGTGACCCGCCAGACCAACTTCAAGATGGCGCTGGGGGACTTTGTCGACTATTTTACGTCGCCGCCCGAGGAGAGGGGCGACAAAGTGCTGAATGTCTTATCTCTGGAATTTAGCGACACCCCGTAAGTATTCAGATCAAACGCTAACGATAAAACTTCAGCTTCACAGTGGTATTATTACTAATTCAAACTATTTTAATTTAATTAATCAAACAATCTGAAATAGAAAAAGACAGAAAATAAAAAAGGTTATGTTGCAAGCTTGGAGTAAGAATATTCAAGGAAAGAGAGCTAAATATTTTTACTCAACCTATACAAATTTGCGATAAAATCACTTAGTCCGGGTTTTTACCTCGTATACCATGAGAAAGAAAGAGACAAAAAAAGTCGTCACATAATATTGCAACACTTCGAAGTATGTAAGAATGTTCTTCGTCCGCGTTAACTTCACATCATCGGGTCGTATAACTTACGTCAACGGATTTTGAGGTTATTTCGTATTTATTATATTTAATATCACAGATTAACTAAAATACCTAAAAACCTCTTTCAAAAATACTAGTGTTAATTTGCATTATAATATTTCTATCCACTTAATCATGTTTTGGGTGCTAATTATTGTTATTTTTTATGTCACTATTATTTTATGTTTTGTATCATATGTTATGTAAAAGCCCATGAAGGCGTTTATAATTAAATAAATAAAATTAATCTTATATTTTGACTAAAAATTGTGATCGACATCAATCCTAGTGAATAAACCTAATAAAACTCATAGCGGGTTTTAGTAATCATCTAGTATATCTTTCTCTGGCGGCCGTTGAGTGACGTCACAAGAACTTTGAAACTCATTTTGTGAAGCCGGTATTGTAGGTAATTATCCCAAAATTTCAAGAAACTATGCGCAAACGTCCATAGATGCCAATACAACTAAAATATTTTCATTACATATGATTGCATTTGAATTTTAGTCGTGGACGCAACGTTTCATTTATACTCCTTTGGGACTTTTTCGTTTGTACGCACCGTTTCGTCCATACTCACGGAGAGGTTAAGTAGCGTTCTGGGCTAAACTACCAATGGCAAAAGGTTTAACTTTAAAAATAATACCATCGGAAGATTTTGAAACGTCCAAGGTGTGAGACGGTTAATTTTCTGAATTAGCATTAACTGTTTCCGCAGTTTCCGTGAATGTTTAGTGTCTCTGAAAACCGCTCTTATTTGTTCCCATGGTGGTTTTCCTTCATCGCTTCCATATTCCATATGAATTAAGCGAGGTTTCAGTAATGGTACGAGTTCATCAATTATTGAATTCAACCGAAAACTTGAATGTTTCAGAATGTGCAGCGTCGTTTGGCCACCCCTGATGGCTCGGCAGCTAGACTGGGTGCGGGTGGTCTGGCCCCCGGAGGCCTCGCCCCAGTCACCGCTGGTGCAGCGCTACTGCATCATGTCGCCCAACGGGGCCTACACTGACTTCCACGTAGACTTTGGCGGCACTACGGTCTGGTATCACGTGTTACACGGCCAGAAGGTATATCTTTCTGTTGTATTCTAGCCGGTGTAATGTCTATCAGTGTATCGAGGGGGGTTAGACAGGTATCACAAAATGTTATCGAGTGCGAAGCTACACGATCCGAGATTTGCTTAACATTGAACCACTGCTACTCTTTATAGAAAAGTTGCAGATGAAGTGGCTTGGACATCTAATAAGAATGCCACTTCCGCTTAAAATACTGGCGATAGTTCTAGAGGGAAGTCATCCGCTTGGCCACTCAAGACAAAGCTGGGGAAAGCAACTCCAGAGGCTGTGCAAGGAGAGGCTGGGTCTGCGATGAACGGATCCCGCTGAAGTAGCCTAGGGCAGGGACGTCTGGAGGTATCAGCAGTGGTCAAAGCAGCGAGTCTCCAACCCGACTAGGACGAGGGAAAGACGATGATATGAATTTAATTTGTATTTCAAAAGAATTTTACTTTCATTGCATCTCAAATCATTTTGGTAATCATTAACTTTGCTTTGGCTAAGAACTCCTCAAATAATTATATTATCACTTATCCAAGACACCATCTAGATATTCAATATGTGTTCGAGTATAACTTAAAATATCACCAAAAGATGGCAGCCTAAATCGGAAGAAATTCAAATATTAATAATTTTCAATATAAGTATGAGTTGGTTTAATTAATAAAAAAAATGTCGCTTTCTAATGAGGCCTTGATGGCTTAATTGGCAGAGTGTTACTCCCGGATAGAGTAGGGGTTCCGAGTTCGAGTCTCGGTCATGACCATTGTTCTTTTTTGTGTGTTTAGATTATTAATATTATTTAAATATTTAATAATAAATAACCATTAATGCTTTAAAGTTTATTCCAATTTTAATAATAATATTATTATTTCGTTCTCAGGTGTTCTACTTTATCCCTCCGACAGCTGCGAACCTGACTCTCTACCGGCAGTGGTCCTCTTCGCCCAACCAGAGCGAAGTCTTCTTTGGCAGCCTGGTAATAATCGAATATCACCTCTTTGAATTAGACGCATAGACTTCTAGCACGTTCGATACATTCGTGGTCAACTCGCATTTCAGCAATAGCAAACTGAATAGCCAGGTACTTCCCAACCTTCCTCTTCCCCATCTCCTTCCCTTCTCCACTACCTTCAACCTCACAACATACCTCAATTGGAGATGCCATTGTCCCATTGGCTCTAGACGGTTGGGTCTATTGACAATTTCTGACTCAATTCTTTTTGCGATGTGACAAGTGTGCCTTACAGATATGTATAATAATAGATATTACATATATTCAAAAAGAAAATCTCCTTAAAAACATTTCACTAACAAATATCCAATAAAATATTTATTTATTACTTACAAAACAAAGCTATTTAATACAGCGTCCAAAACGAATACGGCTGCGCTGTATTAAACTCTCATCGCATTTGATGTCCATCAAATTGACGATCAGCTCCATTTATAATTTTTTTTATTTGAACAGTCCCATTAAACGCTGATTATGAACCCATCTTAGCTTTGTGTTTGGTAACCTGATCTGAATAGCCAGGTACTTCCCACCCTTCCTCTTTCTCATCTCATTTCCCTCCCCATTACCTTCAACCTCACCACATACCCCAATTGGAGATGCCATAGTCTCACTGGCTTTAGACGGTTGGGAGCAGTTGGGACTCTTGTGCGGTATTCACATAAAAACGAAATTGCTAATAAGCCTTGTAAGGTTTCCAGCAGATAACAGAATGTTTACAATGAAATAATGAATATGGTCAGTTGATGGTTTGCAATGGATCTCTCATGCGTTCTACTATATAATATCTTATGGCTGTTTAAGGTGGAATCCTGCACGTGCTGCACGCTCAAGCGCGGACAGACCCTGTTCATCCCCACGGGCTGGATCCACGCCGTGTGGACCCCCGAAGACTCATTGGTCTTTGGCGGAAACTTTTTGCACAGCCTCAACATTGAGCTGCAGCTGCAGTGAGTACTTTATTCTATTCTATACATTCTACAAGTGCAAATGCGACACAACTTAGTTTTTATGTTACTGTATGGTTTGTACAGTGTTTCATTTTGTAGATAACCTTATTATATTCTGTATATCATTTTAATATGTGTAACAACCTAGTCGAATGTAGGTAAATAAATGCAAGTATAATGAAAATGAAATAATAACTTGGTATAAGACCACAGATTTTAGTATTATTTAGATAGATTATTCAGTTATTATTTAATTTTCATTAAATACAGTCGAACTTAGTTATAACGATCACGGTAATAGTAAGGTCACGGCTATAATGAGCAATTACTTAATGATGTGTTGGTTCGGGCTTATTTTCCTACAATCGTGTGGGGTTATAACGAGGTCGCTTCACTGATGTAACGTCCAAATAATATTGTCAACTCAAGAGAAAAAAAACCCAATTCTCGAAACAGTAGAATAATGTCATAAACAAGACAAAGAAAGCCACTCGTCCGGCACGTCGGCGGACTTTCTATACATCACTTTAAGGAGGGTTTATAATCCCTGATAGTTGTCGCTCTAAAAAATATTTCTATCCAGTACTATCAGACACTTTGTAAACGTGTTGTTTAAACTCAAAGTCATACAAATGTTTTTCTTTGCATTTCTGTTCCCCTTTTACAAATTTGTATGTACTCTTTGTCTAATTTGTATCTGGTTTTCCCTATTTTTTAAAAACAATAAATTTAATAATATGCAAGCTTTCATACCCTGGCGTAAATATCGATATTAGTAGGTAGGTACTTTTCTACCTACCTACGGTTATAACGAGTAATGGCTATAAGGAGCAAATTTGGTTAGTCCCTTCGCTCTCGTTATAACCAAGTTCGACTGTATTTATATATTTATTAAATTATATAAATTCTACTGTTATCTACTGTATTTAATATTATATATTTTGCCTATACTTAAACCTTCACTTGTTAATATAACCTAAAATTACTTGTTAATGGAAGTTAATTGGTCTAAAACATGTGTAATTGTTACTATATTTACACTTGTGTGACTGTTTTTATCCTAAATAAAAAAAATATATTTGGTC
This sequence comes from Drusus annulatus, assembly GCA_022651775.1. Taxonomy (NCBI): domain Eukaryota; kingdom Metazoa; phylum Arthropoda; class Insecta; order Trichoptera; family Limnephilidae; genus Drusus; species Drusus annulatus. The sequence goes on along the minus strand of JAGWCC010000154.1, from coordinate 97,038 downwards.
TGATGTCTGATGTCCAGACAGCACTAGCGTACTCCAACTTGCTTCTGATCACTCCATTGAAGAGGGATGTCATCGCATAATGGATACCATGATGCAAGAAGATCGGAATGTTCAAGGAGTAGAAGCGGTCAATGCTTTAGCAACACATTTCCAATGCGTGTAATGTAGTGAGCTCCCTAAATATATCACTACTTTCAGATTGAATGTTAAGGGAGCCTAGAATATTGATGAATCAGATGTAGATTTGAATTGAATCTTGCTATAGAAATATTGTTTTCCCGTTGCTAAATCAATTTGTTTCATTCCAGGGTTAATGAGATAGAGAAGCAGATAGATACTCCGACCATCTTTCGGTTTCCCGGGTTCGAGACCATCCACTGGTACGCCGGAGCGCATCTTCTGCAGCAGCTTAGGAGGATAAATGAAGAGCAGCAAGTAAGAAATTAATTAAGCGGATATGATCCGTCGACGAAATTCCTCATTTATCAAATTGTCTAAATTTGTTTTTGCTCTGTCATCAAAACCCCACTGTATAACGTACAACACAAAAGTGGCGTCATGTTCACAGTACAAATTTGTGTCGGTAATTATGTTTGATTAACCTTAAAATTGCCAAAAAAAGGTTTTGTGAAAAATGCTCGAATCGAAAATAAACTTATGTTTATTGAGTTCTCCGTGTACTGCAGATGATCACATTTTCTGCTATACCAGGAGTTTTCGGACAATGTGTAAAAGTGTTTTAGTTTGATTTCCAAACACCGAGTGCGGTTTTATTGTTTATCAAAGTTTTATTTTTGGTAGTTGAATGTCATCATTACTTACGGAAAAAAGTTGGTGGGGTGAAAAATAATAATCCGTTCTTTTTAAACTGTTGATTCTCTATAGTGCCATCTATGTGTCATTTCTACAAACTTCCACTCGAGATAAAACCATTTGTTCACTATTTATCTAACCTCATTGTCATTAAAGCACTCCATTCAACCAAAACAGACAATTTATTAATATTGCATGAAGGCTGGTAAAAATGTTGACTAAATTTCCTAGCTAGCATCTGCCAATATCCTAACGTTATCATAGAAATGATCTGCAAAAGACTGGATCGCAGCTAGAAAGAAACAGAATGGTAAAGGAAGGTATCTTTTTAATTATTTATTTTATTAGTGTCTATATAAATGAGTATATGCAAATACAAAATATGATGTAAGTATAAAAATGTTTAGAGAACAACAGTTAAAATAAAAAGGTGTTTTAATTATTATAATTTTAACAATATTTGTTATTATTTAGTTTGTTTTTTCTTAGTCCTCCTCACTAGGGGGTCCTGTGCCAAGGGAGACTAGAGATATGTATTTAATTCCATGTCATCTAATTTGGTGCGTCTTCTATGTCGTTTTTATTGCTGCTTTTAAGGTTATCTCATTGACTTCTTTCAGCCAGACTATAATTCTTGATTTGCACTCGTTCAACTTTTCTATTCGTTTTATATCCGGAGGAAGAATGTTGTGGAGTTTTGTTGCAAAATATATGTATGTAGTTTCTTTGTTTGAATGTGGTTTTATAATATGGAATGTTTTTAATGTCATTTTGATTCAATCTAGTGTCGTGGATGCATGCTCCAGTGAGGGGTTTCATATTTTTAAATAGTTTCAATTAGCGTTGTGACCGCTCCGAAAGAACTACTTCAAAGAACTACTTCTTTTGGCGGCAGTTCCTACTTCCTTCATTGTTCATTGAACAAATACTTCAATTGAAGTTGGCAGTTCATTTTAGCGTTGTGACTGCTCCGTGTGAACTATTTGATTTGCGGCAGTTCAAACTTCATTCATTTCATTTCATTGAACAAATACTTCAACGGAAGTTAGATTACAAAGAACTACTTTAATTTGCAGCAGTTCAGTTGCGAAGTTGAACTTCAAAGGCTGTAAAGAAGTACTTCATTTCTAGTACTTCAATTGAAGTTCGACTTCAAAGTACTTCGATCTAAAGGAACGTGTTTTTTTAAGGTGCTACCGACTAGTACTTTTTTTTTTGATGAGGAACCGGTTCCAGTTCTTTTCAATTTCAAATATCTACCGACTAGTAATTTTTATGTTGGCAAAGAACCGGTTCCAGTTCTTTTCTTTTTAAAATCTCTACCGACTAGTACTTTTTATTTTGGCAAAGAACCAGTTTCAGTTCTTTTCTTTTCAATTTCAAATTTCTATACCGACTAGTATTTTTTATTTTGGCAAGGAATCGGTTCCAGTTTTATTCACTTTCAAATCTCTACCGACTAGTATGTTTTTTTCGGCCAAGGAACCAGTTCCAGTTCTTTTCGTTTTTAAATCTCTACCGACTAGTAGTTTTGTTTTAGCAAGGAACTTTTGCCAATTTGCTAGTACTTTTCGAAAAAATATCAAGGAACCGGTTCCAAAAAGAACTGGACAAAAAACCGGATAAATTCAAATCTCTTTTTTGCAAGTTCGACTTCAAAGTGTTCACCGCGAAGGGTTCATTTTAAAGAACTAGCAGTTCGTGAAGCATTCACAAAACATTGAAGTTTTTCCCAACGCTAATTTCAATAGTATATTTTTGGCATATATTTGTAGTATATTAGGTACGTCAAAACTTTTGAAAATTTCTATCGAAGGTTTTCTTATGGCTACTTTAAGTATGGTCTTTATGATTTCTAATTGGATTGTATAATCTAATCATCCATCGATGATTTTTTATTTTATTGTTAGGTTAGGTCTCATTATTACTTCTAATTCGATGTATTATTTATTTATTTTCAGGATAAAGACTTCACCATAGGCAACGAAGGGATTAAAGATGGGCTGGAGGTACAGAAAAAGTCAGTGCTGGACTTGCCACCCTACTTGGTGCGCGGGGTTCGCATTCTGGCCGCTGAGCTCAAGGAATGGAACGCTTGTAAATCTGTGAGTATTTAGTTTTGGACCATAACATCAACGCGAGGAGGGGGATTTCACACATCTCAAAAAGTAAAATACGTACAGTAACAGTAAAACCTCTTTTTCACATTCTTCATAGCAACAATGAAAAAATGTATCAAACTGAGGAAATGACGAATGTACGGTAAAATTGAATTATCAAGTACCTAAAATAATTTCAATCAATATAAGAAACCATTGATAATATTGTACTGTAAAACTTAAAAACTATTGTTTTATTTATAAATTGAAGGACTATTGTCCAATTACAAAAAATTGGGAAAAAAGAGCAACAGAGAAAGAAACAGCACGTACATAATATTAAATGAAGCAATGACAAAATAGGACAAAACATACATAAGAAAGAACATTCAAATCAAAACCAAGGTCAAGTCAAAGTTTTTGTAGAGTCGTAAAGAATAATAAAAGCCATTTAGACTGGTACCAAAATTTTCAAGACCATGGCTTGAGTTAACAAGTCTCAACATTTTGGACAGTGGAGAATGGTACCCAGAGTGGTAGATACTCCAAGTATCGCCCTGGTGAAAGACCACCATTCAGAATCGAAACGTTGCTTGAAATGGCTTTAGCCGTGTTTGGTGACCAGATCTGAACAGCCAAGTTCTTCCTAACCTTCCTCTTCCCAATCTCCTTCCCCTTCCCACTAATTTCAGCCTCACAACATATCCTATTTGGAGATGCCATAGTCTCACTGGCTCTAGACGGTTGGGAGCAGTTGAGACTCTTTTGCGGTATTCATATTTAAAAAAAAATTAGTATAGTGATGATTGAGGAACAGCAATTCACTGTTTCCGAGTCTAATGTTTTCTGTTGTTTTGTGTTGAAAACTTTTTTTTACACAGTTGATAAAAATTATGACTTGACAAGTCTCAACATCTGGGCAATGGTTGCCATAATTAGTAGTGTTCATCGAGAAAAAAACAATATTTTTTTTACACAGGATGAGTTTTTCTAACGTCTCTCCTATTTTCTAAAGAAGAAAGATTTAAAGCTTTTCAATTGTGTGTTCTATTCATTCAATGAATCCTTCCCACATTTGCAGTATGACCAGTCCAAAAAAGACAACATCCCCGACACCATCAACAGCAGCCAGTTGGTCCGGGAACTGGCCAAGGAGTTGCGCAGGCTAGAGAAGCTGCTTCCGCAGGCCCAGCCCATAGTCCTGCAGACCGCCGCACCCAAGAGAAAGAAGAAGAAGCCCAAACTGGTAAGACATCTTCGTTAGGGATTAAGCACAAATGTTTTCCACCCACATTGTCTGTATCCATTCTTCTCCAGTTCTCAGGCCTTCCCATCCTGCTCCAATCTTTTTCCACGCAGTAAGTTCACCTCTTTGTCAGCCTGCCTCTGAGTCGTTACCACTGGGGCACCTACTTTGTCACAATTTCTATATCCATTTCTCTGGCATACTTCCAACATGGTCAGCGTAGGGCAGTCTTTGGGACTAACAAAATTTTATATTTATTTAACCTCTAGTGTGCCAGAGTGTCCTATAGGACCCGGGCATTCATTATTATCTTTTTAGAAGTTTTTATTCTTTAAAACCTGTTTGCACATTTCAATGAACCACAATTGCTTGTCAACAAAATAATCAATCCGTAGAGATATTTTGCATTGCATTAAGTTCGGTACAAGTCGAGTGATACATACGAGGCCTGTTCAAAAGAAAAGGTGAATTTTGAATTTTCGCGGGCTGTGTACATTCGATTATCGATTTTTTTTTGTTGTTGTTATGTTGGTACACATATGTTTATCATATGTTAGCATTATCAGCCATTTTGGATTAGTGGTTTTTTTTTGACAACCGGAAAGGTTAGTCATGTTTTTGTGTGTTCTTCGATTTTTTACTTTTGAAAAAAATGGATCAAAGAATATATGTATTAAATTTTGCGTTAAAAATGGAATAAAGTGCTCCAACGCACTTAAAATGTTGACTGTGGCATTCGGCGAGTCTACTTTGTCTCAAAAAAGTGTTTATAAGTGGTACAAGCGCTTTACAGAAGGCCGAGAAGATGTTAATGACGATGAGCGTCCTAGAGTTGTGAAAAACAAATCATGGATTTTATTCTTTGATCCATTTTTTTCAAAAGTAAAAAATCGAAGAACACACAAAAACGTGACTAAAATTTCCAATTGTCAAATACAAACCACTAATCCAAAATGGCTGATAATGCTAACATATGATAAACATATGTGTACCAACATAAAAAAAAAAAAAAACGATAATCGAATTTACACAGCCCGCGAAAATTCAAAATTCACCTTTTCTTTTGAACAGGCCATTTATTTCAAGTTTGCTCACGTCAGTACAGATGAAAAAAAAACATTTTCAAAGTGACATTACTGTTTGTATTTACCAGAATACCTCACGCAATTTTATTTTTATTTGGAAGGAAATGTATTCAGCCACACGAAAATACAATAAAATGACAAAAAAATCTTCACATTTCTTAATCAAACTTTTCTAGTGACATGAGGAAGAAAAAATCAATTCTCTGAAGATAAGTAGCTATTCCAGAAAAACCACTTAAGCCAATTGACATACAATTTGAAAAAAAAACCATAAGCACATTATCTGAGAAGATAGCGTCATTGACAAAAACATAATTCTGTAAAACACAAAACGAAATTACAGTCGGCAAGGTACGACGAAAGTTGTATCTTGCGGGAATCCGGCATTTCAAAGGTTAATGCTAATAAATTCATGGCCCATTTTGATTCTGTATGATTTACTTTTCTAGTTTGTGAATGAAAAATAATGCACATATTAAAATTGGGTGAAGATGCGAAAAGGTGTTAATATTTAAATAATATGAGGGTTAGAATGAATGTTTATTATTATTATTGTCAAAGAGACTGTCTGTATAGCCCCCGTAGGCACTCACCGATGTGCTATCTCCCATATTCTGCCATAGCTCCTGGTTCTACAGTGTGTCTTCCCAGGTTTCTGAACCTTATTCCGTTTTATTTTTTCCAGGAAGCAAAACCTCCGAAAGTATCGCCCCAGCAAGACCGCCATTTCGCCTCGGTATCCAACTCGAAACACCTGCCCGAACCGCCTTTGAACTACGACCCTTCAAACCCGCGGACGCTGTACAACCAGCACTCGACGAGCCTTCCGCCGATGCCGAAAAAATCCCTCAAACTCACGTTGCCAAAGCCGATTATGCACGTGTCGGATTCGAACCACATGTTCTCCAACTCGAGTCAGGATTCCGAGGACGCCGAACTCAACGACATGGCGAACTTGGCGTGCCGATCGGGCATGGCGAGCTACAGCCAGGGTTACGACAGTCAGGACTCGTTCGGCGGGGAAAATGACTATCGGGGAGAGAATGATTATCGCGTGCCGGGAGAAAGCATGGAACACGACGGAAGACAGAAGAAAAATCCTTACACGGAATTGACAAGTAATGAAAGAGGGGGCGCTGTGTTAAAGATCAAATTAGGGTAAGATTTTTTATTTTTACTACTGCCACCTCACAATATCACCTCGAGGATTGTTATGTCATAAATCCAAATTTTGTGGCGCTTCAAATTATCCGAGTCCTTGTTTTCAGTGGTTTCAATTTGCTAACCTTCAGACATTAAAAGTGTAATGTACTCAAATTGTTTCCAGTTAGGTTTACGCTGTTGCATATTTTTTGTAAATATGCTCTGTTCATCTCTACAGAGCTTCTGTATGAACTGTGTAGGTGACTTAAAGAATGGACTGTAGGAAGACATTTCTTAATCCAGGTCTTTGTGCCCTTATTTCACAAAAATGGTGCTATGAAAATCAGCCAAGTATTATTGTTTGTGTTAGTTACTTGCATACTCTAAAATAATCCCGGGCAATATTTGCATTTTATCTGTGCATTAGGGATGGTAATCTATCTGTTAACATTGCATATTCTTATATGCAGTAGTAAAAAAAACTAAATGTTAATAAGTTTGTTTTTTTTCAGCTCTCCCCCTTCAACACCAATGGAAGGTTCCCCCGGCCCCCCTCCAAACCACGGACCTCCCCCCGACTACGCCACCACTGAGCATTCTATCCTCAAATCCCACCTCATCGGCAATTCATCCTCCAATCCACTACGACAACAACAAAAACCCTCCAACCACTGGACCATATCAAAGAGCCAAGTCAAAAACAACATAAATGATTCAACAGACGAACAGATCTTATTGACAAACGAAAACCTAACTATGCCCGGCACATCGCATTCAACCGTTACCTCGTATGTGAGTGGGCAAATGCCGTACGACGGAAACGGGATGTTGTACGGACCGGGAATGTACGCAAACGAAGACATACACAGCAACACTACGCAAATCGTGCAGCAAGATAACAATTACGACCCGGAGTACGTCATCGATCGCAAAAACAACGGAATATTGCCCGATTACTCCCCGACGAAATCGATCAACGAATATACCGTTCAGAGTAAAGTTGTTCCGTTTATCGATCAGGTTAAGATCGAAGATGTGAAGACCCAGTTTCATTTGGCGAGCTCGTTTGCGAACAATTCCGATCCCTATTCCCAGGGGATGAGAGCGCAGGACGGCGCGTCGCCGTTCAGCGGGGACGATTCCACGGTTTTGACCGGAACCGATGGGTACCGACTGATTCAGGACGACGCCAAGTCCGGAGGTATCGTGCAGGGCAGGATGGAGATGACGGAATACGTGACGGAAAGTCAGGTGTACGATTACGTGGATCTCAAAGGGAACTTGTATAAGTCTGAGCAGCTTTTGGACGGTAAAAAAGAGGTGAATCGAAGCAGCAGGATTTCGGGACAGGAACATGTGCAGAATTTATTGGTTTACGACACGGTCAATACGCATGTTATGCAGACAAGCTTACCCCCTCCGGCTTATGTAAGTTATAATTTTTGTTGTTGTTTTTAAGTAGTTAAGGACTTAACTTTTTCCTTACGGTGCCAAAAATTCCGTGCGCTCCTGTGTTGTACACTACAGTTTACAGTTAGAGTTTTGTAATTTTAAGTGGTATAAATATGAATATATAGTTAAAATGTATTATTCATGGTAACTATTATAATTATATGATCGCTGGAAAGACAAAAGGGCTTAAGCGACACTTTGATCAAAAATGAGTTAAATATGCAGTTTTGATAAGTTTTTTTTCTGCATCGAAAGCTCTGACTCGTTTGATTCTGAAGACTTTTGTAGCGTTTCAGCTATATAAAATATGTGTACCATTTGGGAGAAGGCTTGACTCAAGTGACACAAGCTTAGGACTTTTTTTCTTAGCTTTTTGTCGCTTCAGGTAACTCAGTGAGAACATTGTTTCCCAAGTAACATTTTTTTTAAATCCAACCAGTTACGTAAAAACTTTGAAGTGCTCTGATGTAAATTTCTCAAATGGCACTTCAGCTCTTTTGCCTTTCCGGCGTCGATATAACAAATCGATAATGTCGCCCGTTACAAATTTTGTGTGGATAGAATACAGACTGTTTCAGTAGAGGATGAAGATTCGGTCCCCCTCTGTACTCCCAAGCGTATTGGACCTGCTTTGTGTTGATTGAGATTTTGGTCGGGTCCATGTTCACTTGATGCCTACAATATAATAATATAACAATAACAATGTCGTTAATATTATCACAGTGCAGTGTTTATATTAAACTTTATTACTTGTAGAACCCCCCCACCACTCCTGCAACCCCCCGTCGAACGGAGCGCCCCACTCGGCGCCGCACTGACCCTCGCCAATCCATCTATGACTACGAAGACCTAGACGACTCGGGGGCGCTCTACATAGACGAGGCCACCCCCACGCCTTCCTCCGCCCACAAGGGGCGTAGGAAGCCTAAGGAAGCTAAAGGTATCAAGATCACCATACCAGGTCAGTCTTCACTAAGTTCCTTTCTCTCCTTACTTTCAATGGCTGTTCGTACGGTTGAAACACAGGAAGACGGATCAGAACTAGAGCAAAGCTGGAGAAGTTGTCTTTATGTATGCCTGGAGTTGAATCAATTATTTTTATATATGACTGGAACTAGAGTAGATGTTTTATTGCATGACCACAACAAGTGTGAAACTGGAGCAGGTATTTTGTTGGATGATCGCAACGAGTGTGAAACTGGAGCAGGTATTTTGTTCGATGACCGCAACGAGTGTGAAACTGGAGCAGGTATTTTGTTGGATGACCGCAATGAGTGCGAAACTGGAGCAGGTATTTTGTTGGATGACCGCAACGAGTGCGAAACTGGAGCAGGTATTTTGTTGGATGACCGCAACGAGTGTGAAACTGGAGCAGGTATTTTGATGTACGACGGAATTTTAAAGTGGAGATTGACCAAAGCAGAATCAGATGTTTTGTTTTACGACAGGATCTTGACAAAATTGGATGAGGTATTTTATTGATCTATGATTTTTTTTATTTCAGCTCACGCGTTCAGACAAGAGGTGAAGCCCGTAATTCCTGGAAACTTCTCGGCTCCGAAGAATGGCATAGAATCCTTGTTGCAAGCATCCGTATTTACAGGGTCTTCAGATAACCAGTAAGTAACACTATATCATGGGTCTTGGGAGACTCACTTTGCAATATGGAGGAAACACAAAAACGGGTCGTAAAAACAACCTATTCTCATGCGGCAAGTGTCAACAACTTCGTCCAGACAGCGCACGGCTAGCGCACGAGGCAAGAAAAATTATATTAATGAAATAGCCTGAATATATATTAAAGTCATAATTGATTTCATACATTTTATTTTGCCCTTTTGATGGCAAAATTATTTATTTGTCAGTCTTGAACTGAACTGCAAGCTAGCCGCCGGGCGCTGTCTGGACGAAGCTAACCATGTACAAATGTTGGGCACGTGCTTTACGTGTCTCCCGGCTGTGCTATATGATCAATGATACTATTAAAACACTTTCAGAATACAAACCAACCATTCCTTTTCCAACACTTCTGACCTCGTTTTTTCTACTTTTATCTCTAAGGAAAAATATCACCCTTTTTCCCCAAAAGTAACACCTTTTTTCAAAAAAAAAAACACCGGAAAATGCAGATCTCTACTTATAAGATAACTTCGCTGATATGTATATAGTTTACATCACAACTATGAACTTTTCTCGTGCCCTTCAGGGAACGTGATGCGGTAGCTGGAATGCTGTCCATCGGCCAAAGTTACGGGCTGGCTAGAGCGGAGCCCATCTCCTCCAGGAGGTCCGTCCCCGCCACCGAAGCGCCGCCCATCAGAGCGGTCCACCGAGACGATGAATACGGTCAGTCTTATCCTTTATCATTAGATTTTAATTTAGTTCTCAGCTCGGATGACGTCCACGGCAGAGCCTTTCCAAAAAACTGTCTAAACCTAACCTAACTCATTTCAAAATTGATATTTTTAAAACTTACATACCTTGCTCTTTGCCTTTCTCTTTTCTCTCCCCCATTTTCTGTAAGTCTCACAACACTTCTCTATCACGGATGCCATAGTCCCACTGACCCCCGGTGATGTAAACCTTTTAATCGCTAAATAAATACATATACCTAAGCAGTCGTCCCTACGCAGCACATACATATTTTGTTTATGCATTTTTAGTTGAATGTTATTTTTAGAACAACCTTTTTAGGATAATAAAATCATTATCTGAATTATTAACTATCCTAAAATCATCCTCCAACATCGAAGTATCAATAAACATTCACTTGAGATAAACCTAAACTAAGATAACGCCTTAATTGTGTTAATATAAACAATCGCGATAAATTTCAACCGAGACTAAGTGATCTATATGGCCGCGGCTAGCGGCTGTCCCCGGGCTCTCGGTTCTATTATTTAATAAGATAAACAATTAAGTAGTTGATAGAGATTCTCAGAGATGTCACTCCACTAATGAATATTCTTATTTTTAAAACAAATTCGCCCGAACACGACATACTTATGCTTGGAAAACGTAGTCGAAACTTTAAAATGTTTAGTCAGCCGCTGCGTGGTGCGAACGATTTGTAGAAATGACTAAAGTCACTCGCCGCATGAAAGAGTTAAATACTAGCAAGGCCATTTTTATAGGTAACTCAACTAGAGTTTTTTCTCTAGGTAATGCTCATATGTCATGGATAATATTTGAATATTTAACATTGCAGTATACCCCTCTCTGGACATGTCTTCTGACGAGGAAGATGAACTGAATGCCTCCTCTTCCAGAAAGACCCCTCTCAACAGATCCAATAAGAAGAAAACTCCCCACTCTGCGCTCGGCCTGGACAGGAGTGACAGGTAAGAGATCACTTTTATTTCTACAGAGTAATTAGCAAAAGTAGCTTCACAGCTGACAAAATGTGAAAGTATGCATAAAAGTCATCAGTTGCACGCTCAAACACAATAAAATGTTTCAAAGATTGTAGGATTTCTTCACAATGCTTAGTAATAGAAGATTTTAACTACTTTATTATATATTAAAATATTATCAATAATCTAAACCACAAATATGAAACAGATAAAGCCAGATAATAAAAAGACAATGGTCACAACCGAGACTCGAACTCGGATCCTCCACTCTATTCGGGAGTAACGCCTTAAGGGTCCGTGAAAGGGTCGATGAAATTTCTCAACTGTCAAAACATTTTCATATATCTGACACCAAATGGCGCTAGTGGGGCACGCTGTCAAATATCGCGTCGAAAATAACCAACATTTTAGTTGCGTAATTTTTGCAGAAAATTATGTCTATAATTATATAATTCTCATTTAAATTATGAACATTATTTTTAATTGAGTTCGAGTCTCGGTTGTGACCATTGTCTTTTTATTATCCGGCCTTTTCTGTTTCATATTTGTTTTTAGATTATTGATATTAATTAAATATTTTTTAAAATATAAGCATTAATCCTTTAAAGTGATATCCAATTTCAAAACTTTATTATCATTCTTTAAGAATAACCTGAAATTTTTCAATTCCTCCTTCTTCCATCATTATAGGCGGTAAATGTTGCTTGTGCAATGGTGGAGGACTTAGCTAGCAGAGGATTGAACCTGTGATACCTGGGTGGGAACCTGATGCATTTTTCCACTCGGTTACTAACCGGTCTCATCATTCTCTTCCCTTTGCTTCGACGAGGCCCCTACGAGGGTGTCCCTGTCCCATGTCACTTTAGCAGCCTCTGTCCGTTGCAGGCCCAGTCCCTCCTGGCACAGCCTCTGCAGCTGTCTTCCCCAGTTGGGGCGGTCAACTGATCATCTTCCCTCTTGAATTGTCGACAGTAATTTTTGAGGATGTTTCTCTTTTGGCATTATGGAGTATATTCAGCCACCTTATCTGTGACTTCTCTATAAAGAGAAAAGTACCGACCAGACGTCCCTGCCGTGATTATTTATCCCGATTCTATGTTCACACGTTACCTTTCTTTTATATTCTGTCAATTAATTAAGTTGTTATTATAATTCCAGGGAGGATGAATCGTGGTCTCCCCGCGGTCGTCTCGGCCGATTGCTGCCGCGGCTGAACCGCCCAGCGAGGAGGGGCTCTCGGCGCGAGGCCGTACAGGCTGCTCTTCGCGCCGCAAGGCTGCGCGGCGTTCAACAGGATGAGAGCGCACAGGTTGATGTTTGTGGAACCCTCATATTAAATACACTTTATTTACTTGGCTGATGAACGTATGTCTGAAAGTTATTGCGAGGTTTAATACTTTAACCATGTTTAGAGAAATGTTATTTTTAAAAGTGTAAATTAAATTAGAATATTCAGATAGTATTGAACTGTTCCAAATAAGACAGTCCCCTCAGAGCAATAATATACGAGGAGGGAGCGCTAGTGTAGTCAGGATTGATGATTTGATGACTCGGGTGTGGCTAAGGCTAGGGTATTTATACATCCATTCATAGCACATGTTGACATAATGTTTTTGTTTATACGTATAACCACTTTTTCACAGTATTTCTATCAACAAAAATATAACATATAACCTGAAAAACCGTTAAGTGTCGAGTTTAGTCGCATATGAAAACATGTGGGCGGAGTCCCCGGAGACCAAGATCATCCTTACAGTACATAAAAGCGGTGTGTTATTTTTGTTGTCTCTTTCTCTCTCATGGTGTACGATGTAAAAACCCGGAGAAAGTAATCTATCTCAAGTTTGTATAGGTTGGGTAAAAAGAATTAGCTCTCTCTCCATACATTGTTACTCCAAGCGTAAATCTAACCATAATTTTATATTTCCAGGTTCCCGCCGCTGTCGTTCTCCCCTCTCCCGTCGCCCCCCTTCTCGCCTCCCCCCTTCTCGCCTCTCCCCCCCGTCGTCGTTCCCCAACTGCCCCCCATCCCCTCGCACCACCTGCCCGTCCTGCACACACCACCCACCCCCCACAGGGCGCCGGGGCTCGCGCCCATGCTGACCTCCACGCCGCTCAGGGAGCCTGCCGTGAGTGAAATTAACCATTCGTGACATTTATTTTATTTGATTGAGAGGTATTGACGTTCTTTGCCATTTTCGTCATTAACCTTCCCCTTACTGTGCTAAATTATTATTTGCGTTACGGCGCTGTGTAATCATTACACGGGTAAAAATTTGCGATTTTAATCAGAAAAATAAGAATTTTCTTAGCCAATTGCTTTAATTCATCATATTTGATTTGTCAAAAAGGATAATAATTGAAATTTAAAAGCTGAAAACATGTAAAAACCATTGGCTGACAGGACCACCTCCACGGTTTGCCTGAAAGCTACTGCCAGCCGTAGTCGCTGTGTATCTAGAAGGTAAAGAACAAATGCGAACTGAGATTCCATTTCTCGGGTTCCCATATAGCGAAGTCAAGTAAGAGTGAGATGTGAATAGCGTTGTATCTCCCCGCACACTCTTCGCATTCCATAGCTGTTTTTTAGAATGAATATACCTACGTCACACACTAGCACACGTTTGATTATATTGGTGGATTAATTCCCAATTTTCACTAAATATCTCGTATGTGCCCGATGAGTGCTAATTAACATAAATATTACTTATTCATTCAATGCGTTAATGTTTTATGGAAGAATACCTAAAATCTGAAGCCAGTATTTATGATGATAGAGATATTAAAGTTATTAGAAGCATTGTGTAGTCGTTACACATCGTAGTTAAGGAAAAGTTAACCAGGTTTATTCGGCCACTGGTAAAATTGAATTTCTAACCCAAGTGCGATTAGTTTTTAGACTTTGTCGCTGGAAAGGCAAAAAGGGTTAAGCGACGCTTTGCCCAAAAATAAGTTAAACATGCAGTTTTGATCAGTTTTTTTTTCCTTCGTCGAATGCTCTGACTCTCGTTTGATTCTGAAGACTTTTTTGGCGCTTCAGCCATCTAAAATATATGTACCATTTGGGAGAAGGCTTGACTCAAGCGACACAAGTTTAGGACTTTTTTTAGCTTTTTGTCGCTTCGGGTAACTCGGTGAGAGCATTTAGTTACCTTAGTTAACTTTTTTTTTTAAATCCAAACAGTTACTGAAGACTTATGAATTGCCTCTGGTGTAAACTTCCCAAAATGACGCTTCAGCCATTTTACCTTTCTTGTTTTTGAATTTTTATTGTTGACTTATGATTGTTTTTGCAGGCGCTCACTAGTCTCAAGAAACCTTACAGAAAGAAGAGATCCCTCAAACCATTAAGGCCCGTTCCGGTCCAGCACATCCTCCCGTCTCCCACCACACCTAAAGGTCTGTTATAATACATTAATTTTGCCCTAGACTCAGAAACAATGAATTGCTGTTCCTTAATCATCACTCTACTACTTATGGGTATCATTCTCCACTGTCCAGAATATCGTGATTAGTTAACTCAAGCTATGGTCTTGAAATTTTTGGTAGCAGTCTAAATGGTTTTTGTCATTCTTTACGACTCTACCAAAACTTTGACTTGACCTTGGCTTTGATTTGAATGTTCTTTCTTATGTATATTTTGTCCAATTTTTGTCATTGCTTCATTATAATATAATGTATGTGCTGTTTTTTCTCTGTTTCTTTTTTATCCCATTTCGTGCTATATTTTTTTTTTTGTAATTGGACAATAGTCGGTTAGTTTATAAATAAATATTAACTCTACACGGGAGTTAATTACAATTATTTCTCTGCGTCTAGCCATCCATATTCCTTGGGGAGGCCTTCATTCAATAAAAAATAGACATAGACTGATAACGATATTACCTTAATAGTTACATCCATAGATCCATTAGTTTCTGTTTCCAGTGGGATTAGAGGGAACTAAAACAGAGGTTGGGAAAGATGAAAATATTAAGAAAAGTGGGGAGAACCCGCCTTATCAGATTTAGTCACTAGGCTATAATTTTTTTAATGTGCATGGTGATTTTTAACTGTGCTTTAGTTTTTGTATTCATTCCCTTGAAATACTTCTATGGCAAACACACCTGACGTCTATGTTTCAAAGGTAGCAATTACGTACTTAATAATTCAATTTCCATTTCCTCACTTTTACATAAGAATGCAAGGCTGATGTTAGTGTAATGAATAGGATTAAGAAAGGGACGCTTAGATGGTTTGGGCATGTAGAGCGAATAAACGAAAAAAGGCGTGTGAGAATAATATATGACATGAAAGTGGATGGAAGAAGAAGTCGGGTACACCCGAAAAAGACATGACACGATCAAGTGAATAAAATACTTGAGTCGGTCCATGTCGAGGGTCAGAATAGCAGAAGAGTATGTATGGGGCAATGTATGAATGTGAAGGAAGCAAGAAGGAGTGTGTGCTAAGACAGAGTTGTATGGCGGTCCATCCTCTCTGCCTACCCCTGCGGGAAACGGCAACTAAACTCTATCAACCCTTGTTACTGTCCGTATCATTGACTGAACTTTACTATATTGCTATATTTTTAAAATTATTTTCTTTTTATTTTCAGTTGTCAAATTCAAGAAAGGGATGAAGACGGCCAAGCAGAGGTTAGGCAAGATTCTGAAGATTCACAAAATGATGTGTTAAGTGCTAAGTGGTTATACAAAACACCCAACAGTGGAACTAAACTATATAAGGTGGGATTTATAAACAAAAAGGTGAATTAAATAACATTTAGAAGAACAAAAAACTTAAACAATAATAATAATAATAATAATAAAATTTTGTTTTAAAAATATATATTTATTTTTGCCGAGGAATGACCGAGGACTAAAAAAAAACAGAAAAAAAAATTATAGTAATCTGTAAAAAAATTATGCAATAACAATTTTTCAAATACTGCAAAATTTTTTTTGTAAAATTATACGTTAATTTGCCATTTATAATGCAAATTTTTACAATTAATTAGAAACGTCGATAAGTTTTTTTATTGATGACGGTGTTTTCTTTTTTTTTATGTAATGTTTTTGGGGACATTTTTTGTTTTTTTCTATGATTATTTATAAATTATATTACGCACGTACCAAATACATTATAATTATACCGTTAATTTAAATAATCGTTACTGTCTATAATATTCATCTTCAGAGATAGAACTTGTAAAGAAAACTTCTTTTTTTTAAGTGGATTGAAAAATTTACAAAAAATATACATATCAACTGTGTTTAGGTGAGAGGCATTATTCCACATTTTTTGCAAGGAAATTTAGGCCTTAGTGAAATCATAATACTCATGCTGTTACGCTTGACACCTGTTCATAATTTGATCAAATGCTGAAACGGCTCGAAAATCGGTGGTTGACGCGGGCGATTATTTGAAGTGGTAACGGTTAAAAATTCATAATAGCGCTAATCATCGATCTGCGACTGTGTAAAATGTGACAGCGGTTCAAACCACTAAGGCCTAAGTTAACCAACTAACTAAACATCACGCCGTTTCTCTGCAGGGGTAGGCAGAGAGGACGGACCGCCATACAACTCTCTCTTGGCACACACTCCTTGCTTCATTCACATTCTTACATCGTCTCATACATACTATTCTGTTATTCTGACTCTTCACATGAGCCGATTCAAGTATTTGATTTACTTGATCGTGCCATGTCTTTCTCGGGCGTCCTCGACTTCTTCTTCCATTCACTTCCGCATCAAATATTCTTTAAACACTCCTTTCTTCGTTCATTCGCTCTACATGCCCAAACCATCTAAGCGTCCCTTTCTTGATCCTATTCATTACGCTCACATCAGCCTTGCATTCTTTCCGGATATCCACATTTTTAATACGGTCATATATGGTTTTACCGCACATACATCTCAGGGATCTCATTTCCACAGCATTCAGTCTACTTTCATCCTTCCTCTGCCAGTTCCATGCCTCGCCGCCATACATCAGGGTTGGTATAAACTCTTCATTGTGGACTGCCTAAAATGTGAAATAACGCCTTTCACCTAAACACAGTCGATATGTTATAGTTCAATAATCCATACTAATGAATTAATTTATGTTCCTCGTGACAGCTTTGAAGCCATTTTTGTATCTATCTAATTGAATATGAACCTCGCAACACCCAGATTGAAGCGTCCATACATGCACTAACAAATATTTTGAGGCATTATATTTTTGCACTGCGGCGGGAACTGAACTTGCAGCCTCCCAACCTTTCAAGCGCGTGTACCTCTATACCGTGAAGGCAACCTTGCGTCATTAAATGTGTGCACTGCAGCAGGAGTTGAACCTGTAGCCTTCCAACCTAACATCACGTGCGTGTACCTCTACACCGTAGCAAAAGGTTTTAAATGAATAATAAGAAAAAAGTCTTAAATATAAAATAACACTTTTTGTTTCTATGACCACAACTTATCCGTTGGGCAAACGTTATCGCATCGCGTTAGGATACAATCATCCGTCGCGCAATGTCACCACAGCAACTTTTGCACCGCCGGTGATTTGTAGCTTTCAAACTAATCGTTTCACCATGGACGCAGACAGTTTTTGTTTCCGTGAATACGAATCAAGTTGTGTAAACTTCACGACGGCCTCCATGGTCGAGTGGTAAGACGCTCGACTACGAATCCAAAGGTCGCGGGTTCGAACCCGGCGTACGCCAATAACTTTTATTTAATCAACATGTGTCATTACACATTCAATTCATATACAAA
Source organism: Drusus annulatus (assembly GCA_022651775.1). NCBI lineage: Eukaryota > Metazoa > Arthropoda > Insecta > Trichoptera > Limnephilidae > Drusus > Drusus annulatus. Next base: position 79,101 of record JAGWCC010000154.1, on the reverse strand, counting down.
TAATAAAAAGCTTATTTGCGGCACGTTACCAGAGTGGTAGATACTCCAAGTATCGCCCTGGTGAAAGACCACCATTCAGAATCGAAATGTTGCTTGAAATGGCTTTAACCGTGTTTGGTGACCAGATCTAAATAGCCAGGTACTTCCCAACCTTTGTCTTCCCAATATCCTTCCCCTCCCCACTACCTTCAGTCTCACAACTAATCCTATTTGGGGATGCCATAGTCTCACTGGCTCCAGACGGTTGGGAGCAGTTGAGACTCTTGTGCGGTTTTCATATTAAAAAAAAATTAATTAATTAATGATTTGTATCCATGGAAACACAAATAGTGTAAAATCTTGTATAGAAACGGTTATTTTGTGTCCATGGTTATGACTAATTCTATCATCACACCGCATTTTTGACGTTTGCGTTCGCGCCACTGAAGATACAGAAGTGTGTTGTGGGCATGTCTATGTGCCCGAAGTAAGGTCAGTTTTATCTCACTTCAAGAGAAATTGATCAAACATTTTCAAATACCACAATTCTTTCTTGAATAGGTAATTAATTTGATTGGCCTTTCTGGAGCTAAATTATTTTTACCCAACCAATACAAATTTGCGGTTAATCACTTTCTCCGGGTTTTTACGTCGTATACCACAAGAGAAAGAGACGATAAAAGTCGTCTCATAATATTGCAGCACTTCTAATTGTGTATCGAGTAATAATATAATATAATATAATTGTAATCGAGTCGCATAACTTACATCAACGGATTTTGAGGTTATTTCCTATATTTGTGTTGTTTAAAATACTTGCAGTGGTTGTACAAATAAATCAAACATGATGGTGATATGCGCTATGCGTGAATGTTCAAATAAGACCAAACAAAGATTGTAAAACGTCTCTTTTCAGAGGTATTTCAAGAGTTTATAATATTTTTGACCGAACTTTAGAATATTCACATTTTTAATGATATAAAGACGTAAAATCAACAAAAAGCTTCCATCACTATTTAGGCAAACCTTCTGTTATTAGTGTTTGTGTGATATTTTGACTTTATAAATCATTTTAATGGTGTATTGATATTGTTTTGTTTGATGTGTATATATATGTTTATTAAAAATATCCGAATTCCATGTGGGCGGTAACTAATAGGCTATCCGTCATCCTTTAACATATCTTTGTCTCTTTCTATCGATTCAGTATAGAGTCAACATTCCTGACTACACTGTTTCGCAAAGGTGTCCATGTCCTCCAAGACAAGAAATAATTAATATACAAGAAACTTGCAATATATACTTTCATATTTTGACTTACGGAGATGTCGTTGCGGTAATGCGATTTTATAACATGACAAATTACGTTCTATCCTCTATTACTATTTATTCGGAAATATCTCGATAATTTGTAAACTACTTGCATCTGTTTCTTCATTCATGTATTTATTGCATATAATTTAAAGCATGCATTATGTACGTATTTATTTTTATTATTTCTGGCGGAAGGAAAATAAAAATGAAACAAATCAGTCGAACAATGAACAATGTCAGATGTTCAAAGTAACCGATTTGCACATTTGACATTGTTCGTTGGAAGAGTCGAAATGCATAATAGTGGTTTAACTAAACTAATTAGTAAAAAATGATGTTATACATAATATATTGCACCCGACAACAGTTCCTAACCTCAAATTGTTTAATAATTGGAAACCAATAGGATGTGTTTCTATATTTAAATATCTGCGAACTTGTGTTAATGGCCCTTCACACTGGCAACCATTTTTTTAATAAAAGTATGAGCCAGAGTGGTAGATACTCTAAGTATCGCCCTGCTGAAAGACCACCATTCAGAATCAAAACGTTGCTTGAAATGGCTTTAGCCATGTTTAGTGACCGGATCTGAATTTTCAGCCTTCCCCTTCCTCATCTCCTTCCCCTCCCCACTACCTTCAGCCTCACAAAATTCCCCTATCGGGGATGCCATAGTCTCACTGGCTCTATATGGTTGAGAGCAGTTGACTCTTGTGCGGTATTCACGTAAAAAAATGAGATTTAATTGAAGATTTAAGCTTTAAATAGCGAAAAATTTAATATTGAGGTCTGCTGCCTTAATATAATAACATTTTTCTTATTAAATTAGTATTAAATATAAAGCTTTTATGCTTATTATTTTTATATTAATTATTAAAATAATATCAATAATTTTCAACGTAAATATGTAACAGAATAAATAACGGACGCGACCGAGACTCAAACTCGGAACCTCTACTCTATCCGGGAGTAACGCTTCTGCCAACAAATATACCATATAAAGATGACAGCCAATTCGAAAGAAAAACTGAAAAAATGATATTAATAATTTTCAAATGAGGTATGAGATTGATTAAAAATGCCGGTTTCTTATAAGGTCTCGGTGGCTCGATTGGCAGAAGCGTTACTCCCGTATAGAGTAGAGGTTCTCAGTTCGAGTCTCGGTTGGCACCGTTATTTTTCTGTTTCATATTTACGTTGAAGATTATCGATATTGTTTTATTAATCAATATTTTTCTATTGTTTTTGTGTTATAATGAATATTTACCAGCTACCTCGGAGAGCCATTGAATTAATATATTCGTTAAAAGGTATTTAGCGAATATAAATTAGAAATTTCAACAAGGAAATCTGTAGCAAGCTGCATTTTCCATTTTTGCTATTATTCGCTTGAATCTCAGATAACGTAATATTTCACATGAACTTAGTCACTAGTGTGGAGGGACGTTGAGGAAAGTTGGGTTCCATCGCACGAAGTAAGTTTCACACTGGGATGGTTAGAAGTGTCTTCATTTAGACGAAGAAACTCTTTTGTAATCTAAACCGCATCAGCACAAACTGTGTTTTTTTTTTGAGGTTGGTTATTTTTACCGGGAGCGATATTATTTGGTGAATGAATCCTTTACTGATAATTATTTATAAAGTACAAAATATTAACGCTTAGGCAGTCTTTCCGTAGCAATGTTTTCCCAGTTTTCGTGCAATATTGCCGAACAAGAGCGTAACCAAAACAATGTTGAATATCGATAGTGCTGGGGAAAGTAGTTAGCGAAATTCATGTAACCTTTCTACCTACTCTACTTGGGAAATCATTTTGGATATGGGGCGTGGATTGAACAGTTTTCCTAAATTTTCTTTGACAAATACAGTAAAACTTGGTTATAACGAGCGCGAAAGGATCAAGCAAATTTGCTCCTTATAGCCATTACTCGTTATAAACGTAGGTAGGTAAAAAAAGTACCTACCTACTAATATCGACATTTAAACCGGGGTATGAAAGCTTGCATATATAGCTTGCATCCATTTTTTACAAAAGTAAAAAGTCGAAGAACACACAAAAACGTGACTAACCTTTCCAGTTGTCAAAAACAAAGCACTAATTCAAAATGGCTGATAATGCTAACATATGACAAACATATGTGTACCAACATAACAAAAAAAAATCGATAGTCGAATGTACACAGCCCGCGAAAATTCAAAATTCACCTATTCTTTTGAACAGGCCATGTATTTCTTATGTTATCCTACATTTTATAATGGTTTTTCAACTTCAATTTAAGTCAAATATCTGCTATGTGCGTTAGTTAAAAATAGAATTACCGAAAATCTATTGCATTTGGAGCTTGAATGTTTTCAGCAGATATAAATCTTGTAATTATCTATAGGTAAACATATAAAACTTGATTTGGGCAAATTGTGCGTTGGACACTTTCCGGATAACTACGTCCAATTAAGCATCTTTGGTGGTTGGCTGTCTTCCAGTTTTATAAATCTCATTATTGACAGTTCTTCGAGCAGTTTGTATAGCTTGTGATTGTACACCATCTCCTTGTTTAAGGATCTCCTTCTCAAAAATACCCAATTCCTTTTCGCTATTATTTGCGAGTGCTTCATCGAGAGAAGTCTGGATTTAAAATTTGGAGAACCCAAGTAGCATCTGTTGGCCAGTGTTTGGCGGCCTTCGTGGTCGAGTGTTAAGACGCTAGATTACGAATCCAGAAGTTGCGGGCTCAAAACCCGTGCAAATAAATTTTATTTAATTGTTGTGTGTCACAACATATTTAATTCATATAAAAAATAATATATAGTATATTCGCGTCACGTCCCAGAGCGGTAGATACTCTACGTATCGCCCTGGTGAAAGACCACCATTCAGAATAGAAGCGTTGCTTGTATTGGTTTTAGCTGTGTTTTGGTGACTAGATCTGAATAGCCAGGTACTTTTTAACCTTCTTCCCCATCTCCTTCCCCTCTCCACTACCTTCAACCTCACAACATACCTCAATTGGAGATGCAATAGTCTCATTGGCTCCAGACGGTTGGGACTTTAGTACGGTATTCACAACAAAAATAAAAAAGGGTGATTCTAATATCAATTTCTGACTCAATTCGTTTTGCGCTGTGAGAAATGTCCCTTACAGAAAGAAATCCCTATAAGAAACATTACATATGTTCAAAAAGAAAATCTCCTCAAAAACATTTCATTTACAAATATCCAATAAAACATTTATTTACTACGTACAAATCAAAGCTATTTAATACAGCGTCCAAAACGAATACGGCTGCGTTTCATCAAACTCTGATCGCATTTGACGTCCATCAAATTAACGATCAGCGCCATTTATATATTTGTAAATTTGAACAGTTGCGTTAAACGCTGATTATGGACCCATCTTAGTTTTCGATCAAATTGTAATCACACAATCAGAACAACACGACACTTGTTAGCTGATCGTAATATAATAAAAAGCTGAAACGGGCCGAGAGTCGACGACTAACCGTTGGAAATGGAAAGTTTAAAACATCCAATCTAAAATGTTGACCAATGAAATGTGAAAGATTTGTGGACCCTTGTTCGTGGGATCTTTTTTAATCAAAACCGTCATCTTTTTTTTGTTTATCATGTATGTTAAATTAATTATTTTTATTTGAAATAAGAGCTAAACACATTATTTGTAAAAATATTACTTATTAGTTTTTAAGTATTTCTATTTGTATATAATTGTATACCCCATTCAAATTTATACATAAATTATGTCATTTATTTTGAAAATGTTAACAAATTTGTTCAGTACATATCGTCCGCATCCGAACATAAATCAGGTTTAAAAATTAGGAAAGATTAGAAAAATTTGTTCTTATTATTTATCTATGTATGAAAAGAAAATATAACTTATAAAAATTAATAGAGATGAACTTAAAAAACACACAAATCTGATTTAACAATGTAAATATGAAATATTAAATAATAGACAAACAGATTTGCCCGAACGCGGGTTATATTCTTGTCCTGTGAGTTGAAATGGATGTTACCACAAAACCATATCCGCGAAAGGATAGGCAGAGAAGATTTAACTCCACAAATCACTAAAATATTAAATTAATCAAATCAGTAAATTTTCTATTGAATCCTGGTCGCCTACGAATGAGATGGGCTGACGGTGCAATTGAACACCACAGAGGGAATCGAACTCGCAAGTCTGTTTAACGGGTATTCAAATGAAATCTGCTTAGATGAAGTAGCAGCATTGATCCCCGAGTGCCCATGAATCAGTCAGAAACTCGGCAGACAAAAGCGGACGACCCGTTCACAGTTGATGTCCGCAGCATGAGAATGAGTCATTTCTAGACTCTTTCCAATGTAAAATGACACACACGTGTGGAACGCGCCACCAACATTTGTCTATCCTCCTTCATTTAATCCAAACCTCTTAAATATCGACAGCACACACGGTCGAGTGGTAAGACGCTCGACTACGAATCCAAAGGTCGCGGGTTCAAACCCGGCGTGCGCAAATAACTTTTATTTAATCAATATGTGTCATAACACATGTAATCCATATTAAGTATATTTGCGGCACGTTCCAGAGTGGCAGATACTCTTAAGTATCGCCCTGGTGAAAGACCACCATTCAGAATCGAAACGTTACTTGATTGAAATGGCTTTAGCCGTGTTTTGTGACCAGATCTGAATAGCCAGGTACTTCTCAACCTTCCTCTTTTCCATCTCATTCCTCTCCCTGCTACCTTCAGCATCACAACATACCCCAATTGGGGATGCCATAGTCCCACTGGCTCTAGACGGCTAAGAGCAGTTGGGACTCTTGTGAGGTATTCACTGTAAAAAAAATTTAAAAATTCTTCCTGTAGCCCCTTCCTTAACCTGCCTCACAACGTTGCCCAACCAGTTGACGATATGTACTTCCTCCGATTGTACATAGTGCGGGCAGGGGAGCTCTTGTGAGGCGTCGTATAAAATAAATAAAAATCACTTCTCAATTTAAAATTAGACCACCGCGCCAACAATAGTGTCATCTTATCTTTTTTAAATTGGACAAATTTTTCAACTTGCGGGACATGACAATATGTACTTGAACGAATTTGACGTAGAATAAATCGATTGTTTTGTACGAATTGCATGCACCCCGTACGTTGTATGTCATAGTATATAGGCACAGTACGGAAACACAAAAACTTGTATATACAATTTTAATATTAAATGACTAGACGTAAATTTCTTTGTTTTCTTTATCTATTGCAGGTCAATTTTTTTTCTCGTGGAACATTATCAAATGACAACAATCTAACTAACTAACTAACCATCATGCCGTTTCTCCGCAGGGGTAGGCAGAGAGGACAGACCGCCATATAACTCTGTCTTGGCACACACTCCTTGCTTCATTTACATTCATACATCGTCTCATACATACTCTTCTGTTATTCTGACTCTTCACATGACCCGATTCAAGTATTTGATTTACTCGATTGTGCCATGTCTTTCTCGGGCGTCCTCGACTTCTTCTTCCATTCACTTTCGCATCATATATTCTTTTCACACTCCTTTCTTCGTTCATTCACTCTACATGCCCAAACCATCTAAGCGTCCCTTTCTTGATCCTATTCATTACGCTCACATCAGCCTTGCATTCTTTCCGGATATCCACATTTTTAATACGATCATACATGGTTTTACCGCACATACGTCTCAAAGATCTCATTTCCACATCATTCAGTCTACTTCCATCCTTCCTCTGCCAGTTCCATGCCTCACTGCCATACATCAGGGTTGGTATAAGCACTCCATTGTGGACTGCTAGCTTTGCTTCTTTGACAATGATCGATTGACAACAATCAACATTACCATATCGAATTGTATACCGATACATGCCATGGTTTGTGAAAGATTCCTTTTTATTGATTTATTATGTACACAGCATAGGGTTAACTTTAAAATAATAAAAAAATACAGAGAAATAACAAATAAGAAAGCATAAATGCCAACTGTCCAATTATGGTGTACAACAGGGGTAGCTAAACCTTTGATCACTGCGGGTGACCTGCTTTTTAAATTGTTGGCGGCGGTCTACTAACATTTATTTATTTAACAAGATCTCATAAAAAACAGTTGTTCACCAAATACATTAAGAGATGAATTATCTAAAATATTATCGATACATGCATAGTGTAAAAAAAAGAAATTGAATATTTACGTACACCTCACATATAGATAAGGTATTAAATATCCGAAGGAGTTATATAAGTACAAACTGAAGTAGTGTGATGCACTTTATATGATATAATAACGCATATAATGTTAGCAATGAAAAACAAATGAGATAAGATATAAGAGAGGATCATTCTTATACACTTGTTATGAGATAATCGTTGAATTGGCAAGTGTAAAAATGTGTGTAAAAAAATATTTTAATTAAGATTATGTAGATCGTTATGTAACTAACGGTCACTCTTGTACGTAGATCGAGAGATAATGACAGAACTCTATATATGTGCATCTAAATACATCTAAGGTAGATGCAGCTTCATTGAATAGTTCCATGGCTTTATATATTGGCGTGTTTTTGTATGAGGAAGTTCCGACTTTCGGTGTGTAAAACGTCACATGATGCCTCGCACGAATATACTCACTTGGTGCAAACAAGTTGATCTTCTTTAGTATATACGGGTTATAAATACCTCCAGAAATCAAATTATAAAAATGTTTACCCAAAAACATCTTCCGGCGGGCTTGCAGGGTGTGAAAATCTAGCATTCCACATAAACATAACGAAGAGAATAAAATAACATCGTATGTGCCAAGTGATCATAAGAAAAGTAGTAATTTAAAGCCAAAAATAACATAAAATTTTAAATAGACATAGATATTACCAATTCCTATTCAATATCCAGTTGTTTTAATAACAGACATTAATGATTTCTCTACACAAATATGAAATATCTATGCGTGCGCAATTTTTTTATTGGCAAAGCAAGATTTAAAAATATGGAGTGGTCAAGTGACAAATCACTTTCATTAATAGAACTTTATGGAGAGACGCCACGCTTGTGGGACATTTTTCGACAGTTGTTAGTACGTGCTTGTCAGCAGTTTGCGTTTTTTGCGGGAAATAGCGAATGCATGCGCGCAAAGAACGGTGAAGCAGTGTGGACGTATAAGCGATAGCGAACGCGGGTTCGCTGGGAATTGTCAATTTCTGTTCACTAGCGTGTGTTCGCCTGTGTTCTTTGTCTGTATGCGGCCTCAGATAGGCGGGCGACTAGGAATAGTTTTTCGGTCGGCGCTTTGGCCACCCCTGGTATACAACAATTTATTAAAATAAAACAGTAAGTAACTAAAAACAAAGCAAGAGAGAGTAAATTTTGCGTTGAGTGAAGTTAAGTGAAAACCAAAGATTTAAGAAATTTTGAAAATGAATGGGGAGGGTTATCGCTAAATATATGCATTTGTTTACAATGAAGTATATTTATTTTTGGCAGGTTCTTCAAGGGGCAGGATTCCCCAATGGAATGTCTATACCTTTGGCAGGGTTCTCCAATGAAGTATCTATATCTTTGTCAGGTTCCTCAAGCGAAGTATCATTGTCTTTAGCAGGGATCTCCAATGGAGTATCACCGACGTTAGCAGGTTCCTCGATCGAAGTATCTTTATCTTCAACAGGGTTCCCTGATGGAGTATCATTATCTTTCACAGGTTCCTCAAGCAAAGTATCACTACCTTTAGCAGGGTTTCCGAGTGGGATATCTTTGTCTTTAGCAGGTATCTCCAATGGAGTATCATCGACGTTAGCAGTTCCCTCGATCGAAGAATCTTTATTTTCAACAGGGTTCCCCGATGGAGTATTATTATCTTCGGCAGGTTCCTTAAGCAGTTTTTCACTGCCTTTGACAGGGTTCCCCAATGAAGAATCATTTTCTTTAGCAGGATTCCCCAATATAGAGTTACTTTCTTTGGTAGGGTTTTCGAATGAAGTATCTTTGTCAGGTTCCTCAAGCAGAGTTCCACTGCCTGTAGCAGGGTCCCCCAGTGAAATATCATTATTGTTGGTAGAATATTCTTGCGACTCTTTATGGATGAATGTGGTGAAGTTATTGGCTAGGTGTTGTTGCCCACAAGTTTTGAAGTACTTGGGGTCCAAAACAACAGAATTATTTGGACCCTCCCAAATCAGGCCGCAGCAAACCTTTTTCCTGAAAAAAAAAAGATCATTTGAAATTTTTATTTAATGTGAATACCACGCAAAAGTCCTAACTGCCTGGAGCCAGCGGGACTATGACATCCTCAATTAGGGCATGTTGTAAGGCTGACAGGAGTGGGAAGGGATTGAGATGGGGAAGAGGAAAGCTAAGATGAACCTGGCTATTCAGATCTAGTCACTGAACACGACTTAAGTCATTTCAAGCAAAGTTTCAATTCTGAATGGTAGTCTTTCACCAGGGCAATACTTAGAGTATCTACCACTCTGAAACGTGGGGAAAATATATTATTTTATTATATTATGTAAAAACTTAATTAATTTAGCCAAGTAGGTTGTTAAAAGAAGTATTGGGTAACTATGAAGCAAACAATTACAATTTTTTTCCATTTTCAAATCCCTATAGCTCATGATTGAAATAACGTTGCGCTGACAAAAAAACTGACCAAAACAGCAAAAAGCTCTAAAATGGTTTAGACATAATTATAATTGCGTAGTTTTTCTATCTGAAATTTTTGGTCAATTCATAATGCCATTTCCATCATGAGCTATGTTTCACATTTCAATATGAAATATAGCTCATGATGGAATATATATATAAATGATGGCACAATATCAATGTATTGTGTACTTTTACACTCCATTTTCTATGCAATATCAATGCAAACAACGGTTGGTTGCTTAGCAACGCTTGAAAAGAGCACCTAGAGCAGTTGTTTTTTGTCATGCTTTAGGATTATTATTAAAAAATAACTCCAAAGCTGTATTTAGAAATATTGTGTGTTTCTAGTGAAAGTATCGCCTTCATTTGATTTAATTGACATGAAAAAAATAACATACATTTTCCAGGAATCATCAAGAAAGCTAGCGTTTGCCGCGGTGTTGAAATCAGAATTGCGCTCACTTGATGGCACTTTACGGGTGCCGCCCCAGACACCTTCTCATCGCTTTCTTCTCCAAATATCTCCTCACTTGATGGCACTTCTCCCTTCTGTGGGGTGCCCTCTTCCTTGATGTCTTCTTCACTAGACTGCATCTGGTCACCCTCTTGGTTATTCATTTCCTACAGAGAAAAATACAATATGTAACTTTGCATGTTTTCAAATTTCAAGAATTGATGAATTCTCGTTGAGTCGATGCCTCATTGCTGAAAATTGTGGCAAACGCCCCGATTGCCCTGATGATCCAGGCTTCTCCAACCCTGGGTTCGGAGTCTCAAGCTTACCACAATGCTACAGAGGTTGTCAAGCGGTAATGCGAAACAGTCATAAGCATTTGGTTTGTCTCTCAGCCTTGCACGGGTGTCGAATGTATAGACACTACTTCTTCAGAGCACCTTCCATTAAAATACAGTAAGAACAAACACAGCATTTCAACCTGACATCTGTGTTCTAAGGTTACACTCTGTCTATAAAGATAGAGATACTATAACCTAGCATAGTCACAGAAAACACATTTGGGCACACCGCATTTGACATGTCTCCTGGCTTTGCACGGGTATCGAATGTATAGACACTACTTCTTCAGAGCACCTTCCATTTAAATACCGTAAGAACAAACACAGCATTTCAACCTAATGTCATGTTCTAAAGACTAAAAACTGCGTTTAAAGATAGGGGAAGTTATAACCTAGAATCGTTTGGGTTCAAGCAAAAGTCACCAACCCAGAAACGCAGTTTTGAGATATCATATGATGATAATAAACTTTTGTCTGAATGCTTTTCCAGTTTATCAATTACTAAGCAGTTATATAAAACTTTAAAATGTACACTATATAAAATTTAGAAACACACAAATCTGTTTTCACCTAACTTCAAAACTTTGTTTCCGATTTGGTGATATTTGCCTAAACACAGAATCTGTAACATAATGTATATATATATACATACATATAAACAGAATGGCTGTTTGCACAGAGTCAGCTGTTGTATGGTTGAAATGTATTTTTAAACTTACTATTCAGAATCTCTCAAACCAGTATCACTGTTAAACTTTAATTATGACTCAAAACCCAAGATGTTTTAGATATTTAGATAGATGTGCACACAGAGAGAATTGACGTAGAAATGACAGAATAAAACAACGGACTCGCATTCCCGAGTGAGAAATGCTTACGTTGGTGTAATGTTACAATTATAGTGACATATATTGCCAACAGAACTGATTAGAACATTCTAGAACATTCAGTGAAACAATAAGCAATAATAAAACACGCGTTGTTTGTTTTACTCTGCTATATTTTTTCAGTGTTGTATTTCTTTACTATTGTTCTCTTGAGAAGGATATATGTACTATGTACACGCTAATAATGTAATAAGCCATTTTTTATTGGCTTATACATAAGTATTCATGCCAATACTAAAGAAAGGACTAATTGATCTTTTTTTTTTATAACAGAATATACAATATAAGCTACCCATTGAAAATTATATTTTTGAAGGTGGTCAGAAGAGGAACTAAAGACATTATCTTTTTTGTTATTCATTTTGTAATTTAATTGTTTTTGTTTTTATGCATTATCCTTTTTATTATTTTATAGCGCACAAGAGTCCCAACTGCTCCCAACCGTCTGGAGCCAGTGGGACTATGGCATCTCCAATTAGGGTATGTTGTGAGGCTGAAGGTAGCGTGAAGGAGAAGGAGATGGGAAAGAGGAAGGTTGGGAAGTGTCTAGCTATTTAGATCTGGTTACCAAACACGGCTAAAGCCATTTCAAGCAATGTTTCGATTTTGAGCGGTGGTCTTTCACCAGGGCGATACTTAGAGTATCTACCACTCTGGAATGTGCCGCAAAAATAAGTTTTATGTGCGTACGCCAGGATTTCAACCTGCGACCTTTGGATTCGTAGTCGAGCGTCTTAACCACTCGACCACGGCGGCTGTCTAACTGTCTTTTGGAAACGCATCCACTCCTACCAGTCTTCTGCTGTTTCCCTCTAGTTTATTTTACCTAAGGCTGGGGCATTTGCGTCTACATCATCCAGCCACTTACACTCCTTCTCAGGCTTATTACAATGAAGCCACTTTAGTGGTCAGGTATCCTCCATCTTGCTAAGTGTCTTGTTATTGACAGCTCTTCAAACAATTATTGTAGGTATAAGTAACTGTCGATTATCTTTAACCTGTGAAGTAAGTTGTGTAAAACTTCATTGCCCCGTCTCCTTAAAAAAATAGTTTGGTCAGTCAGAAGCCCACACTATAGACTATTGACTGTTTCTGGGAATAGCTTCGTTTGTTATGTGTTTGTCGCAGAAGAATTTCTACTGCCCGGAGTCAGTGAGACTATGGCATCCCCAAATTGGAGGATTTCTGTAAAGGAGATGGGAATAAGGAAGATTGGTAAATACCTCGTTATTCAGATCTCAAAACACGGCTAAATCTATTTCACGCTGTGTTTCAATTGTAATTGGTGCGCTTTCACAAGATTTCCAACTGCCTGGAGCCAGTTGAAGGAAGCAGGGAGGAAAATATGGAAAAGATGAAGGTTGGGAAGTACCTGGCTATTCAGATCTTGTCACCGAACATAGCTTCAACTATTTCAAGCAGTGTTTCGATTCTAAATGGTGGTCTTACCCCAGGGCAATACTGAGAGTATCTACAACTCTGGAATGTGCCGCAAATGTACTACAGAAATATATTATTTTATAAAAACCTATGTAGATTGAAATCAAGTTTATTTGCTCTCGCTGGGTTTTGAACCCATGCCCTCTAATTCAGGAGACAGGTGGCTAACCACTCCACCATGAGGAGAAAATCGCCGTTGGTACTGTAGATATTGTGGACACAGAAAATCAATGTTTTTTTCCTCTTTCCTAGATTGCCCACACAGATAAATATGTCAACCTGTATTTCAATTTTCAAATACGTTTTATCATGCCTGGAAGTGTTTTATATTTATGTTAAAAATTATACTAATGGGACTATAGGCCTCCCAATATTGGTGAATGTTTTGTAGAGAAAAAAGAACTGCAACATGTAGGGTGAAGTTTTCTCTGATAACAGCCAACCTACGATAAGAGAGGGCACCAGGAAGAAAAGTGACGAAAAAGACAGAGTAAGGAAGAAATAGAAAAATAATAGTCAGGTACAATTTTTAATTAATTTATTATCACATATCGTCGGCATACAAGCAAAAGTGACCAACTGCAAAAACACCGAAAATGAGAAAACCGACCGAGTGCTATTGAAAAAGCATTATGGTTAGATCCGGGCTTTATAAATGGCAGTTGGTCAATTTTTTGCAGTATGCTTTTTACGTGATTCTGAAGTTAATCGCATTGTAATAGACTGTTTAGGTTACTTAGTTCTGAAATTTGTTATTTCGAACCTTATTGAGTGTTAAGATGAAAAGAAAAAATAAATTAATTTGGTTGATTAATATCTCAAGACATCCATAAGTTTTTTTTATTTATTTTTAATATTCGATAACTTTTTATGGTGTTAATTAACGCTTTTAAATTAGAGGTTTGACTTGCTAATTATATTTCATTTAGGCGTAGAATTATATTTGATATTTTTTAGTTATTTTAGGTGCGGAAGTGACTTTGATGCACTCGGTGTCCCATCAAAATCACTTCAATCATCAGTTCAAATTTTCCACAGATGCAACACCTGCAGCCAAGAAAAAAACAGGCAATAAACGATGGGAAAAACCTATGCTAGTAATGTGGCAACGTGTATTGAAAGAAAATGAAAAGCCTCATTGCCTTATTATGCAAACAAAACAGAATACGTTCTGCAAAAAAACCAATGATGATTGACTACAGTAGATGCAAATTAAATGTAACTTATTTTTTCTGAAGAGTAGAGTTATATGTAAACGATTCACTAGCCTTGAGTTATCAAGGCAAAAGGATTTTATAATAACGTATGTTACATCTAGAAATCCCATTCGTAAAGGTTGGACTCAACCCTGTCCATTTCAAAAATGTATTTACTTAATAAAGAAAAGTGCATTAATGAAAATAAAATTAATCACGTTTCTGAAATAATATTCAGAAGGATTTTCGGAAATTAATTCAACCTATCTTTTTTATCCTACAAAGTTAGTGTTTAATGTGCAGTGACGCTACTGCCGATGGCAGCAATAATCAAGACAGTTGACACAGTCAGCACATAAGGAGACGAGATGAGGTCAATGTAGCAAAAGCTGCAGACAATCTTCGTGCTTCAATAGGTGCTTAATTTAAAGTCTGCCACTTTCGACCTGCAAAAAGTACTACAAATTCCGTCTTCAAAGGTCTCTCAAATGAATAAAGTATAGTCGTAAACTGTGCTTTAATAATTTCTCAATTTATGAAGTTTTTTGCTACGTTTGGACTGAAATCAATGAGCAACGTGGCAGTTCCGAGATCGGCTCAGCTCTTGTGGATACAATCCCTCGACGAGACTATGTCAGAGATATCAACATACGAGGATACTTGCTCAAGGCAAAACTGCAACCAGTATATTACTTCTCTCCTATTGTATCTGGAAAAGACATCAAACATTCAGGCAATCCAGCATAATTTCATGGAACCTGGACATTCTTACATAGAAGTAGACTCCATGCATAGCACTATTGAGTCATCTAAAAAGTTTGTAAATGTCTACTGTGTAAACGACTGGTTAAATATTTTTTAAGCAGCAAGATCGCAAAAAAACGATTGGGGAACATAGTTTTTTTATTTAAAAAGTTTGACAGATAAAGGTTATAAAAAAATCGAACCCTAAATGAAAACAGAGAAAGTGTCATGGCTGCGAACGAAATGCACGAGGAACGGGAAGAATCAACCTGGAATCGTTCTGTATAAATTATAGTCACAGTGACGAATTCAAAAAAAAAATCGTATTCGAGGTCAAAAAACAAACGAAAAATTGTGTTACCATTCAAAATACACAATTATTTTTATTTTGTTTATCAATTTATTATTAAAATTGTATAAAAAATATTTAAAACAACCTTTTATTTCAGCTTTGGGTACTAGAAATTTGATACACACAATTTCGTTCACACTTTGAGCGAATGACCATTTACACAATATGAATGTTTCTCTACAGGCAAAATTGACCAAGTATTTTAAAAATAAATTCACACGATTTGGAGTATTTATTTCCAAATTTTCTAATGCATTTATTCAACAGTGTTAAATCTATTATGAGTAAAATAATTGGTTGATAGAACTGAATATCCGATTTTATAGGCGAAGAATAACACAAAAACTGCTCCCCTGTAAAGTTGCGTTTTTGCAGTTGGTCAATTTTGCTTGTATGACGACGATATATCAGTTTTCGGCGTGAACCATTTTCAGGTTATTATATTGGTTTCCTCAAAGCCTATGATCCTTTGCAGTTTTCATTAAAAACAACAACAAAATATGTAAAAAAATATTATAGATTGACCATCAAAAATTTCAATGGTGGAATTTTTTCAATATATTTTTAAATAATACATGTGAATTTCGTCAAAGAATAGCATTCTAAAAACATTTAATATGCACTGCAGATGAAAATACTTAACTAATAAACATTGTCTTTGGTCGAGTGTTAAAATTGGACGAGTTAAATACAGGACTCACACAGGTGCATTGCTTGCATACAGCATGTTTCAACATGTGAATTTCGTCAAAGAATAGCATACTAAAAACATTTAATATGTGCTGCAGATAAAAATACTTAAATTTTTCTTAAATTTCTTTTCTTAAATTTCAGTTCAAACCGAAAATTAAGAAAAATAATTCAGATATAATTATCAACCAAATTAATAAAAATAAAAACCCCGTTTCTTAAAACGAATTAGGAAACACCAATGCCCCTCCTTAATGACCTTTTGTCAAAATAATATACCCTTAGGTAGGGAAACTCCCCATGTTAATGACATCAACAATAATTACAATTTATCAGAAAAAACCTAATGGGGACATTGGTAGTTAAAAATAACATTAAACATGATATAAATAGTCCGTCTGTATGTGGCTTCTCCACAGTTTGATAATGCCCTCAGAAGGCGAAACAGCTGTCACGCGTAAAAATAATTACATCGCAGAGCTTTTTAACTAAACCGTTTTTCAAAATTAAAATAATAATAATTATTGTTTAAATAAAAGTAAAAAACCTAAAAAAAAAAAAAGAATGTTAAAGATTTCAGAAAAAAACTTTTATTATATAATTTAACATTTTATAAGTTAATAAAAACAATTCAATTGGTCAGTCTTAAAAAATTATCACATAGTACATTTTTCAATTTATTTTACATAATATCACAGGTAAGAACTTAATATATTAAATGTAATAGATAATCTGACAAATTAATAACAGCAGAAAATAATGTAGGCAACTGCAACTTTTTAAATGGCAACACAAAGATGATGGTTCAAAAGTAAAAGGGTCTAAATTGCACTGGTCCAAATGGCCATTTTTCATATTATGTATACACGGTGTTCAGAAATTTGTGGTATTAGAATGATTCTACATCATTTTCAGATAATTTAATTTTCCAACTTGTTATTTTTAATGCTTTGTAAGCAAGACAATTGCATGAAAGCGTTTTTTTTTTTTCAAAATGTACATTCAAAGAACTCGTTTAATAAATGTTAAAATCAAAATATTTTTAAAAACTATCTGGAGGTAACTGGACCTATTAATAAAATAAAAATGGAAAAAGAATTTTGGGGTGAAAATTTTAAACTCAAGAGAAGCATAACTTTAATCCGAAATCGGGTTACTCTGTGTTGCCAGTGATGGAAATTTTTATTTCCACTTATTAAATTTCTACATTTCATTGCCAGACTGTACACAATTTAATTCATTACATCCCTGAGGTAAGAAGTCAATACTATTTCTAAAGAATGGACATTACGTAAAAAAGCATTATGTTCATACGCAATAAATATATATTTGTCACATTTCAATTGTCTCCTTCCACGAAAAGAGCATATTTAATGCAAATTTAATGCATAACAGGCCAAAAATGTTATTGCAAACAAATACTTGCTACTTATTTTAACAGTTTTAGCAATTTGCCATACGGTTGTTTGCTATGGGCCCATGTTTTGTGGAACAAATGAAATTAAGCTGACTAGAGGCAAAATTTGTTGCTGGAAAACATGGATAAACTGATTATTGCTTACTGTGCATCTTCTTTGAATGTAATGGAATTTTTGCCAGCTAAGCCACTGCAAGCAGCTTGTCAACAGTCACTAAGGGTCGAGGTGCTTCACTCCGTAACATTTGACGACCATCAAATCGACGATCAGCGCCATTTTGAATTTGTGGCATTTGAGCGGTCCCGTTAAACGCCGATTTATGGACTGTTTCAGGTTTTTATCAAATTGTGAAAATCACCTGGAACTGTACAGTGTCGTGACTAGGAATTTGTCCTGTTTGCATGTCATAACAATGACATAATTACAATAATAGCATAGCATAACACATAGTCAACAAAAACAGCAACAACATGAACTGAAATGAATTACCAGATAGAAAAAATCATCATCTTAACATTAAAAGCATGATTCGAGGTTTTTTAGGCCCATTTTACACATTTTTAGAGCACATTTCAAAGAATATTGACATATAAAAGACATATTGTCTGAAATATACATGAAAATTATGTAAAATGCTATAATAAACTAAATATTTAATAAAAAATAGAAATGGACCATCCTTCAGCTGATACTATTGAAAATTTATTATTTGCATCTTGTATATATTACAAACATAAATTAAAATGTTTGTATCTATCTATTACAATTAAAAAACATGGATTATTTTCTTTATTTTTTTAGAAAGAAAGAATAACATTGAATTCATTATACTACCATCACAATAAGCGGGAAAATTTTACTCGTGCAATGATGAACAACTTAGCCAGCAGAGGAATTGAACCTGTCTCATTTGTCTACTCGCCTACTAATAGGTCAATAATAACATTTGGCAGTTTGGCAAAATTCAAACAATCTTTAAAAGTCTCGAGTTTGTTTACTGCAGAAACATTGTTGGTTTGAGATTTGGCATTTTTGCCGATTGTTCTTTCAAAGGTACACTAAAAGGTAGTGCCTGATTTTTTACCTACGTTTGTGAGGAATATGAAATGTTCAGTTAAACTTGCACATTGTCATAACAATTTTATGGAGATACAATACCTTGACTTTTACAATACCTTAGTTTTACGATTTCACCATTATTTATAAACAGTTTCATGACAAAATGTAAAACTTTACGCGCATTGCTATTGTTCTGTATTTAGTACGCATTTTATAGTGTTTTTATATAATTTGCACACCTCTTTGTAAATCTACCGATTAGTTATTTTGATCTACGTAATTTGAATAGAAAGTCACCGAGGGATAAAATAGGAAAGCTGCCATCAGAGTGACCGATGGACTGAGACGTTACCTGGACAGAAATAGACGGAAGTTAGACAGAAGACAACCTTTCGTCAATCTACTCGACTCCATATTTATCATCATCCCTTCAAATGCTGTCAAACTCCTACAGCCCTATTAAATTGCATTGAAGTGACGGCTGCTAATGAGTTGATTATAGTGTGTCTGTTTTACTGATATTCTCAGCTGCAAGACTCAGCTGCGAAACTCAGGTAGTAGCAAACTGGTCTGATAAGTAACACATCTGAAAAATCAAACCATTTGCTTGTAAATACATATATGGTACATGACTACAAATGCAGGCGTTAGTTAATGTCGAGTGACTTAACACAAATACATAATCGCAAAGCAAGAGTTGGAGAAAAGCTGGACACAGGTCAATATAGTCTACATGACCCGCCGCAGCTGTCTTTCGATGCTCAAGATGCACAACGAGCATGGCCTACTACAGGACACAAACGAGTGAATTGAAAAAAGTGAACACAATGAGCCTCGAAAGTGAAGTGAAAATGATTGACACAATGAATGACCAACATCTCTGCGATAGGTCACACAAGATCTTCCCTCCCCTAAGTTACTTAACAGGTGAAGATGAAACATATATCCCAGTCGGATAGCGATGGCTACGAAAATGATGTCATTCCTTGTTTACATTTTTCATGAGAAGTTATTATTTTTAACAACGGAAGTTGCATCTGTCAGAGCTTACGGCCCCCGGAACAGTTTGCTCCTCCAATTAGTTAATTACTCTTCACACGGGTGTACGCAAATAATCAAAATTGCACTTTGATCGCAGAGAGCCCTCTGTTGCTTGTCCAGTATACCAACTGTTAATATTAATGACTATTGATATAAACTGTTCAGACTACAGAGTTGATAGATCCTAAAGCAGAGGAAGTGAGGGAACCAATGTCTACATGTCTCAGCTCCCCAACAAGATGAGTGGATGGACTTAAGCATTACCTGGGTTGAACCAGATGGTTGAAGATCTCCTTGAGCTTCTAGTATGAGAAAATAATAATTAATGGATGCTACACAAATATTAGGAAACCTTTGACATGTAAACCATTCGGTTTCATAACCGAGACTATTTTATATGCCTGAGTCTGATGATTGCATTCGAGTGAGCATTTCTCTGGCGTGAGTAATTCACTGACGAAAGCTTTCCAAGAAGAAACACCAAAAACTACTCAAAACTGACAATTTTGAGAAATTAGGATAAAGACAATAACTGTGTTATAGCAAGTAGGTCACCACGCAGAGGTGGCGAGAGTACAAACCCATACGAACGGCATTAGTTTGTTTCAAGTGATTGAACACAAATGCAGAGTGGTAAAAGATTCCTCCAAAAAGGATTGGAACACAATTTGAGTACGATTCAGACGATAACTGATACACGTGGGCTACCTACATTCCATGCCAAGTTTTCTTATTCTTGTTTACATTTTTCATGAGAAGTTGTCATTTTCAACAACGGAAGTTGCGTCTGCTAAAGCTCATAGCCCCTGAAATGAGTCTGTTTATTAATAATTACCGGGTGTTGGATTCTAAAATCAACAATTTGATGGGTCCTAACCTGATACCTTTTGTCCAGTCCTGACTTCCCTTTTTTGCCAGTTTGTTCTGTTTGTATGACTACGTAAAGTGTGTTGAACAACCGATAACCCCCACCATCCGGCAAAACACAAAGATCGTGACGTCAATTGCGGCGCGTTTCGATTCCATCTTAGTCGCCTACAATCGGTGGGACCTCCCAGGGACGGCGCCTCGCTTCGCATCCGTCTCTGGAGGATCGCCCCACTCAACTTTTCATCGCCCGGGCAGATAGTTTGTGCCCTCTCGCAGATGTCTAACAGGTGAGCAAGCTGGCATAAGTTTACCTTTCTTATCTGTCCCCAAATACAATCAAATCATTCATTAAGTATAATCGTTTTACAGTCCACTCAAATTCAATCACGTCTTTTCAAAACTGAATCGCAGTTTCTGGATCGAACACCGGGTGTAATAAAATTATTCAAAGTTCGTGTTCATTCCTGAAAGAACACAATAAATTATTGTAACTCACTCCACACTTATAAGTGGGAGGAATTATAATCATATATTTAATAAGTCTCCGTTACAATAAGTCACCATCTATGTTTACGATTTAGTTTGATTAGAATCGTTGCTTATTAACATAAAGATGGATACCAAGCACATAAAAAAAAATTGGAAATAATGTTATTGATTTTCAAGACATTTGAAAGTTGATAAAAACGGCAGTAAGGAAACAGGTTTTGGTAGCGTAACTGGAAAAAGCGTCGCCCCATACTGCGTGACGGGACAGTTTGCAAAATTCATCTATAAATCTATGACATTCACCTTCGAAAATGCAAAATTTAATATACTATATTATAATATTAAAAAGCCTGATGAATTAGGTGAAAATGAAACTCATATTCTACAGTCTGATAGCAATATTATTAGATGATTTTAGTGTTATATGGCATACATCATCAAAATTCAAAGCCAAGTGCGAATGAAGATCTTATTTACTGTCTGATAGCGATAGCTACGATAATGATATGTTATTCCTTGTTTACATTTTTCATGAGAAGTTATTATTTTTAACAACGGAAGTTGCATCTGCCAGAGCTCACAGCCCCTGGAACAGTTAGCTCCCCCAATTTAATAATTACCCAATACACGGGTGTACGCAAATGATACGAATTGCACTTCAAGCATAGAGCCCTCTGTTGCTCGTCCAGTATACCAACTGCTAACAATAATAACAATTGATATAAACTATTCAGATTACAGAGATGATAGATTCCAAAGTAGAGGAAGAGAGCTGATGTCTACATATCTCAGCTCCCCAAGAAGACTAGTGGTTGGACTTAATTAGCGTTGTGACCGCTCCGTGCGAACTACTTCATTTTGCGGCAGTTCAAACATCATTCATTTCTCAGTGTGTGAATACTTCAATTGTAGTTTGTAGTTCGCTCGCACGATCGCATCATCTGCACTAAATTGTAGTTTACTTCGAAAACTTCAATAGTAGTTATTCGTTAGTTCGCAAAATTGCACCATCCACAGTTCGACGTACTCATGTTTTGGGGTTTTATGTGTACATGATTTTATACTGGACTATTGTTGTGATATTTTTTGTTGGACTTTGTGAACATTTGGTTTTAATTTTCTAAAAGAATTACAAACTTAGACACTAGTTTTTTCCGAGTGTTGTTTTGATCACAATTAATTTATTTATTATTATAATAATAATTGTCCAATTCTAATTTTTAAGTTTTGTAAATTTTTATAACAATAATAAAATCATTTATATAAACAAAAAAAAGTAAAGCCAGCAGAGGAATTGAACGTACGACGCCCGGTTGAGAATCCGACGTGTTTGTCCACTCAGCTACCGACCGGTCGAATTAATAATAATTGTTATTATTAAACAATCATTTTTCATTCCCCTCTGAGATGGCGCTACTATAGTATGCAGACCTCAAGCGGTCGCTTCTAACAGGTTCATATATAGCTTGGGCTGTCGCTCTCGTGGATTTCAGCGGTACTTCAATTGAAGGGTTCACCGTGAAGGGTTTATTTTAAAGAACTAGCAGTTTGTGAAGCATTCACAAAACTTTGAAGTTTTTCCCAACGCTATAATCATAATCTTGGCTGAACCATCTCCTTGAGCTTCTAGCATAAGAAAACAATAATTAATGGATGCTACACAAATACTAGGAAACCTGTGCCACGTAAACCATTCGGTTTCATAACCAAGACTAGTTTATATGCCTAAACCTGATGATTCATTCAAGTGAGCATTTCTCTGGCGTGAGTAATTCACTGACGAAAGTTTTCCATGAAGAAACATCAAAAAGTTACTTCAAACTGACAATTTGGAAAAAGAATGTTAAAGACAAAAACTGTTTTATAGCTAGATCCCAGATGTTGGCCAAAATTATGTCAAAATACGATTGTTTTAGTAGTTCACGGAGGTCCCAGACATTTTAAAGACTATAATTTTTCTGTTACTAACGAACGAAAATTTATCCCGTAGTATTATTATAAAAGAACAATGCCGAATGGAGAACAAATACAGCTGACGATTAAAAAAAGGGACAATTTGGAGAAAGAAGGATAAGAAAATAACTGTGTTATTGCAAGCAAGTCACCGAGAGTTCAAACCCATTTGAACGACACAAGTTTGTTTGAAGTGATTAAACACGTATCATTATTAATGCTAAAGAGGTCAACGTATCAATGGATCGACTTAAACCAGCAATTTATCTATTTGAAGAGGGTGTTTTACTATATTAAGCAGCTGACTCAGCATATTACTGACACAACTGTGGACAGGTTGACTTAACGAAACTTAACTGATTAATTGATGTTTATAGCAATTATTATAATGTTAAGTACCTATTCGTTAAACTATAAAATCAGAACATGAACATCGATGATTATTTGATAAAAATGCAGAGCTTCAATATCGCACATCAGTCAGTTGAATAGTACGATTAAAGCAGAGAGTACGGCTTGAACATTGCTTTCAAAAAATGCATTACAACGTTATAAACTATTTTTAGGGTTAAAATAAGTAACAATAAGGTTATAAGAAGTCACTATGCAGAGATGGCGAGAGTGCAAACCTATATGAACCATATGAGTTTGTTTCAAGTGATTGAAGTCATGATTTTCTCCAACTCAAAGCATGAGATGGAGAAAAGCTGGACGCAGGTCAATACAGTCTACATGACCCGCCGCAGCTGTCTTTCGATGCTCAAGATGCACAACGAGCGTGGCCTACTACAGGACACAAACAAGTGAATTGAAAAAGATGAACACAATGAGCCTCGTATTTGATGTGAAAATGATTGACAAATGGATGACCAACACCTCTGCCATAGGTCACACAAGTGGTTACTTAACAGGTGTGCCCAGGTTCATGGGGTGAGGTTTGTCCAGGTCTTGGCGACGAGTGCGTTGGCCCTTTGAAGTAACAATATATGGAGGGATAGCTAATTTGTTTTACCCAACCCATCCGAAATTGTAATAAATCACTTTTTCCGAGTTTTTACATCGTACACCATGAGAGAGAAAGAGACAACAAATTTCTTGGAACGCTTCTATATACTGTCGCAATGATCTTGAGCTGGCTATCTTCGCTGGTTAACGGCGGGACTCCGCCCACATTTTTTATTATGCCACTAAACTTGACACAACTAAACGGTTTTTTAGGTTAGATGCCATATTTTTGTTGATGAAAATACTGTGAAAAAGTGGCTATACAAATACACAAAAACATTATGTCGATATGTGATATGAATGGATGTATAAATACCGTAGCCTTAGTCTTAGCCGCGCCCATTTGCGACGAGTCATGTTAAAATCATCAAAAACAAGTCCAAAACTGACTTCACTGCCTTGGCTTGGGCTACCTTTAGTATACTCTAAGGTTGGCCCATAGTGCGTGGCGGAACGGATTGGGAGATGATTCTATTGATCTATCCCAATTATCATCAAAAATGCATGATTTGATAGATTATAATATTATAAAGTCTGATGAATTAACTGAAAATTAAACTAATTAAAATTAATTTAATTAATTTAAAACTAATTTTCTACAGTCCGATAGCGATAGCTATGATAATAAAATGTCATTCCTTGTTTACATTTTTCATGAGAAGTTATTGTTTTTAACAACGGAAGTTGCATCTGCCAGAGCTCACGACCCCGTCGAGTCTGTTTATTAATAATTACCGGGTGTAGTAAAATTATTCAAATTTCGTTTTCATTCTTGAAATAATACAAATATTGTTACTCACTCCACACTTAAACTTATAAATGGGAGGAATCATAATCAAATATTTAATAAGCCTCCGTTACAATAAGTCACCATTTATGTTTTAAATTTAGTTTAATAAGAACCGTTGCTTACAAAAATAAAGATGGATACCACTCACAGAAAAATGAAGATTTATTCAGATTGATCAAAACGGCAGTTGCGAAAGGTTTAGGTTTTTGAAGCGCAACTAACCGGAGGACGGTTTAGAGTTTGATTCTCTTAAAAATACAAGACTTTAAACCGCAGGGAAAGATGTGTTCTGGTTAGTAAAGAAATAACGTTTCGATCTAAGAACGTAGTGACATCTATTATTTAGTTCAAAACTAAAGCGAGCGACAGTGGCTACATCAAGAAGCCAAATAGGAATAAAATAGTCCGCTCATCATTTATTTAGGAACGCGGCTCGACGGAAGTAATAATATGTAGTCAAATAATATTCAATAATTATCATCACACCAGGTCACCGCCATATAGATCCATCGGAATGTGCTTCAATTTTAACCACCCTTTAGCTATACTATGGATGAAACAAGAGAACCTCAGTGGGGAGTGTATATTAGTGCTGTATCAAGAAAATAACTAGCCGTTGTAAAGAAACGCTAAATACCGTCGGCGCTAGACAATATTATCAGTTAACACTAAAATCGTAAAAATTGAATTAGCTCAAAGCCCTAGAGGGATAAGACTGATGAAAGTGTGTCATGGATGTGTGCATGTACCCAATTTCCCCTTACTCTAGGCAAGATTGATTGAAATATCAAAAATCTTTTTTGAATAGATAATAGTGAGGTTTACGCATACGTTTTAGAGCGCTCATCTTCAGCGGCGTTCCAAACAGCGCATAGAAAAGTAATATTTGATAAATTGTGTGTGTCGAACGAGCTAGAGAAGTGTGAACAAGTATCAAGCAATAGTTGAACATTGATAGAAGGCTTGAATATATTATTATTATTCATAACTGATTGCATAAACTTTATTTTGCACTTTTGACAGCAAAATGATTTATTAGCTAGTTGTAAACTGCCTTATGCGCCAGTCGCTACATACAATAGTCCCAACTGCTCCCAACCGGGGAAGGGAAGGGGAGGGGAAGGAGATGAAGAAGATGAAGTTTGAGAGTACCTAGCTATTCAGATCTGGTCACCAAACACGGCTATAGCCATTCAAGCGACTTTTCGATTCTGAATGGTGATCTTTCACCAGGGCGATACTTAGAGTATCTGTCACTCTAGAACGCGCCGCAAATATAGTATATATTATTTTATATAAATTAAATGTGTTATGACACATATTAATTGGATAAAATTTATTTGCGTACGCCGGAATTTTGAGATTCGTAGTCGAGTGTCTTACCACTCGACCGCGGAGGCCGTCATTCGGCTCACAGAAATTACTTACCACTTATATAATATCACGTTTAAAACAAACAGAACAATAGCAAGAACGCGATGAAAATAATACAGAAAAATGTTCACGAACCTCGACGATAAAAATATATCACAGATGCAAATTCATCACCGTATTACTATCTTATCATAAAATACCATACAACAGCTTCTTCTTCTTTTAGATCCCCTCTCCTATCGGAAGTTGGCTATTGTCAGGAAATTCTCCATCCAGGGCAAGATTGATAGAAGAATTAGAATAGGAAGATGCCATATCTCGTGGCTTTGAAACTTCGAAATGAAGACTGGCACAAGTGCAGTTGCGCCGAGTTGTTCTAGGCTGCAGGGTAAGGATTACCCTGATGTTAGCCAACCTCAAATAAGAAAGGACACCAGAAAAAAAAGAAGAAGGACACAGTATGGATTTTTTTTTATAATACCAATAGTATCACAGATGTATTAAATCACAGTGGTTCTTTGGTCTCCTGAAAAGTGGCCTATGTCTGCCCGCATTTTCAGCCTAAAAGTAAATATCATCGCTGGAAAGGCAAAAGGGCTTAAGCGACACTTTGGTCCAAAATGAGTCAAACATGCAGTTTTGATCAGTTTTTTTTTCTGCGTAGAATGCTCTGACTCTCGTTTGATTCTGAAGACTTTTGTGGCCCTTCAGCCATCTAAAATATATTTATTATTTGAGAGAAGGCTCGACTAAAGCGATACAGTTTAGGACTTTTTTTAGCTTTTTGTCGCTTCAGTTACCTGAGTTCACTTTTTTTTTCAAAATCCTACCAGGTACTGAAAACTTATGAATTTTATTATAAAACACACAAAAAACTTTAAAGTGCTCTGGTGTAAACTTCCCAAAATGGCGCTTCAGCCATTTTGTCTTTGCGTCGACGATATGCTGAGGTCCTAACACAAAATCACTAAATAATTACGTCTTATTGATTTAGCTCTAGAACAGTATTGAATAGTTCCATTACCGCTTAATTATACGCTAGTCACTTTACTGGCCCTGGACAACGTAAGTATCAGGTACGCCGGCCAATTTGACGCATTAATCGCGCAAACGGATATGTGACTAGATGAATTTGCATCGACGACACGGTGGCGTTACATTATAAATATACGAGATAATGTTACTTGTGTCTTCGGTTCTTGATTTCCGGTGTTGCTGGGTACGGGAGAAAGTTCTGAACTGATCGCCTTCAAAGTTGACGTCTCTCTTGAATGAATCTCTGTTACATTGTTATTCCATCTCGATTTTTACTTTCATCCTCTGCAACGAGAAATACATCAGATGATTTATCAGTTGAAAGTAAATACATTTATAAGTGTAGTTATTATAACAATATTTGTAAAGCCATTATTGTAAGGTTCCTCAAATTTAACAATAGATGCCAAATCCAGAAAACACCTACAGAAATTGATTACTATTACTACAAATATTGGGTAACCTCGCATTATGGTAAATTAGAAGGAAACAAGAAGAGTGGATATCCGGAAAGAATGCAAGGCTAATGTAAGCGTAAGAATAGGATCAAGAAAGGGACGCTTAGATGGTTTAGGCATATAGAGCGAATGAACGAAGAAAGAAGTGTGAAAAGAATATATGATGCAAAAGTGAATGGAAGAAGAAGTCGAGACATGGCATGATCGAGTGAATCAAACACTTAAATCGAATGAATGTGAATGAAGCAAGGAGTGTGTGCCAAGACAGAGTTGTATGGCGGTCCATCCTCTCTGCCTACCCCTGCGGAGAAACGGCGTGATGGTCAGTTAGTTAGTTAGCAAGAGATCAGGGGAATTCTTCACTTAGTCGCGAATGGACAGTGGCTAATGATGTTAAAATATCATCAAGGAATAGATAAAAGTGGAAGCAGCTAGAAGAGGCCCTTCATGTAGCAGTAGATAAATACTGTCCAATGATGCTGATATTGTAACATGACCTCTGGAACCTCTAGACAAAAAAAAAACTCTAAACTACATTAAAAAATGGTCTATTCTTACGATAGGTTCCTCATTTTAATGGACAAATAAACTACAGGCTTTGAAAGCCAGACATCAAGTGATAATGCTGTGTTTGTTCTAGCGGTATTATAATTGAAGGTGTTTTGATTGATCCCATCGGCACTGTGGCACAATCGAAAGTCGTACCAAACAGATGTTGGTTAAAATGAGTCATTTTTACGACTCGACATTGTGCTTAAGTGTTTCCGTCCCACGTGTCCCACATCTTCGTACCTACTAAAAAGGCCCAGCGAGAAACCTCGGAGCCTCCTGGGTGGAGTGAATATAAAAAACACTACCAAGTGTGCAGGAACCGGTGAAATCCACAGGGCAACAGCTGGGGAAACAGATGTTTTATGATATTCCGTGAGAGTCTACAATGTTCTATGATGTTTTATGATGTTCCACAATAATGACGAACCGCTATATGAAAGAAGAATTCGTTAAATAAATAATTTTACCTTCAAGACTGCTGCACATCACGTCGTCTTGTAGATTTCACAGATGTGTTCGTAGAGGTCATCCATCGGGCTATCGGTTTCCGGTATTTCGTCAGCAACGAGATGGTATATTTCATCGGCCGCGTTGTAGACTTCTTCATCTCTGTTGTTACCGTTTTCAAAGGGGTCTTTTTTTGTATGGACGCGGTCATAGACAGCCAGGTGATGTTTGTAGGAATCCTCAAACGTATTGTCATTGCTATCGCTTTCATTGAAGAGGTTTTCATACCAGGTTTTCAAAATCATAAGGTTTTCAGTTGGATTGTTTCCGAATTGTAATTTAACACGCTTTTCAGACGGATTGTTACTAAATTGTATTTCATCATACAATTTCCAGTATCTCAGAGGGTCTTTCAGTACTTCGAAAGGTAGATAGACTAGTTTGTCAAAAGGGTAGGTAATATTACCGACATGAACATACATCTCGTCTTCGGAATCAAAAGAGTGGTCAGAAATCGAAATTCCGGCAAAGTTTTTTTTTTCCCCGATAGCATGATTATTTCTGTTGATATATCTGATAACTTCTTCGTTGGGATTTTTGATAAATTTACTCATATCTTTATTCTTGAAATAATGGTGTTGGATAAACCACTGCTTGTACAATTCCAGCCGTGTCGCATTTACTTTTTTATAAAAATCCAGCATTTCAGAGAAGCTATTCACTTTGTTCCCTTTGTGATAATGGCGGCGGAAATCAAGATGGCCGATGATAGTGAGTCGACAAATCTGCAAAAACACAAATAGGTAAGAATTAAAATGCCAGTATGAGAATAGTGACTAGAAACATGATATCCAACACAGTTGACAATGCAACATTTTTTAATACGAAAACAAAATGGCGTCAGCCAAATGACGTAGCTATCATCATCGGTCTCTCACTCTAAATGACTCGACAGAAATGCAAAAAAATACTGTACAATTTAACTAGATTTTGGTACATATTATAGTAAAACCCCAAGTTTTATGATAACCTTAAATATTCAAGAATATTTAACATATTGGACAGTTCCATTGAGAAAATCACAATGACATCATCAATATTTGGAAAAAATAACTTTTAATATCATACATTTAATGAATTATCTAAATTTCATGATCATCCAATTAAGCATAAAACATTGATTTTGAGATTAACTATAACAAAAAACACATTTATTCAATATTGAATCTATCTAATGCAAAAATGTGCTCAAAAGTTGAATTTCTTTGAAATATTTAAAGATTCAATTGACCTAATCAGAATTTAAATTGATTTAGTAAAGAAAGTAATTAATAATTTAAACTATTTAAGGTCAGGAATTCTAGAACAAAGGAGGATGTAAAGACTTACCCAACATGGCGACGTTCTTTCACAAGATGCGGCGATAGACTGAAATGCCACGCCGCAGTGGCGAACAATGGAAACGTTTTGGAACACTGTAGAACATTGTGGAACATTCTGCAATGAGAAGGAAAGAGAGAGAAATAATAAAGATTGTTCAGAGCTTGTAACAGAAAGGGATGCAGAGAGTAACGTGATTCCTCAATAATTTTAACAGGGTTGTGAGAATTTAATTTTATATTTTATTTTAATGCTGTAATCCCACAGGAGAAAGAAGGGAGTGGCAAGTGGCAATACGGACATTTCTTTCGAGAGTTTTGTCGCCAACTATAGGTATGAAGGTTAGAGTGGGGGGATAATTTTGAGGGTGCTGCGTTCATCCATCTAGTCGCGGCCCCCTTATGTGCGGCCTGCGTTCATGTATGACGAATAATATTTTTTTAAAGTAACGGGTACTTCAGAATGTATTTAAAATCACATTTTAGTTATTAAAACCAATAAAGTTTCTATAATTACGTGAAGCACACGAAATGCATATATTCTGCTGGTTCTTACAAAAAACAATAGGTGTGAAATTTGTTGCAACAAAAACTATTAAACTATTTTTTTGTATAATGTTTGTATGTTCGGCCCTTGGGAAAATTTTAGGTCGTCAATGCGGCACGGGGTGCAATTTGGGTTGGCCAGGCCTGCTCTAGAGGTCTACTCACGAAAAACCGTGGCAACATTTGAATGGTTGAACTGGTTTCGCTAAATGTCCCCAGGATGTAACGCTACAACTTCGAATTCAAGTAGGTATGACGCGTAATATGAGAGAATTTTCTAAAATTTTGTTTACATATAAACGTTTTACAAGCCAGGCGATGTACACTAGAAACTAAAAATTGTTGCATCTAGAGGTAAATAGAATAACTATGAAACATACATCGACACATGGCGGAAACACCAGGCGTTAAGCGATTTTTTACAAAAAAAATAATATAAAAGTTATTTTTTAAAGAAAGACGAACATTTCCGGGTTACAAATAGCGTGACCATATTTGAAAAACTCCTACTGCCATCATAATAGAGTGGAAGATGTTGCTAGTGCAATGATGGAGGATTTAGCTGGCAGAGGAATTGAGCCCACGACGCCCGGGTGGGAATCCGACGCGTTTATCCACTCAGCTACCAACCATTCAAAAAGAAACACCATACTTAGTTTTAAACATTCTTCCTCAACAGTATTTCATGCTGCACCTTATCGTTTAAACTGCAATTAACCCAATATATAGTTTATTTAAAAACTGTCTACTCTAGCGGGGCCCTGGGACATGCCCACTAGGCCTGATTGGGTTGTGATGTGCCTGATTGCCCTAGCGCCACCTCTGTTTCTTTCTTTCCTCCGTATGTGAACCAGATCGGAATATAACATTTAAAAAAAAGAGTTGAAATAAAATTTGTGTCAGCCCTGAAATAGCGAAGTGTTGCATTTCGCCATTGTCCTCGGTGGAATATTTTGTTATTGAAAAATTAAGCTTTTGATTAACGACGCAATAAATAACATAATATAGGCCTTGTCCAGAGAATTTTATATACAAAATGCCTGTAGAATGACGTGTCATTTTTTATATGTGAATACCGCACAAGATTACCAACTATCTAAAGCCAGTGGGACTATGGCATCCCCAATTAGGGTGTATTGTGAGGCTGAAGAAAGTGGGAGAGAGAAGGAGATGGGGAAGACGAAGGTTGAGAAGTGCCTGGCTATTCAGATCTGGTCATCAAACACGGTTAAAGCTGTTTCAAGCGAACGTTTCGATTCCGAATGGTGGTTATTCACCAGGGCGATAATGAGTGTCTTTCACTCTGGAACGTGATGATAAAATACTTTCCAAAGTAGGAATAAAAAATTACAAGCTCATTCCATTTCATGAATTCGTGCGAGAATGAACTGTAAAAAATATATTTTTTTAATAATCACATTTGATAGATTATAAATTCCCCATTTATAATAATGCGCATAAAGGAAAAAACACTGATATTCTCTTTACAAATGCCGATTACGTATATTGATGCTTTTGTATCGTCATATGGTAGTCGAGCGTCTTACCACTCGACGGCCGACCACGAATCCAAAGGTCGACGGGTTCAAACCCGGCGTGCGCAAATAACTTTTATTTAATGAATATGTGTCATAACACATTTGATTCATATAAAAATGATAAAAAGTATATTTGCGGCACGTTCCAGAGTGGTAGATACTCTAAGTATCGCCCTGGTGAAAGACCACCATTCAGAATCGAATACTTGATTACTTGATTGAAATGGCTTTAGCCATGTTTGGTGACCAGATCTGAATAGCCAGGTACTTGCCAACCTTCCTCTTTCCAATTTCCTTCCCCTCCTCACTACCTTCAGCCTTACAACATACCCTATTAGGGATGTCATAGTCTCACTGGCTCTAGACAGTTGGGAGCAGTTGACTCTTGTGCGGTATTCATACAAAAAATGCGCGCCGGGTTTGAACCCGCGACCTTTGGATTCGTAGTCGAGCGTCTTACCACTCGACTATGGAGGCCGTCAATGTTTATTAAAAATGTCCGAATTCCATGTGGGCTGTAACTAATGGGCTATCCAACATCCTTTAATATATCTTTCTCCTTATATCGAGTCAGTATAAAGTCAACAATCCTGACTACACTGTTTCACAAAGGTACCTCTCCATGTCAATGGAAGAAGTCGAGGACGCCCGAGAAAGACATGGCACGATCAAGTAACTTAAATAATTGAATCGGGTCATGTGAAGAGTCAGAATAACAGAAGAGTATGTATGAGCTTTGTATGAGACGATGTATGAATGTAAATGAAGCTAGGAGTGTGTGCCAAGACAGAGTTACATGGCGGTCCGTCCTCTCTGCCTACCCCTGCGGGGAAATGGCGTGATGGTTAGTTAGTTAGATACCTCTCCACGTCCTCCAAGATATTTACCTTTCCTTGCTAACCCAATGACGCTACAAACGTTTGTGACGCCATTGTGCTAACCACGATTTGTCGACGTGTAAAATCACTAATTATACATTAAGACTTTATTATAAACTGAACTATAGTTCTTAGTTATTATAATAAAACGTATAAAACATCCTGCACTCACGCATTCATTTTATAGTTCACAGCTTTTGATTTACTCAAAAATAAAGTCCACATAACCTCAAAATTAAAAATATCCAAATAAGATGCTGTACACAACACAGTCGATTAAATAAACTCATTTCTTAATAGACAAATAGACATACTTTGAATGTGTGCTTTAATGCCAAAAGGTTATGGTCTTGATAGTAAACGGTTTATGTTAAATTATAGTACTAAAATGTCATGCTTTGCGAGCTTTTACAAACTTTGACAGTTGCAGGGATTTCGAGGATAAAAGAGCTTTTTTTCCGGGAGTCCCACTTTCAAAATAAAGTGTTTCTGGACTCCGGCAGAATGAACATAGGTACCTACTCAGTCTGTAAATGTAATTTGGATTATGGTATATAATTAAATTATATTTAATGCACATTTATTTTTGTCTCCGAAAGAGAAAAAAAAACTATAGTGTTGGAGTTTAAAAATATATTTCTTGGCGCTTTTAGACACCATTTTTAAAAAATATGTTCCACGCCGTAAGATACTATCAGTATTACCCTGGCGAGCAAATTCAAACCACCATT
Source organism: Drusus annulatus (assembly GCA_022651775.1). Taxonomy (NCBI): domain Eukaryota; kingdom Metazoa; phylum Arthropoda; class Insecta; order Trichoptera; family Limnephilidae; genus Drusus; species Drusus annulatus. The sequence continues at coordinate 45,489 of JAGWCC010000154.1, read as the reverse complement.
CAGAATCGAATCTTTTCTTCAAATTACTTTGGATATGTTTGGTGACCACATCTAAATAGCCAGGTACCTCCCCATTTTCATCTTACCTACTCCTTTCAGCCTAAAAATATACTCTAATTGGGGATGCCATAGCCCATTGGCTCCCGATAGTTAGGACTCTTGTGCGGTGTTCCTTCCCTTCCCTTCCACCTCCCTTTATTTTTTGCTGTCTTTCTCTGTATTTTCTTTATAAATATAATTATATGCAATTAGGTAAGTTTATATTAATTTGTCCTTAAGAAGGTTATTGTTATGATCTAAACTAATTGTCACATGTATATATATATTTATATATATATATATTTTTTTAAAGAAAGACAAACATTCCCGGGTTACGAATAACCTGACAATATTTGAAAAACTCTTACTGCCATCATAAGAAGCGGAAGATGTTGCTTGTGCAATGATGTAGGACTTAGCCAGCGGAGGAATTGAACGCACGACGCCCGGGTAGGAATACGAACAACAATAAAGTGGCTTAAAACAAAATTAAGTATTATTTAAATTATTTTTATGGATTTGAACCCGCGATCTCTGGAGTCATAGTCGAGCGTCTTGACCACTCGAACACGGAGGCCGCCGTTGAAAGATATCTACCATATGATAAACAATGGGATTCTATTTTTTTAAACTTGTTTTTGCTAAATAGCTCGGCCGTGGAATGGCATGCCAGATTTAGTTTCTTCCACCCGACTGCATTGGTATCTCCATGACGCAGGTTTACTTCTTCCTTTCCTCAAAAAAACCCTTCACATAATATATCCTTAGATGGCATAGGCCCTGAGGGAAGTTGGGAGCATCAGCGCCCATCTGTGTGGAGTTAGTATAAAAATAATCATTGAGGTGGAAGATATTATATTTAATTGATCCAAATCTATGTACAAAAAGGTGTTATATTTCATTTGACTCTTTACAAAAAGATATATCTTGACACGAATAACTTAACAGGCGGCGTAGGATTTAATAAAATATTTTTTATTAAAATTACAAACATTCCCAGATTAATAACAATAATAACAGTGAAGTTATATAGCGCAGTTTTGTGATATTTCACCTCAAGTGCGCTTCATACTAAATTAATTAAGCTAATAAGACTAACTAACAAGGAAAAAATAATATATAATATGTATACAAATTGAAATTATCTAAAATCATGATCGTTATCATAAATCATGAGAAAAAGGTTCAGATATGGGTATAACGGTGCACGTGTACATCAACATATTTAAAAAAAAAACAGTTTACCAGAAGCTATGGGTATAAAAATCTAGATGAAACGTATGAATTACGAACAACCTGACAATATTTAATTACCAACAAGTGGAAAATGTTGCTTGTGAAATAAAAAAGGCATTTTTAATCTGTAGATTTTTTTAAATCTGCAAAATCTACACTAGTGAATGAAAAGATATCCGTGTCAAGCTGTACTTTAACTCACCTGAGATTCAACATTTTTCTTCATATTGAACTATTTGAAAATAATAATATGGCATTACATCTTATTTTTTCATAGTAAACGGATAATTCAAAATTCCATGGATCATGTGAAAATGACATCTTTTTATTATCTCAACTTTAAAGCTTGAGGTATGGAGCTTTGAAATATTTATTTTTCTGTCATAAAATATACGAAAAGGTGTAATGTTGTTTGTTTCATAATTTTCCATCGTTCAATCGTAGTCGATATGCAGGATGACAAGGTTTCCAACATTGGCACAGCTTTTGATGAGGCTAACGCGGTCGATATCGAGGATGGCAAGGTTTCCAATGTTGGCACAACTTTTGATGAGGCGTGGTCGATATCCAGGATGGCAAGGTTTCCAACATTGGCACAGCTTTTGATGAGGCTAATGTTGTTGATATCGAGGATGGCAAGGTTTCCAATGTTGGCACAACTTTTGGTGAGGCGTGGTCGATATCCAGGATGGCAAGGTTTCCAACATTGGCACAGCTTTTGATGAGGCTAATGTTGTTGATATCGAGGATGGCAAGGTTTCCAATGTTGGCACAACTTTTGGTGAGGCGTGGTCGATATCCAGGATGGCAAGGTTTCCAACATTGGCACAGCTTTTGATGAGGCTAATGTGGTCGATATCGAGGATGGCAAGGTTTCCAACATTGGCACAGCTTTTGATGAGGCTAATGTTGTTGATATCGAGGATGGCAAGGTTTCCAATGTTGGCACAACTTTTGATGAGGCGTGGTCGATATCCAGGATGGCAAGGTTTCCAATGTTGGCACAACTTTTGATGAGGCGTGGTCGATATCCAGGATGGCAAGGTTTCCAACATTGGCACAGCTTTTGATGAGGCTAATGTTGATATCGAGATGGCAAGGTTTCCAATGTTGGCACAACTTTTGATGAGTGGTTTCGGTTTTGATAGGCTCGTTGTCGAGGATGGCAAGGTTTCCAATGTTGGCACAACTTTTGGTGGTCGATATCCAGGATGGCAAGGTTTCCAACATTGGCACAGCTTTTGATGAGGCTAATGTTGTTGATATCGAGGATGGCAAGGTTTCCAATGTTGGCACAACTTTTGATGAGGCGTGGTCGATATCCAGGATGGCAAGGTTTCCAACATTGGCACAGCTTTTGATGAGGCTAATGTTGTTGATATCGAGGATGGCAAGGTTTCCAATGTTGGCACAACTTTTGGTGAGGCGTGGTCGATATCCAGGATGGCAAGGTTTCCAACATTGGCACAGCTTTTGATGAGGCTAATGTTGTTGATATCGAGGATGGCAAGGTTTCCAATGTTGGCACAACTTTTGGTGAGGCGTGGTCGATATCCAGGATGGCAAGGTTTCCAACATTGGCACAGCTTTTGATGAGGCTAATGTTGTTGATATCGAGGATGGCAAGGTTTCCAATGTTGGCACAACTTTTGGTGAGGCGTGGTCGATATCCAGGATGGCAAGGTTTCCAACATTGGCACAGCTTTTGATGAGGCTAATGTTGTTGATATCGAGGATGGCAAGGTTTCCAATGTTGGCACAACTTTTGGTGAGGCGTGGTCGATATCCAGGATGGCAAGGTTTCCAACATTGGCACAGCTTTTGATGAGGCTAATGTTGTTGATATCGAGGATGGCAAGGTTTCCAATGTTGGCACAACTTTTGATGAGGCGTGGTCGATATCCAGGATGGCAAGGTTTCCAACATTGGCACAGCTTTTGATGAGGCTAATGTTGTTGATATCGAGGATGGCAAGGTTTCCAATGTTGGCACAACTTTTGATGAGGAGGGTCGATGGTCGATATCCAGGATGGCGAGGATGGTTTCCAACATTGGCACAGCTTTTGATGAGGCTAATGTTGTTGATATCGAGGATGGCAAGGTTTCCAATGTTGGCACAACTTTTGATGAGGCGTGGTCGATATCCAGGATGGCAAGGTTTCCAACATTGGCACAGCTTTTGATGAGGCTAATGTTGTTGATATCGAGGATGGCAAGGTTTCCAATGTTGGCACAACTTTTTGATGAGGCGTGGTCGATATCCAGGATGGCAAGTGGATGGCAAGGTTTCCAATGTTGGTGAGGCGTGGTCGATATCCAGGATGGCAAGGTTTCCAACATTGGCACAGCTTTTGATGAGGCTAATGTTGTTGATATCGAGGATGGCAAGGTTTCCAATGTTGGCACAACTTTTGATGAGGTGTGGTCGATATCCAGGATGGAAAGGTTTCTAATATTGGCACAGATGAGGCTAGTGTGGTCGATATTCAGGATGGCAAGGTTTCCAACATTGGCACAGCTATTGACGAGGCTAGCGTGGTTGATATCCAGGATGGCAAGGTTTCCAATGTTGGCACAGCTATTGACGAGGCTAGCGTGGTTGATATCCAGGATGGCAAGGTGGTGCCATCTGGCCTGACTATAGTAGCTGTTGCCGTGTTTAGCACTATTTCCAGTACTGGCAAGACTATTGGCGAGGCCAGACTGGCTGATGTCAAGATCAGCACTATTCCCAAAGTCGGAACAACTTCCGAAGAGCCAGCCGTGGCCGGAGTCGATTTCGAAATGATTTGCAATGTTGACGCAAATTCTGATGAGCCTAGCGGGCTTGGAAAAATTTCGATTATTGGCACAAATACTGATGGATTTTTCAAAATAGATTTCAATTCTTCACGATCTTTTGATAAGTCCTGCGTAGTTGATGAATATTTTGGAATGGTTTCCGATGCTGGCGCAGCTTCTGGTAAGACCTGCGTAGCTGATGAAGATTCTGGAATGGTTCCCGTTGCAGGCACAACTTCTGGTGACACTTGTGTGGACGATGAAGATTTTGGAACGGTTAGTATTGCTGGCATAACAACTGATGCAGCCTGTTTAGACCATGAAGATTTTTTGTAGATTTTCATTGATGGCCGAAGATCCAATGCGACTTGCGGAGCTGATGAAAGTATTGAAAAGATTTTCACTTTTGGTACAAAATTTGATGATACTCCTGCAGCTGCTGGCGAAACAGGAAAGGCCCCCAATGTCAGTGATGACACTGGCATAACCGCCAAGGCTTTCGTTCCTGGAAAATCTTTTGAAGAGGACATGGCTGATGGCGTGGCAAGGTTGGTGATGTGAAACTTTACTGACAGTCAAATGATTTCGATGGTGTCGAGCTTCAACTCGGAAAACTGGAATTAGAAAAGAAAAATAATATAATAATTATCACGATAAAGAGAAATGTGGGAAAAGCTGAAAGTCAGTTTGTAAGTATACCAACTGTACAGTTTTACCTGTCACATACATTTTGTAATGATTTTACAAGAATTTGGTTGGCTACACTATAAGTGTCGGGGGCCGTTAGAATGAATACATAAAAAATAATTACTAGTGTTAAAAAGAAATTATAAATTGTTTAAATTATATGAATTTCTATTCTAGAACAATAGAATGCATTGAGACTTGCCGGAGTCAACTTCCCTTCTTCACAGCGGCAACAAAATGGACGAGTTATTCGGTGGCGTGGGACAATCGGAACATTAGAGAACACTCTGGAACATTCTTCAATGAGAGGGAAAGAGAGACATGACATTACTTGTTGAATACGTACATGCAACAGAGAGAGATGGAGGGAGTGGTGTGATCATTGTTTGTTTGGTAGGTGGAACAATGGAAACGTTATAGAACAGTCTGGAACTTTCTGCAATGAGAGGAAAAGAGAGAGATGTTATATGTATTTGTTTATTACATGCAACAGAAGGAGTAAGAGGGAGTGGTATGATTAATATTCGTTTTGCAGGTGTAACACTCGGAAAGTCATACATTCTTCAGGAAGAAAAAACTGTTGATTAGTTTTATGTATGACCATTAAAAATGTATGTTTGACGATCTTTGTAGTAGAGCAGAAAAATCCATAGCTCTGGGCTCAAAGGTTGTGAGTTCAAATACTAGCTATTTTTTTTAATTTTAAGGGTTTACTGTTGAGCCAGTGGGACTATGCATTCCAATATGACATTCAACTAAATTTTGGGATGCCAAAAAAAGGGGGGGGGGGGGGTTGGAAGAGATGGATATGATGAAAGTCGAAATTTTTTTAACATAATATTTACAAAATTTATACAAAATAAAATGTGCTAGTGAATGCAACAACGCTTGAAATGGGTATTGGTGATCAGATCTGAAAAGCCAAGTGTTTCCCAACCTTTCTCTTCTTTAATCTTCAATCAGCCTCACAGCATTTCCAAAATTAAGAATGTCAACTAGTTTTTCGTACACCATAAGCGTAACATAATTTAAAAAAAATCGAACCTTTACCTTTTAGTAAGTCAGCTGTTTTTTATGACAACATTATAACACAGTGAGATGCCGATAACCTAACTATTGCATGAAATATGTATGTTCTTTGCAGTGTTACGCCCTATATAACATGTGGAATATAGTAATGCAGATGAATTTTTATGTTTGAGAGGATTTTTAGAAATAGGGCTGTGCAATGACATTACAAATATATAGACACGTTGTAGCGCTCTCAAAGTGGCAAGCAAAAACCACGCTAGTTGGTGTGCTCGGTGTTTAAGCCGATTAAGTACTAAACTGTCACGTGTCGCTTGGGGTTGTTTACTATATCTAATCAAATTATAAAAATAAGTGGAATAACATTTCATTTCTAAGTACGCGCAAATTACTGCAAATTACTTATTATTTTAGACAACACAACTATCTCCATTGTTGACCAACATTATGACGTCTTCGCGTAAGCGAGTAAGCAAAGTGCTATCTCATTCTTACCAGAGCATTACGATCCTACATCTGTTTCGTTCATACACACATATTCTATGAATGTCTATCTTTGCCATACATGATGATACATGACCGATACTTGAATGATAAATTTACTGGTAACGTTAGTGTGTTAGTTACTTGCCACATTTTGTGTTAATATTCTAAGGCTATATATAACGTGTCTATAAATTTGTAACGTCATTGGGGCTGTGACCAATATTGAACGCCCACTCCCCATAGATAATTATGAATCTATAAATTGAAAAAAAGCTCTGCTACCCTAACAAAAATAAATAAAAAAATAAAATTTAAAAAAATTATATATAATACTTAAAGATTACATGGAGTTGGAGAAACAGAAAATTACTTTGAGTTTTTATAATTTAAAAAAGAAACTATAAAGCCTAATAGATACTAAATTAGATTTTTTATTATTTAATTAGGCTTATGTTTTATAGGTCTAGTTTTTAGCTCAAACATGATATGATAATTTAAAATATATTTGTTCAAGGAAATTATTTTTCACAAAGGCCCTGCTTTGCGATAGTGAAACCGGAACCTATGTAGGTTATAAGGACCGCCACACACTCCTTGCTTCATTCACATTCATACATCGTCTTAATCATACTCTTCTGGTATTCTGACCCTTGAATTTAAGTATTTGATTCACTTTATCTTGCCATGTCTTCTTCGGGCGTCCCCTACTTTCTACCATTCCCTTTCGCATCATACATTCTCTTTAAACTCCCTTCCAAACAATGTAATACGGTCTATATATAATTTTGACGAAATCTCAAGTTTTTTGACATTTTGACCTCACCTACCTGCAAATGAAAAGTTTTAACAGAACATGAACAAATGCAAAAGAATTTTATATAATAAAGCAACATTAACAACAAGGAAAAATTAACCTTTGCAGACTACAGTTGACGCAAAATAATAATCAAAAAGCTATAACTTGTAGCCTTCAGGCACAGAACGGAAAAGTTTATTTCAACTACTTGGAAGTGAATACTAATACACAAATAGATGCAGCTAATATTATTTCATGACGGAATGGTTATATGGTACATGTATATTGCACAAAAATAATGTATTATATTAATTATGAAGGAATACTTAATTAATCACACATTTTTCGATGTTTCCACTCCCTAAATTTACGATATTTCTAAAACTTCTTAACTTCTGACGTTTTGACAGGAGCCTAAAAATATATCAGACATTTTTTTGGGAATCCCGGTTTCACACTAATAATACATTATAATCATGGATATTTTTTTATTCTTCCAAGGTCCCTTGGCAGCCTAAAAACATTATTTAAAACGTTATTTAAATATACATAATTAGTATTTTGTCAAGATCAAGGCACCTTATAAACAATATTGTACTCACATATGAAATATTTTGTCAAGATCAAGGCAGCTTATGAAGAATATTGTACTTACAAAGCAAATATTTTGTCAAGATCGAGAAATCTAATGAAAAATATTGTACTTACATAGCCAGTATTTTGACAAGATCAGGGCATGTTACGAAGAATATTGTACCCACATAGAAAGTATTTTGTCAAGATCAAGACATCTAATGAAAAATATTGTACTTACATAGAAAGTATTTTGTCAAGATCAAGACATCTAATGAAGAATATTTTACTTACGTAGAAAGTATTTTGTCAAGATCAAGACATCTAATGAAGGATATTTTACTTACGTAGAAAGTATTTTGTTAAGATGAAGGCATGCTATGAAGAAAATTGGACTAACAAAGTAAGTATTTTGTCAAGTTCAATGCACTTTTTTTTTTCAAAGAATATTGTACTTAAAAGCAAGTATTTTGTAAAGATCAAGACATCTAATCAAGAATATTTTTCTTACATAGTAAGTATTTTGTCAAGCTTGCATGTTATGAAGACAAGACTAACATAGTAAATAACAAGTATCTTGTCAAGATCAAAACACCTTATAAAGAATATTGTACTTACGATGTAAGTATTTTGTAAGGATCAAGACATCTAATGAAGAATATTTTACTTACATAGCAGGTATTTTGTCAAGATGAAGGCATGTTATGAATACAAGACTAACATAGTAAATAGTAAGTATCTTGTCAAGATCAGGGCTTCTCATACAGAATATAGTATTTCGTAGCAAGTATTTTGTCAAGATCAAGGCATTTTATGAAGAATATTGTACTTACATAGCAAGTATTTTGTCAAGATCAAGGTATCTTATGAAGAATATCGTACTTTCATAATAAGTATTTTCTTAAGATCAAGGCATCTTATGAAGAATATTGTACTTGCATAGCAAATATTTTGTCAAGATCGAGGTATTGTATGAAGAATATTGTGCCTACATAAATAGTATGTTGTCAAGATCAAGGCGTCTTACGAAGAATATTGTATTAACATAGCAAGTATGTTGTCAATATCAAGGAATCTTATGAAAAATATTGTACTTACATAGCAAGCATCCAATAGCAACGAGCTTACGTAAAAAGTAACTAGCTTATCTGTGCTAGGTAATATAGTATGTAATATAATTTTCTGCCAGGTGTCGTCACTTGTCACTCAGCAGCAAAACCGCTCACACCCCGCCCCGACCCTTACTGCGAAGTGCTGTTTTTTGTTGTTGTTTTTGTTTGTAAGTTGAAAAAAATTATCAACAGTTACCAAAATGCTATCTGCATTTAATTTTTTTATTTATTTATAATACGCCGGGATTCGAACCCGTAACTTCAAATTTTTTAAATTAAAAATATTATTTTGCTCTATGGGTTCAGAGCCAAGGATCTTACCAGGGAAGTCATTGGAAAAAAACATGTTTCCTTACAAAATGTTTTTATTCATAATTAAAATTAAACCGATAGTACAAATTTGATTAATTTAAATATCGCAGTCAGAGTTGAGTCGAGCACACTACTCACATAGATGCATTGCTTGCATACATCATGTTTTATACTTATTATTCGACTACAGGAAAAAGAAAATTCAAGTGAATTGAAAATGAAGTATATTTTTAATATAATAAATAGAACACACTGCTGTCAAAATTTTCGAAAATTCAAACTCAATTAGCGCGTACACTTGTTGTCTCTTTCTCGTTGAAACAATATGTAGGCATGAGCAAGACTAAATGCTGTTGTTTCTCAGTGACGTTTCGTCGTCGGAAGTATGTATACATATGCACCAATACACACAATACCAAGTATGTGTTGTTTGTGTCAACTTTAATTGTTTCATCATCCTTTTCCTTCATCCTTCCTTGTTTCTGAAAAAAGAAATTGAATAAGAATTGTATTATATTTTGACAGTAGTTAGAACTTCCCGGAGCCGGTGGATCTATAACACCCCGTTGGGAAATGTTATCAGGATGAAGGAAGCGGATAGGGAAAAATATGAGGAAACAGGAAGTTTGGAGCATATCTGTCTATTCAGATTCTGTTATTAAATACAAATAAAAAAAGCCATTACCGGAAATGAATATTCGGAAAGAATTCAAGGTTAGTAACTATGTAAGCATAACGAACATGATTAAGAAAAGGACGCTTTTGTGTTTTGTATGAGTAGAGAAGATGGGTGGGGGAAAAGAGTGTCAGGAGAGTATATGACACGTAAAATGAATGGATAAAGAATTCGGAGACGACCGAGGATGACATGGCATGATCAAGTGAATCAAATTCTTGAGTCAGGTCATGTCAAGAGTCGGTACAAATGAAGAGTATTTTTAAGTTGATGTTTAAATGTGGATGAAGCAAAAATAAAGACTTAGGTATTTCTTCATAGAGTCTTTTTTTTTAATTGCCTTCTTCGGGATTCGAACCCGCGAACTCTGGGTACAGAGCCAAAGATTTTACCGCTCAAAAAGCACAGCTTTATCGACATACTTTTTATGCTGGCGATCAAAAAGGAACCGTCATAAAAACTATTTTATTTAAATAAAATCGATAGTAGCGACGCCCCCGTCTGCATAGATAAATATGTCGATGTGTAGTATTATCAACCCACCTTTAAATAATGATACTTTAAGTTGTAAGTTCCCAGCAAATAGAACAAGAAGAAAAGTCGGTGATGCTTTAGAGTTGAGAGTTGACAGTGCTAGAAGTCTCAGGATCTCAAGAGAAGATCTGGAAGAAGTGTCAGGTGTCAGATAAGCTGAATCAAACTGGAAATTATATCAAAGTTTTTATGAATTATAGACTAAATAAAACAAAATATTTAGGTCAACTATTTATTTATATAATCACATACGCCCTTATGGGCTTTTACATAACAGTGTAATATATAACATGAAATAATAGTGACATAAAAATAACATAGAGTAAATAATTAGCACCCAAAAACATAAGTAAGTTAATGGGAATATTATAATGCAACAAATTAACGGTAATATTTTTGAAAGAGGTATGCTATTATAGCCTTTTGTAACTAGTTCAGTGCAGTTGAATATATCTACTATTTCAGTGAAATAATTACCCACTGCATGCAATCTAGGTACAAGCGAGTATCTAAATGACTCAGTCCTGATATTATTGTTACATTTAAAAATAATTTTGGATCGAGTGGTTCTGTTAGGCACATGGGAAATCAGGGCTGTCTATAATACCATTAACAATTTAAAAATAAAAGTCAAGCCGGAAACAAGCCTCCTGTCTGAGAGTGTTAATAATTTTAATTCTTTCATTAAATAATTATAATTTATGGTTTCAATAGGTAGACTGAGTTTGTATATGACCATGATAATATGTGAGTGGTACAACAAACCAGTGCTGCCATCCAGCGGGTTTCCGGAAAATTATACAAAAGTTTTTAAATCTTTTTTTAAAGAATAGGGGAATTTTTGCGGGAAAAAAAAATACGAGATAAATAAGTTCAATTGTATTAATATTCATTCAGAAAGAATATGGATGGTCTTTCGTTTGCTGCGCAGCTTTGCCGAAGCTATTCGGGAAGTAGACAATCCGCACAATTAGAGATGATGCGGCGATTAGAGATATTTCCCGGCTGATCTCGCCTCCTACCGAAATGCGTTTCTGCGCATCTGCCGTCAGCCGCACTCTTCCGTTTGTCAGACTCTTGGTATATGATCTAGCAATGATGTAAAACGTATTAACGTTATATTTCCAACAGTACTGTCATTGGATTTTATATTTGTTGTACAATCAAATATCAAGGAAAATAAAAAAAAACTTTTTTAAAACGTATTTAGTTACTTTTATAAACATGTTTGACTGTGTCTTTCAGAGTGGTAGACACTCCAAGTATCGCTTTGGCGAAATAACACCATTCAGAATCGAAACGTTGCTCGAAATGGCTTTAGCCGTGTTTGGTGACCACATCTGAATAGCCAGGTACTTCCGGACCTTACTCTTCCCCATCTTCTTGTCTTTTATCAAGGCGATAGTAAAATAACTTACAACTCTGGAACGTGCCGCATTATTTTATATGAATTAAGTGTGTTTTTTAAATTTATTTTTTATTTTGAATACCGTACAAGAGTCCCAACTGCTCTCAACCGTTTGGAGCCAGTGAGACTATGGTATCCCCAATTGGGGTATGTTGTGAGGCTTAAGGTAGTAGGGGGGGGAAGGAGATGAGGAGAAGGAAGGTTGGGAAGTACCTGGCTATTCAGATCGGGTCACCAAACACCACTAAAGCCATTTCAAACAAAGTTTCGATTCTGAAAGGTGGTCTTTCACCAGGGCGATACTTAGAGTAGCTACCACTTTTAAAACGTGTCGCAAATATACTTTATATTATTTTATATGAATTGAATGTGTTACAATGTGAAACATGTTGATTTAATAAAAATTGTTTGCTCACGCCGGGTGTTTGAACCGCGACCTCTCGATTCGTAGTCGAGCGTCTTACCACTCGATCACGGAGTTCGTAATGTGTTATTTGAATGTTATTAATTTTATTTAAATTATCAAATAATAAAACATAAGTTACAATGGTTCTAAAAATAAGGTATTTGGAGACAGAGTAAAGAATATCTAAAATTAGTATGAAAAGAGAGAGAGGAATAGAACAAGGAAAAAGAGACAGAGAGATTCAAATTTGTGACACCAGGCGATTATTGATAGAACCTTAGAGCAATAATATACAAGAGGTAACGTTGTAGATCGATCTGTAGTCAGTTTTTACTAGGTTTTACTCTTGAAGTAACAATATATGGAGGGATAGCTAATTTGTTATACCCAACCCATCCGAAATTGTAATAAATCACTTTTTCCGAGTTTTTACATCGTACACCATGAGAGAGAAAGAGACAACAAATTTCTTGGAGCGCTTCTATTTACTGTCGTAATGATCTTAAGCTGGTTATTTTCGCTGGTTAACGGCGGGACTCCGCCCAAATTTTTTATTTTGCCACTAAACTTGACACAACTAAACGGTTTTTTAGGTTAGATGTTATATTTTTGTTGATAAAAATACTGTGAAAAATTGGCTATACGAATACACAAAAACATTATGTCGATATGTGATATGAATGGATGTATAAATACCGTAGCCTTAGTCTTAGCCACGCCCATTTGCGCCGAGTCATGTTAAAATCATCAAAAACAAGTCCAAAACTGACTTCACTGGCTTTGGCTTGGGCTACCTCTTGTATACTCTAAGGTTTTACTAACTCGGTTGGACCTGGGCGTGGCTAAGACTAGGGTTACGGTATTTATACATCCATTCATAGCACATGTCGACACAATGTTTTTGTTTATTCGTATGACCACTTTTTCACAATATTCTTATAAAAATAAATATACCATATAACCTAAAAAACCGTTGAGTTATGTTCAGTTTAGTTGCACATCAAAGCGTGTGGGCGGAGTCCTGAAAGACGCACGAGTCAAAGAAGATGGTTACAATACTTTGAAGTGGTGTGAAATTTTTCCGAAATTTTGTTGTCTCTTTCTCTCTCACGGTATACGAAGAGAAAACCCGGAAAAAGCAATTTATCGCTAATTTGTTTAGGTTGGGTAAAACAAATTAGCTCTCTCTCCATAGATATTCTTACTCCTAGGGTGGAACCGTGAATCAGATCATTCTACAGAAATTTAATAGAATTGTAATCTGTAACGTTTTGTACAAAAACTGTTTTTGTAGGGCATTTCGGTCCTAGACAGGTCAGTAATATTAATTTTAAAATGTTTGATCTATTCACTGAAAGTAAGGAAAAAATGACCTTACTTCGTGCAAACTAGACTCTCCCACAATATGCTTCTATACTTGGAAAAAGCATATACACGGAGAGAGTTAAATATATTTTTACCCAACCTATACGAATTTGCGATAAACCACTTTCTCCGTGTTTTTACGTCGTATACCAGGAGAGAGAAAGAGACAAGAAAAGTCGTCACATAATGTCGCAGCACTTCTAAGTATGTACGAATGTTCTCCGTCCGCGCTAACTTAACATCATCGAGTTGTATAACTTAAGTCAACGGATTTTGAGGTTATTACCTATAATTGTGTTGATTAAAAAACTTGCAGTGGTCATACAAATAAATCAAACATGGCGGTGATATGTGCTGTGCGTGAATGTTCAAATAAGACCAAACATAGATTATAAAACATCACCTTTCAGAGGTATTTCAACCTTGGAGTAACAATGTATACGAACTTGCGATAAATCACTTTCTCCTGGTTTTTACAAAGAGACAACAAAAATGCACACCGCTTTTATGTACTGTAAGAATGATCTTGGTCACCCGCGTCTCCGGGGACTCCGCCCACATGTTTTGAAATGGGATTAAACTGGACACAACTACGGTTTTTTAGGTTATACGCAGTGGCGGCTCGTGAGTTTTTAGTGTGCTAGAGTGCTAAGATTGAAAAATACGACATTGTTAATGTCGTTGTAGCCGAAAATGATTTTGATGAAGATTTTATTTTTTGAATGAAGATTTTCAGGATTTTTCAGTTTTGGTGGTGCACTGCACGGATTTCTGAAAAATCTTCATACAAAATGTTGAAATTTCGAAAAAAAAAAAATGTTTTCAGCTACAACAACATCAATGATGACTTTTTTTGTCAATCTTACCACTCTAGCACACTAAAAAGTCACGAGCTGCCACTGGTTATACGCTATATTTTTGTTGATAGTAAAACTGTGAAAAAATAGTTTTACGAATAAACAAAAACATTATGTTGACATGTGCTATGAATGGATGTAGAAATACCCTAGCCCTAGTCCTAGCCACGCCTAGGTCTGCCGAGTCCGGCAAAAATCATCAAAAACTGACTACACTGCCTTGGATAGGTAGCACTCTATGTACTCTAAGATTTCAACAGTTTTACATATTTTTGAACGAACTTTAGAATTTTTACATTTAATGATATGAAGACATAAAATCATTATTTATTATTATTATTTTAGGCAAACCTTCTGTTATTAGTGTTTGTGTGATATGTTGACTTTAAAAATCATTTCAATGGTGTATTGATATTGTTTTGTTTAATGTGTTCAAATTTGTTTATTGAAAATGTCCGAATTCCATGTGGGCGGTAACTAATAGGCTATCTAACATCCTTTAACAAATCTTTGTCTGTTTCTATCGAGTAAGTATAAAGCCAACCTATCTGACTACACTGTTTCGCAAAGGTACCTCTCCATATATTCTTACTCCAAGTCTCTGTCAGTTATCTCCTCAGTGCTTATAGCACTTGTAAAACGAGAAGATATCGCCAGGATAACACGGTTAAGCGTTGATTCACACCAACGTCCGGATCCGCTCAGTGCCGATATTGTTCCGCACGAGAGCTTATTGATATGGTATGAATATCGATCAAGGAGTATGTGCCAAGACAAAGTTGTGTGGCAGTATATCCTTCTGCCCACCCTTGTGATATTTAACTACTTAGTTAAATAATTATTTTGAATTGTAAAAAATACTAACATCGCAGATTTTTTTTTTAACAAAAACCATTTTTTATCACTAAATAATATTTTTATTAATTATTAATTATTAAAAATATCATTTAGTGATAAAAAAATGGTTTAAAAAAAAATCTGCGTTGTAAGTATTTTTACACTTCAAAATAATTATTTAACTAAATAAGTAGTTAAATATCACAAAAGTGGGCAGAAGGATATACTGCCATACAACTTTGTCTTGGCACATACTCCTTGATAGATATTCATACCATATCAATAAGCTCTCTTGCGGAACAATATCGGCACTGAGCGGATCCGAACGTTGGTGTGAATCAGCCTTAAGCCGCTCAGTTAGCAAGCTGGAAGACTTCCTCCCAGTACCAAGATGACACGCTGACGTTACCGTCATATTTGATGATTTATTTATACAGTTAGCCCGTGGAAAAGTTATGAAAACATGTTTTTATCAACGAAGAGAGCAATTGACGGAAGTTGATTGCTGGGCGTGTCCGTCTGCCTTAGGTAAGAACAAATTTACCTTACTTCGTACGATATTGATTAAAAAATATCAAAATTATTTCCCGAACAAATAATCGATTTCATTTTGTACCCTGTCTGGGGTCTAGGAGTCTTTTGTGTAAATCAGTTTTCTTTATAGATCCAAAACGATAGGTACTCTCAGTATCGCCCTGGTGAAAGACAAACATTCAGAATTAAAACTTTGCTTGAAATGGCTTTAGTCGTGTTTGGTGACCAGATCTGTACAGTCGGGTATTTTTTATATTATATGTTTTCAGTGAATACCGCACAAGAGTCCCAACTGCTCCCAACCGTCTAGAGCCAGCGAGACTGTGACATCCCCAATTGGGGTGTTGTGAGGCTGGAGGTAGTGGGGAGGGAAAGGAGATAGGGGGAGAGGAAGGTCGGTAAGAAACTGGCTGTTCAGATCCGATCACCAAACACGGATAAAACCAGTTCAAGCAACGTTTCGATACTAAATGGTGTCTTTCGCCAGGGCGATACTCAGAGTATCTACCACTCTGGAGGGTGTCGCAAATGCACTTTACATTATTTTATATGAAGCAAATGTGAAGTTAAACAAATTAATTTTTGTTCACAACCTCTTACTCCTAAACAAATCTGTAAAATGAGACCTCCATATAAAAACTTTTATTAATTTAATTAAACTATATAAATTTAATTTCAACTTTTTTTTTCCTACCTTTTTATTTTAATTAATATTTATTTTTATTTTTATATGAATACCGCACAAGAGTCTCAACTGCTCCCAACCGTCTAGAGCCAGTGAGACTATGGCATCCCCAAATAGGGTATGTTGTGAGACTCAAGGTAGTGGGAATGGGAAACAGATTGGGCAGAGGAAGGTTGGGAAGTACTTGGCTATTCAGATCTGGTCACCAAACACGGCTAAAGCCATTTCAAGCAACGTTTCGATTCTGAATGGTGGTCTTTCATCAGGGCGATTCTTAGAGTATCTACCACTCTACATTTAATATTAAATCATTTATGTACACTACGTCTGTCTTGACACAGGAAACTCCTAGTGAGATAGACATGAACCAAAAAGATTATATTTAAAAAAAAAAATGCGCACGTCAAAAATTGAACCCGCGACCTCTGGATTTGTAGTCAGGCGTCTTAACGAGGCCTCGTAATATACCCAAATTGGGGATATCTAGGGATTATCGGTTCAGTGTGTGGGCTCAATGAGCGTGTCGGCGTGGTGGTACGCAGCGTGCGGTGCTCGAGCGGCCGCCGGACACGCGCCCAGCGGCGGCCGGAGTCCCACTCGACTTGGCACCACGCCATCTCTGTCTATTGATCCCCCCTCGGACCCATCTCGGGCCGAATAACGATTCGCGAGGCGCTCGGCGGACTTCGGCAATTTCCGGAAAACTCCGAACGCAAATCTTTCGTTTTTCGTTTTGGCGGGAGATCCACGTTTTGGCGCGAGATCCCGAACTGTCTAAACCGGCGGAAATCTGTTTCCCGAAGCGGTAAAACTCTTGAATAGTGCGCTCTGGCTTCATTTCAGATTTCAACGGCATTCACTCGACTGCGAATCCAAAGGTTGCGGGTTCAAACCCGGCGTGCGCAAATAATTTGTATTCATTTATAATAAAATAATACTTTATTTTAAAACCACTGTTTTATTATATGTGCTCTGACGAAGCTTGATCCAAGCGAAACCGGTTGGCCTTCATCATAATAAATTCTGTGGTTTTAAAACAAAGTATTCTTTTCTTATTACGAAAAAAATTGTATTCCATTAATATGTGTCATAACACATTAAATGCATAAAAAAAGAATGCAGCGCCCTTAGGGTGATTTTTCACAAAAACGGCGCTATACAAATTTTCCAAATATTATTATTATTATATTATATTTGCGGCACGTTCCAGAGTGGTAGATACTCTCAGATCAAAACGTTGCTTTAAATGGCTTTAGCCGTGTTTGGTGACCAGATTGGAATAACCAGGTACTTATGAACCTTTATCTTCCCCATCTCCTTCCCTTCTCCACTAGCTTTAGCCTCACAACATACCCCGATTGGGGATGCCAAAGTCTCACAGTTGGGACTCTTGTGCGGTATTTACTTTAAAAAAAACATTTTCAAAATTATTTTCACTGTTAAAAAATTAAACATTGAAGATATTTTTTTCTATATCTTGATCAGTGTGTTGGCTAAATACTGTAGAAATGAGATCCCTTAGGCGTATGTGCGTAAAACTATATGCAAAGCCGATGTAAGCTAAATGACTAGGATTAACAAAGAGACGCTTAGATGATTTGGGCATGTAGAGCGGATTAGCGAAGAAAGGAAGGTAAAAATAATACACGACGCGAAAGAAAATGGGTGCGATCGAGTGAATCAAATACTTCAGCCGGGCCATGTCAATAGTCGGAATAGCTATGTATGAATGTGAACGATGTAAGGATTGTGTGCCAAGACGGGGTTCTATGGCGGTCCATCCTCTCTGCCCACCCCTGCGGCGAAACGACCTGATGGTTAGTTAGTAAGTGTTGGCAACAGGGAAGTTGACAAATAAAATCCCTTGAAATCTCGGGCGAAACCGGGTAAAATAAGCTGTCAGAAGCACTGTAGAAAACATTTGCATACAGCAAATATAATTGTGGTTGAAATGGCCTTTTTCCTCTATGCAAGGTTTTCACAATTTCCCCCCTGCCAATATTGTGGCTGCCATAGTATCACTAGCTCCAAGCTTCCCTTATACTGACGCCACATAAATAAGAACAAAACCATGTGCTTCAGTAAATTCCAAAATTTTAAACGAGTTTTTGATTTTCAAATTCAATTTATGGTGATGTTTTGTTAAGCGTGGAAGAACGTCATAGAAAAATCGACCAGCGCAATCTGTGCGGTTATTCTGGAAGCTTTTTATAAACCCGGCTAAAAGGTTTGTGCGCTCGCTATATAAAAATCAGTTTTGCGAACAAGATGACCGAACGTGATGGCTTTACTTTGATCAGTGCGCATTGAGAGTTGACCCAAAGGACACATACTTAGGGTTGTGTGTATTGGTGCATTTTTATACACTTCCGAGAATTACATTTCAGAAGAAAATCAGAAGAAACAGTATTTTATCTTGTTGACGTTTACTCATTGTTATTAGCGAAAAACAGACAACAAGAAAGCATAATCATAAAATTATTATGACAGCTTAATATAATAAGTTTAATAATTGTACTCAAAGATGTCTCTAACAATGGAACTGTAAAAATAATAATGTTGTCTAGCTTTGCGTCTGTCGCATATGGTTTGCGTAACCGCCGCGTGGGGCACTAACGTCTTTAACACATTCACTACGGCAGTCCACTGCAGCGATGTAGCATGTAAACTATGGCATCCCCGATTAGGGTACCTATGTTATGAGGTTGAAAGGAGAAGGGAGGGACAGAGATGGGGAAGAGAAAAGTTGGGAAGTACCTGTCTATTCAGATCTGCTCACTTAACACGACTATTACCACTTTTCAAAAGAAATTTTTCTATTCTGAATGTTTGTATTTCACTAGGGCGTTACTAGAGTGTGTACAAAATACATTCCGAAATATTGTAAAAAAAAAATACCGGAAAGGAAATCAAGAAAAACAGTCCTTTCTTGACCCAATCAAATTGTTCAAATCGCTTATAATCAAGACCCGGACGAGTTATCGCAAAGTCAGGGCAGAACTGTTTGTTATGTAGAAAGCATCCAACCCCAAAAAGATATAACTGAAAAAAAAGCGTTTGAAAATATTTCTATAAAACAGCAATAATATGCGTTTGTAAGTGAATACCAGTTTTTTAAATTTTATTTACGAGCATTATTATAAATAGATAATTTATAATCTATCAATGTTTGTAACGCGACAAGGCGCGCGGCTCAGAATATTTTCTCGCTCCCGTCTAACGCACTGTCCCTCTCTGGCAATGTTGAGCTGCGTAGATCCAGAGCCGGACTCTAATTGGGCAACCACTGACGCAATTATAAAAATTATAGAAAGCGGCCTCTGACGAACCGCCTGAGTCAAGTAAAGATGTAGATTTCATTTCACGAAAATAGCTGTGGCTGTGTCCAACAACTGCCTGGTATATTAAATAAAAAATAAGAAAGACAAACATTTCCGGGTTACGAATAACCTGTCAATATTGGAAAAAACTCCCATTGCCAGCATAAGGAGCGGAAGATGTTGCTTGTGCAATGATGGAATTCTTAGCCAGCAGTGCAATTGAACGCACGACGCCCGGGTAGGAATCCAACGCGTTTGTCCACTCAGCTACAGAATTTTTAATTTGCAAAAAGAAATTATTTAACCCTACAGTTCTGCCCTGACTTTGCGACGGCCGTTCCGAGTCCCAGTCATAATCATGTGAAAATTTGATTTCAGAAAGTGTACCAAATTCACAGCTGCAAATCACAAAATGATCTATGCAGAAGCTGTTCGGTCGGAATGTGTTTCGCGAAAGTGCCATTTTCATGAAAACATTTTTCATTGCATGCGAGCTTTCCCGGCTCTAATCTTCGCGAATGGAGGGGAGTTTGTCATTTGAAAGCCTTAAATGTGCCATTTTCGTTGTTTTTTTGCGTGCCGCGACAAAGCAGCTTTGTCAGAACACCAGCCGTAGTAAAAGAGCCGATAGCGAAATTGCTGCTAAGTCTGGATCAAAGATGCTGTCGCCAATCTCGGTAAAATTCAACAGTTAAAATTTTAGTCTGATCTTTCGTATTGTGCGAGTGAAAAAGCAACATATATAAAGATAACAGTTTGAAACTTTCAAAGAGCCTTTTGCATGATTAAATAAATAATACTACCTCCCCATCCCAATATGATCTCCACCAACTCTTCCCACCATAAAAATTTAAGAAGAAATAGGTTTTTCGGCTAAGAAAAGCCATCGAGTGTTTGACGGCCCCGTGGTTGAGTGGTTAAGATGCTCAAATGACAATTCCGAGGTCGCGGGTTCGAATCCCGGTGTGCACAAAGGTGTTATTTCATATATAGTATATTTGCGGAACCTTCCAGAGTGGTAGATACTCCAAGTATCGCCCTGGTGAAAGACCACCATTCAGAATTGAAACGTTGCTTGAAATGGCTTTAGCCGTGTTTGGTGACTAGATCTAAATAGCCAAGTACTTCCTAACTTTCCCCATCCTCATCTCCTTCCTCTCCCCACTACCTTCAGCCTCACAACATACCCCAATTGGGGATGCCATGGTCCCACTGGCTCTAGACGGTTGGGAGCAGTTGAGACTCTTGTGCGGTATTCACTAACTAACTAACTAACCATCACGCCGTTTCCCCGCAGGGGTAGGCAGAGAGGACGGACCGCCATATAACTCTGTATTGGCACACACTCCTTGCTTCACTTACATTCATACATCGTCTCATACATACACTTCTGTTATTCTGACTCTTCACATGACCCGATTCAAGTATTTGATTTACTTGATCGTGCCATGTCTTTCTCGGGCGTCCTCGACTTCTTTTTTCTATTCATTTTCGCATCATATATTATTTTCACACTCCTTTCTTCGTTCATTCGCTCTACATGCCCAAACTATCTAAGCGTCCTTTTCTTGATCCTATTCATTACGCTCACATCAGCCTTGCATTCTTTCCGGATATCCACATTTTTAATGCGGTATTTACTATAAAAAAGAAAAAAAACTTTCAACCTTCTTCTAACTCATCTCCTTTTATTCTCCGCTACCTTCAGCCTCACAACATTCTCCGATTGGGGATGCGATAGTACCACTGGCTCCAGATGGTTTGTATCACTTGAGATTGTTGGGCAACATTAATTTAATATATAAATAAATACTAGTATATTTATATATATATATTTTTTTAAATTTGAATAATCCACGAGAGTACCAACTGCTCCCAACCGTCGGAAGACAGTGGGACAGGCTGAAGGTAGTGGGGAAAAGAAGGAGATGGGCAAGATGAAGGCTGGGAAGTACCTGGCTATTCAGATCTGGTCACCAAGCACGGCTGAAGTCATTTAAGGTAACGTTTCAATTCTGAATTGTGGTTTTTGAATGAGTATCTACAACTCTGGAACGTGTCGCAAATATATCATGTATTATTTCATGTTAATTAAATGTGGTATGACACGTTATAATTAAATAAAATTTATTTCCGCACGCCGGGTTTGAACCCGCGACCTCTGGATTATATAACTAATATAATCCAGAGGTCGTATCGTCTATAAAATATCCTTGGAGTATATATGGTGACAGAGCTAAATATTTACACTCAAACTATACAAATTTACGATAAATCTTTTTCTCCGGGTTTTTACGTCCTTAACCATGAGAGAGAAAGAGACAAGACAAGTTGTCACATAATATCGCACCACTTTTAGGTATGTATGCATGTTTTCCGTCTCCCGCGTCTCCGGCGACTCCGCCTACTGCGTTTTATTATGCGACATAACTTAACGGGTTTCGAGGTTATATCCTATATTTTTGTTAATAGCAATACTGTGAAAAGGTAGTTATACAAATAAACAAAACATTATGTCGAAATGTGCTGTGAATGGATGTAAAAAGGTGTGTTACGAAAAAATAAACAATCCTAACTACACTGTTTCGCAAAGCTATCCCTCCTGGTATACTGAGAGAATATCTTTGCATATTAATTATTGCTGCATCATTGCCAACGTCCGAAAAAAGCTACGAACACATATCCCTCTCGTTAAACGATTTCTGCGGCCCAACAGAACAATGTGAAGAATAAATAGAAATGGTTATTAGTTTTTTTTCTATGAATTGCAATTATTTGTATTATTGCGTCTCTGGGGAAACTGAACTGGCCGATAATAGAGAAACTTTTAATGTAATCCTCGCTGTTGGGGAGGTTTCGTTATGGCCGAGGAACTTTCAGCGAGGGGCGACCTATAAGTCGGAATAAATTATACATAAGCTAGCTTTTGTTCGCAGCTTTTTTTGTTGTTTTGCAGAATAAAAGTTCATGCGTTAGCACATACATATTGAAGAAATATAAATATAAGGAACCGAGTGCAGTTTTAGTGGATTTTTTCGGGCTGCGGCGTGCACGGTGAAGATAGAGCTGATGGTAGACGACCTCTGATAGGAAAAGGTACCAGTATAAGAAGAAAAAAACAATCCAGAAGGAAAAAAGGTATATTTGCGGCACGCTCCAGTGTTTTTTTAAATTTTATTTTTTGTAGTTAAAACCACATAAGAGTTCCGACTGCTCCTAACCATCTGGAGCCATATTGGTAAGCTGAAGGTAGTGAAGAGGGAGAGAAGTGGAAGGTTGGGAAGTACCTGGCTATTCAGATCTGGTCACCAAACACGGCTAAAGCCATTTCAAGCAACGTTTCGATTCTAAATGGTGGTCCTTCACCAGGGCGATACTTAGTGTATCTACCACTCTGGAACGTGCCGCAAATATACTATATATAATTTTATATGAATTACATGTGTTGTGACACATTAAATTAAATAAGATGTATTTGCGCACGCCGGGTTTGAACCCGCGACCTCTGGATTCGTAGTCGAGCATCTTATCACTGTACCACGGAGGCTGTAAAAAGTGGTAGACTCTCTTGTGTTGTTGAGTATTGCCCCACTGAAAGACCACCATTTGAAATTGGAAATTCGCTTCAAATTGCAATAGCCATGTTTAGTGACCAGTTCTGAATAGCCAGGTACTTCCAATCTTCGTCTTCTCCACCTTCTTTCCTTCAGCACTACTTTCAGCTTCATAAAATGCTCCAATTGGGGATGCCATAGTCCCACTGGCTCCCAACAGTCAGAGACAGTTGGAACTCTTGTGCGGTATTCACATAAAATATTGTTTTTTTACCGATCGGTTAAGATTACACTTATTAAGTTTATCTGTTCAGTGGAGATTACGTTTTATCCATGAATCTTTCCACGAGGTGCTAACGAGCTAGTTTAATGATATATATATATATATATATATATTTATATCTATTTATATATATTTTTTTTATTTCCTGTGTCTTTTTTTGTGGAAAAGAATGGATAGTTAAATTATGTTTAACTTATTTTATGTTTTTTATAGTGAATACCGCTCTAGAGTCCCAACTGCTCCCGACCGTCTAGAGCCAGTGAGACTATGGCATCCCTAATCGGGGTATGTTGTGAGGCTGAAGGTAGTGGGGGAGGGGAAGAGAAGAGAAGAGGCAGGTTGCCAAGTACCTGTCTATTGAGATCTGGTCATCAAACACGGCTAAAGACATTTCAAGCAACGTTTCAATTCGGAATTGTGGTTTTTGAATGAGTATCTACAACTCTGGAACGTGTCGCGAATATACCGTGTATTATTTTATGTTAATTAAATGTGTGATGACTCATGGTAATAAAATAAAATTTATTTCCGCACACCGGGTTTGAACCCGCGACCTCTGGATTAGTAGTTGAGCGTCTTAACCACTCGACCAAGAAGACCATCAAATAGCCGGGTACTTCCCAACCAACTCCTTTCCCATCTTATTACCATCCACTTTTTTTTAGTCCTACAATAATCCATAAATGAGGTGCCGTAGTTTAACTGGCTTTTGAAAGTAAACTATTGTGCCATATCACAAAATAATTAAAAGATTACGCCGTAAGAAATGAACCGCTTTGTTAAATTTGTAATAAGTAAGCATTATCAGCAGTTATTTCAATAAAACATTACTAAAATTGAAAAAAAATATATTGCGAGTTTCAGCTTATGTAAAATATTTGTGAGTTTTTGCTGTAGAGTTTCTTTTTCGTCTCAAAAATATAATTACAGCGATTGTTTTAAATCTTCAACCTTGTAGCGTAAAAAAAAGTACTAACCGTCACTGTCTGTGCATATTTTATTATGAGATAGTTTGAATAAAATATAATAACTTAGCGAATAGCTAGTTAATAGAACTGCTTATCATGCAAAAAATAATATTGTAAATTAGCCCGAAGCGATGCTTCTAGAATTCTGTATGGAAGTTGAAATTCTAAAATCTATTTCGTATTATAAATATTTCTATGTAATATTTTTCCAAGGTCTTTCTGGCAAAAACTAAAATATGTTTTATAATTTCCGATAGCTACTCGAATAATAAAATCAAGTGGGTTTTATAAAGGCTTTGTTGTAAAATCCTTGAAGTTAATTATTAATTTGTACTGAGAGATTTTCGTGAACTTTTTAATTTAAGAGTATCGCCTTACTAAAATGATGCTCCTCGCTCGATCACTGTCTACGTCGGAATTCTTCTTAAAAAGCAAACAAAAAATCGACAAGTTAAAAAACAAATTCGACTTTGAGGTACCGCAGTGAATTTGAAACGATAACGGTTCTCGCGCTGGTGCATTGCTTGCATACAACATGTTTTAAAATTGTTTTTTCGATACAGAATTTTTGAAAAGTTCAAATTTGAAAAAAAAACTTTTACTAATTTCAGTTTTTTAAGTACTAAAAAATTTAAAAAACAATACTAATAATAAAAGGCAATTAAATGCAAATAAAAGTGAATGCACATGTTGTCCCATTTTCGCTAATAACAATAAGAAAGCATTTTCTTATTATTTCTAATTTTGAAACTGTTAATTCTTGGTGGAATTCCATTTTAATGATTTAATAAAACAAGTTTATAACTTTATTCCACTTTTATTTTATGACTGGACCGGTTTCAGCCTATGACGGCCATCTTCAGACTAGTATAAGCATTTGTTCTTGTTTGTCAGTGGCTTTTTATAGTGAATACCGCACAAGAGTCCCAACTGCTCCCAACCGTCTAGAGCCAGTGAGACTATGGCATCCCCAATTGGGGTATGTTGTGAGCTTGGAGTGCGTAGAGTGGTATCTATCCAAGGCAGTGTAGTCAGTTTTTGATGATTTTTACCGGACGGTGACCCAGGAGACTAAGATCATCGCGACAGTACATAGAAGCGGTCTATTATATTTGTTGTCTCTTTTTCTCTCATGGTGTACAACGTGAAAACACGGAGAAAGTGATTTATCGCAAGTTTGTATAGGTTGGGTAAAAATAATTAGCTCTCCCTCCATATATTGTTACTTCAAGGTTGTGAAGCTGAAGGTAGTGGTCAGGGGAAGGAGATGCGAAAGAGGAAGAAAACATTGTTTCGATTTTGAATGGTGGTCTTTCACTAGGGCGAAACTTAGAGTATCTACCACTCTGTCTCATAAGAACATCCCTGTCGGAAGTGTATATGCATTGAGCTCTAATTGTGCTACCGGTGAAACGGTTTTTATTTTATTTATTTTTTATTATTATTTATTCTTGTTAATATTTAAAAAAAATATGGGCTTGGTCCATGTCTGTCTCTCTAGGATAATTCTGTGTCGAGACAGACGTAGTGCACATAAATTATATAATATTAAATGTAAACATTAATAATTATTAATATAAAAGAAAAGAAATGTAAGATGAAATTCGATGAAAATTAGAACAAAGCTATTACATGGAGGTTGCATTTTATAGATATTGTTTTGGTTGTGCACAATAATAAAAAAGTAATAAAAAGGAAAATGAAATAAGAGGGATAAAGAAAAGAAAGATGAAGTTAAATGAATAAGAATAAAGTTATTACGTGAAGGTAACATTTTATAGATATTGTTTATGAGTATAGAAATTGTGCATAAGGTACATTTATAATGTTTTTGGATGATTTATGATCTAGGTAAATGTTAATACAGAAAACAAAAAATAGGATTGTATATGCCTAGAGATTAAGATAGATTGAAAATTGAAGTATGCACGTCTATATGTGTGTTTTACAGTAGTTAGCAATATTAGAGCGATATTAACGTACTAATTTCAGTAGGTTAGTAGCTAAGTGGACAAACGCATCGGATTCCCCCTCGGGCGTCGTGGGTTCAATTCCTCTGCTAGACAAGCCATCCATCATTGCACAAGCAACATCTTCCGCCTATTGCGATGACAGTAGGAGTTTTTAAAATATCGTCAGATTATTCGTGACCTGGGAATGTAAGTCTTCATAAAAAAATGTAAATATATATTGCATGAAAGTCCAGTCACCGTGTACCATATTTACATACCCTTAGACAAAACATTGAGGTTGAACATAATATAATGACGTATCCTTGGAGTAACAATGTATGGAGAGAGAGCTAATTATTTTTACCCAACCGATACAAACTTGCGATAAATCACTTTCTCCAAGTTTTTACGTCGTACACCGTGAGAGAGAAAGAGACAACAGATATAATACTCTGCTTCTATGTACTGTCACAATGATATTGGCCTCCTGGGTCACCGCGGGACTCCGCCCACATTTTTTACTATGCTACTAAACTTGACACAACTAAACGGTTTTCTTAGGTTAGATGCTATATTTTTGTTGATATCAATACAGTGAAAAAGTGGATATACGAATAAACAAAAACATTATTTCGATATGTGATATGAATGGATGTATAAATACCCTAGCCTTAGTCTTAGCCACGCCCAGGTCCGCCGAGTCTGGTAAAATTCATCAAAAACTGACTACACTGCCTTGGATAGATACCACTCTATATACTCTAATGACGTATCGTTAAAAAAATCCCAGACGTGTAATAAAAAAGAACCCTCCCAAATCTTCAACATCTTATCATTACTTTACTCCCACTTCATAGTTTAATCACCCCCAACAGTTCTTTTCAGGCCTCCCCCTCCCCCCAGCTCCAGCGAACCGCCCCCCGCCCCAATCCCAACCCCCAATATCGGAAAAATGAAATTAATCGCTAGTTAATGATCCGAGAAGTTTTGTTTACGCCGAGAATAATTAATATTCGATTACAAACGTAAACCCACCCGTTTAGATCTAAGCCTATTTTTTTAACATTGCCACGATTAATATGCACGATGTATATCTCTAAAGAAATGAAAAATGATGATTTTGAAGTTACAAAAAATTACACAAAAAAAAAATTGTAAAAGTTTCACGAAGTCAAAGCTTTTATAACAAACAGTCTGGTCTCCTTCAAGGGAGGCAGTCACCCAAAAAGCCTTCCATTAACCTGCTGGGTGTTACTTTAAGTGACCAGTCAAAGCACGGGGCTCCATCGAAGCCAGAGTAAAGTTAGCCTCTCAGAAGCTGGGCGTACTGTACAGGGCCTGCAGATACTTCGATAGTACACAACTGCTGACCTTGTACAAATCTCTTGTACGCCCCACTGCTAAGTTTGGCAGCCACCTCTGGTCTGAATCCCCAAAACACCAGAAAAAAACTCTGCTTCACTCTCCTTTACAGATCATCCGCACAGCATCCTCAAATATGGCATTGACTCTGAAACTCGAGGACCTTCTATCTGGTAGTGATATAACCTCAGAGCAATAATATACAGAAGGGATAGCTTTGCGAAACAATGTAGTCAGGATTGTTATTTTTTTCCTGACTCGGGCGTGGATAGGGTTTTCATGGACACACATTTTTACATCCATTCATGGCACATTTTTCTTTTTTTTTAAAGAAAGACAAACATTCTCGGATTAAGAATAACCTGAAAATATTTGAAAAACTCCTACTGCCATCATAAGAAGCGGAAGATATTGCTTGTGCAATGATGGAGGATTTAGCCAGCAGAAGAACTGAACGCACGACGCCCGGGTGGGAATCCGACGCGTTTGTCCACTCAGCTACCGACCGGTCAATGTCAACATGTCGACACAATGTTTTGTTTATTTGTATAACCACTTTTCACAGTATTGTTATCAACAAAAATTTAGGACATAACCTCACAAATCGCAAGTGCGCCCGACTGTTGAGTTTGGCAGCCACCTCTGGTCTGAAGCCTTAAAATACCAGTAAAAATCACTCAGGTCCTTTTCATACATTCTCATTTCTTAACAAACGGATTGCAATCTTTGGAGCACAGACGTCAGGTGGGAATGCTGTACTTGTTCTACCGGTATTTCAATGGAAGATGCTCCGAGGAACTTGCGCCATTGATCCCTTCGGCACCAGTGCGCAGCTGGGAATCACGCCAAACGCGCGCTCGGAATTCGTACACGGTTGATGTTTGTCACATGCGAACGGGTCGCTTCTACGGCTTTGAAACGTTTCTTGAAATGACCAAATTTTAATAACTGGGTACTTTCCAGCCTTCCTCTTCCTCTCCCACATCTCCTTCCCTTCACAGCCTCACAGCATTCACCGACGGGGGATGCCATAGTCTCACTGGCTTCAGACGGTCAAGAGCAGTTGGGACTCTTGTGCGGTATTCACAATGACAAAAAAGTATGCTAACCAAATGTAAATTTAATATTTTAATTGATTTTGTAATGTTTTAATGCCCTCCGTGAATATGTCAGAAGTGGATATCGTATTCTTCAATATTTCCCCAAATTATTTAGCACTTACCTAATTATTTGAAGTGAAAGGAGAGATGTGGAAGGGAGACAGCTGCAGACAGTTGGGGGGGGGGGGAGGGAGTCACAATGGTTAACCGGGAACACGTGTAGAAGGGGGGCAGACGTCAAGATTAATAAAATGATTGATTTATTATCGTACTACAAAAAACTTATCAATTTAAAATGTATGAAAAAAAATACTACACAAGATCTCCAACTATCTGGAACTTGGAGGAACAATATATGGAGAGAGAGCTAATTTTTTTAATAATAATAATAATAATAATATTTGGACGATTTGTGTAGCGCCGTTTTTGTGAAAAATCACCTCAAGGGCGCTGTACAGATCTTACTTTCTATCATTACATATTAATTCCTAGTTTAAATAAAAAAATATACAGGAACATACTTACCTGGCAGGTCCCATCAGAAGAACACAATTATTAACTTAAAATTTTTTTAAAATTTTTTTTTTAAAATTTTTTTAAAATTTTTTTTTTTTATTTTTTTTTTTTTTTTTTACTCAACTTATTTACAAATTTGCGATAAATCACGTTTCGATTCTAAATGGTGGTCTTTCACCAGGGCGACACTTGGAGTATTCACCACTCTGTAACGTGCCTTACTCTGATAAATCAGGTACTTCCTCTTGCTCATCTCCTTTACCTTTTCCTCCCTTCAGCCCTAAAATATCTTCCATTGGGGATAACATAGTCTCACTGGTTCCAGACCTTAGATTACATAGAGTGGTACCTATCCAAGGCAGTATAGTCAGTTTTTGATGATTTTTGCCAGACTCGGCAGACCTGAGCGTGGCTAGGACCAGAGCTACGGTATTTATACATCCATTCGTAGCACATCTCGACATAATGCTTTTGTTTATTCGTATAACCACTTTTTCACAGTATTGTTATCAACAGAAATATAGCATATAACCTAAAAAACTGTTTAGTTGTGTCGAGCTTAGTCGCAAATGAAAACATGTGGACGGAGTCCACGGAGAGAAAAAAGCGGTGTGTTATTTTTGTAGTCTCTTTCTCTCTCATAGTGTACGACGTAAAAACCTGGAGAAAGTGATTTATCGCAAGTTTGTATAGGTTGAGTAAAAAGAATTAGCTCTCTCTCCATACATTGTTACTCCAAGCTCGTAACCGAGCGGTTAAGATCATCAGCTTTAAATTGAAATAATAATATATAGTACGTGTTCATATTTGCGGCACGTTTCAGATTAGTAGATACTCTAAGTATCACCCTGTTGAAAGACTACCATTCAGAATTGAAACGTTGCTTTAAATGGCAATTGCAGTGCTTAGTGACCAGATCTGAATAGCCAGGTTTACTCTAATCTTCTTGTTTGCCGTCTCCTTCTACGTCCCACTTCATTCAGCCTCGAAACATACCCCAGTTGGGGATGCCATAGTCTCACTGGCTCCTGACGGTTAGGACTTTTGTGCGTAATTCAAAAATAATTAATAATTAAACAACTTGAATGTAAGATGTTTTGTCATAGTTTTCTTCTCTTTTACACCACGGTTTACCCCTTTCCTCCCCTTAACAGACCATCCGCACAGCATCCTCAAAGATGACATTGACTCTAAAACTCGAGGACCTTCTATCTGATAGTGATATAACCTTGGAAGAGAGGGAGAGGTACCTTTTCGAAACGGTGTAGTCAGGACGGTTGAATTTATACTGACTCGATAGAAAGAGACAAAGATATATTAAAAAATGTTGGATAGCCCATTAGTTACCGCCCACATGGAATTCCGGCATTTTTAATAAACATATTTGAACACATTAAACAAAACAATATCAATACACCATTAAAATGATTTATAAAGTCAAAATATCACACAAACACTAATAACAGAAGGTTTGCCCAAATAATGATGGAAGCGTTTTTGTTGATTTTAAGTTTTTATATTATTTAAAATGTGAAAATTCTAAAGTTCGGTCAAAAATATTTAAAACCTTTGAAAAATGATGTTTTATAATCTTTGTTTTTTTCTTATTTGAACATTTACGCATAGCACATATCATCATGATGTTTGATTTATTTGTAAAACCACTGCAAGTATTTTAATCAACACAAATATAGGAAATAGCCTCAAAATACGTTGACGTAAGTTATGTGACTCGATGATGTGAAGTTAGCTCGGATGGAGAGCATCCTTACGTACTTAGAAGTGCTGCGATGTTATGTGACGACTTTTCATGTCTCTCTCTCTCTCTCTCTCACGGTTTACGACGTAAAAATTCGGAGAAAATGATTTATCGCAAATTTGTATAAGTTGGGTAAAAATATTTACCAGGGGTGTTAGTTGAAGTTTGCCGGTTTTTTCAATAAAGAAAACGCTTAATTCTCAAGGAGTGTAATAGAAGCTCTGTTCGCGGCTGGCAGAACTCTCGTGTTGTGTATTTATAAGACACGAAGCGTTCCATCCTCAATTTCTACCGCGACACTAGGGAAAATAATAATATGAAATCCTTGCAAATATTTCGCCTAGCCTAGTCAGTTGGCAACCGAGAGACAATTTAAAAGGAGATGGTTTGGGGTGGACTAAATATATTTTCATTTTCCATGTCGTTGGGGAGACTGCCGGGGGGAGGTGGGTGCGTGGGAGATAGCCGGGGGAGAGGGGAGTTGGGGGGGTTGTGTGGGGGCGCTGGGGGGGATCGGGGTGAACCCAGGCGGACGCTATGACGAGACGAGTAATGTACATACATTTATTATGGTCTTTTCATGATGAAACAACCCTCTACGTGTCGCTATTTAAAGTAAAAAACTTTTGCCACATTTAGTTTTTTGGTAGATTTTTTTTTGTATTATGCGGGCAAAAATAATTAATCAAATTATTCCCTCGATCTATTTCCTTTGACGGTTAAAACATATTTGAGTAACATGTTTTTTAATGTTTTGAAAAAAATAATATCAATAATTTTCAATGAAAAGTATGAGATCGATTAAAAATGTCGGTTTCAAAAAAAGGTCCCAATGGCTGAATTGGTTAAAGCGTTACTCCTTGAGACCATCGTCTTTTTTTTATTTTCTAGCCTTTTCTCTTTCATATTTGTGTTGTTATTTTATTATTTTTTTTAAGAAATCAAACATTTCCGGGTTACAAATAAGATGACAATATTCGAAAAACTCCTACTGACATCGTAATAAGCGGAAGATGTTGATTGTGCAATGATGGAGGACTTTGCCAGCAGAGGAATTGAACGCACGACGCTTAAAATTTACGATAAATCACTTTCTCCAGCTTATCACGTCGTAAACCGTAAGAGAGAAAGAGACAAGACAAATTGTCACATAACATCGCACCACTTTTAGGTATGTAAGCATGTTTTTCTTCTCCCGCGTCTCCGGCGACTCCGCTCACTCTGTTTAGTCATGCGACATAATAACTCAACAGTTTTTGAGGATATGTCCTATATTTTTGTTAATAACAATACTGTGAAAAAGTGGTCATACGAATAAATAAAATATTATGTCAACATGTGCAATGCATGGATGTAAAAAGGTGTGTCCATGAAAATCCTAGCCACGCCCGAGTCAACAATCAACAATCCTGACTACACTGTTTCGCAAAGTTATCCCTCCTGTATATTATTGCTCTGAGGTACAACCTAACCTAGCCTTATCTAACCCGACCTAGTCTAAATACACTTTATGTAATCTGACCTAATATAAACTCACCTAAACCTGTTCGGTGTACTGAAGTAAAAAAAATAAAATATTATTTTGTTATTAAATTAAAGGTATGTGAAATACCATCTTTAAAATGATTCTTAGACACTAATTAAAAGAGTCGGGTTCAAACCCAGTCACCGTGAGCTTAAATTTCTGTTAGCTAAGTCCATTATAGTAATAACATTAAAGTTACTTTTTTTATATGAATATCGCACAAGAGTCTCAACTGCTCCCAACCGTCTAGAGCCAGTGAGACTATGGTATCCCCGAATAGGGTATGTTGTGAGGCTGAAGGTAGTGGGGAGGGGAAGGAGATTTGGAAGATGAAGGTTGGGAAGTACCTGGCTATTCCGATCTGGTCACCAAACACGGCTCAAGCCATTTCAAGCAATGTTTCGATTCTGAATGGTGGTCTTTCACCAGGGCGATACTTAGAGGATCTACAGTAATACAAAAGAGTAGAGAATTGAAATAACACTATTTAAGAGAGAAATAATAAAAACAAATGTAAAGAAATTAATGTGAAAATTGGTATTTAAAAATAAACCATCAGTATACGAGTTGTTACAAGTGAAATATAATTACGGGATGTAACTTGACTTGCCAAAAAAATTTTTTTTAGTTGCTTTAATCCAGCCGTTTCAAATATGTTATAATGTCTGCTGAACTACATTCTAGGTAGGTACTTTATTAGGTGGGTAGATATTAAAAAAAAAAAAAATTGACCATTTCAATTAAAACCAGTTTCAAATTTGAAAAGTTTACCCTACATAGACTCTTTATAGTATGTACTAAAAATGATTTAAAAATATTAGAGTGTTATATTTTCGTAGAAAGCAAACACTTTGTGGTTTGACATATTTGTTGATAATGAAATAATAACTTTATATAAGACCACAGATTTAATTTTTATGACCGACCGGTTTCGCTTAGCCTAAGCATCAATAAAAGCGCCGGTTCTTCATAAAAATGGTCATGGCAACAGATTAAATAATTTAAAAGATTAAATAGTTTAAAATTAAAAGTTTTTTTTTTTTGTGAATACCGCACAAGAGTTTCAACTGCTCTCAACCGTCTAGAGCCAGTGGGATTATGGCATCCCCGATTGGGGTATGTTGTGAGGTTGAAGGTAGTGGGGAGGGGAAGGAGATGATGAAGGGGAAGGTTGAGAAGTACCTGGCTATTCAATTCTGGTCACCAAACACGATTACAGCCATTTAAAGCAACGTTTCAGTTCTGAATGGTGGTCTTTCACCAGGGCGATACTTAAAGATCTACCACTCTGAGATATATTCTAAATAATCAGTTTAATTTGTACAGAAGTTCAATATTAGGTTATGTTTCCCGTAAACTCATAAAAATTCACATCATTCTTTAATCACCTTCTTAGTTGACGTTTTGTCTCTTTCATTTCATTGTATATGTGTTTCTTTCTTTCTGTTCCTTTGTTATAATTTAAATGTTATAATTTACTGTTCTCTTATTTTATTTTATACTGTGTTCTCCCTCTGTATGTATGAGTATGTATAACCAAACACTGTGTATTTATTGTTTAATTTAATTTTGTACCCTGATGATGCCGAAGCTAAGCAAATTTTTGGCCTCATACAAAGTTATTATTTCATTTTTATTAAATATTACGTACTCACATCACATCACATGTGAAAAAATATTGTTTAATAATTGACAGTGCCCTCTAGGAAGGGTTAAGTGTGACCTTGTCAACGCGGGCCGGGCTAATATCACCCCCGCTGTGAGATTGTGCTTCGTATTAGCTCGTGGGGTTTTTTTTGGTCACCCAGTGGAGTACATTTTTTGTGAAGAAGTTTTAAACGCTTTTTCAATGTGATATTTTCGCATTAAAAAACGCAGTTTGACCCGGATAACTCTGCAGTCGGTTGGGCCACCGCGTATTGAGGAACCCTGTTATGCTCATAACTGAAAATTAAAACGATCATGATTTAAGATTAAGATTATTTATTAGCTACATTAATAATGTAGCTAATAAATCACTAAAACTTCTTGGCTTCATCAATAGAATTGCATGTGACTTTAAGAATATAAAGACCCTAAAAATCCTTTACTGCTCATTAGTTCGCCCTCATCTAGAATATTCTATACCGTTCATATTCATCATATTGAATCCGTACAACATCGCTTCTTACGTGGTAGTGCATGGAGATTAGGGCGAGAAAGAGGCCATTATTCATATGATGAAATTGAACAATTATTGAAAATGTCTTCATTAGAAAAGCGCAGGAAAGACTTTTTCATTTACAAAATCATTAATTGTTTTATTGACTCAACTTCTCTGTTGCAACTTATCTAGTTCAACATTCCTTCCGTAGACTCAGAAACAATGAATTGCTGTTCCTCAATCATCACAATACTAATTATGGGTATAATTCTCCACTGTCCAGAATGTCAAGACTTGTTAACTCAAGCCATGGTCTTGAAATTTTTGGTAGCAGTCTAAATGATTTTCGTCATTCTTTAAGACTCTACCAAAACTTTTACTAGACCAAGGATAATTTTTGTTCATCGCTTTATTTATTTTAATGTATTTGCTATTCCTTCTCTGTTACTCTTTTTTCTATTTCGTGTTTAATATGTATTTTTGTAATTGAACTTTAGTCCGTTAATTTATAAATAAATAAATTTATCAAGAAATTCTGATTTGCGCACATATCTGTCATATATTATTGTCTCGTTCTTAGGTTGACTTGCGGTCTACTTGAGAAGAACTATCTCTAAATTGCGCCATATTAATTTCTTGTTTTCAATATTATTATTAATAGTGGTCTTTTACGGAGTGGTAGATGCTCTAAGTATCATATTTACAATAATAATATATGGATAATTTGTATAGCGCCGTTTTTGTGAAAAATCACCTCAAGGGCGGTGAAGACCTGCATTGAGAATGTTGCTTAATTAAAATGGTTTTAGCCGTTTGCGACCAGATCTGAATAGCCAGGTACTTCCCAACCTTCCTCTTCCCCATCTATTTCCCCTCTCCACTACCTTAAGCCTCACAACATACCCCAATTGGGGATGCCATAGTCTCACTGGCTCTAGACGGTTGGGAGCAGTTGGGATTCTTGTGCGGTATTCACTATTAAAAATACATTTAAAAAAAATATTATGCCAGAGTAAAATAGAGTAGTAGATACTTAAAAAAAACACTTTGGTAAAAGTTAATCTTTGAGTATCGAAACGTTGCTTGAAATGGCTTTAGCCATGTTTGGTGACTAAATCTGAATAGCCGAGAATTTTGTCACCATCCTTTTCCACATGTCTAACCTCTCTTCATTCTGTCAGTACCTAGCCGGTAGAAGTATGTCGAGGACGTGTTCGTAGGGCCCGATGTAAACTCATGTTTACATGCTTTTGGTGAAATCGATAAAAATTTTTTAAATATCGATATTCTTTACTGAGCAGATGATTGTCTACATTGACCTGTCTTGGGCCTAGGAGCTGAATGTCCACGATTCGATTAAACAAAACCTTGAGAAATTTCGTTTACACAAAACACCTTTTTAAAATTATCTTTCAGATATTTTTTTCTCCATATCAAGCATTACCTTTGGAAAAAAGTCAATAGAAAAAAATCTGACTTTAATGTTATAATAATTCGCTGATTTTTATAGCGCTGTTTTCGTCAAAGAAAACCACTTCAAGAGTGCTCCAAAGCCGTAAAAACGCAAAAACGGTTTTACTAGTATTTTATTTTAAGGGAATGAAAAATTTCTTCTGCTTATAAAATTTATTAAAAATGTCAAAAATGTCGCTTTCTGATTTTTTAATAAAATAAGAATATAGCTTTTTCATTTCATAACAATAGGTAGGGAGCTACTTCTAGTATCGCCCTTCGTAATTTAAGTTAGCTAATCGCGGCTTCGACAATCGTTATGAAGTTTATTGTATTTTTTATCAAATCAATTTTTTTGTGAACACCGCTCAAAAGTTGGAACAAATTTCAAGTGTTCAGTCAGGGGAGAAACAGATGGGAAAGAGAAAGGTTGAAAAGCTCCTGGATATTCAGACCTAGTCACAAAAGTTTCTGGTTCTTTTGTTATTTGTTGTATTCACACTGTTTGCATTTTGCAGGGCAAGTAATAGGGGCGGTTCAGATTCGACGCCATAAATTCGCGACTTCAAAATGTAAATTTAAAATGTATCGTAACACGCAGTATTTTATTTCTCGGTCAGCTGGGTGCATTCCGGGCGGGGGAGTGTACCGCCGCCCCCTTATCGGTCCATCCGCCACTCGCATCCTGCAGCAATGACCCCGTGGGCGGTGGCGGCCGGCGACTTCTTGGCACTCCGGCCGGTGTGCGTTACCGCTCGCCGACGCCGGAATGTTTACGGCGCCTCGCGACCGCACGGCCTGATGCCCCGTGGCGTGCGGTCGCGCGGACGCTGACTAGATGAGGCGGAAGAGTAGTGTTTCGGGCGTTCGTGTGCCCGAGGAAGCTTCACAATTTTTCATTACTTCTCGTGAAATTTAACTTATTTATAAAAATATCATAAAAGCAGTGAATTTATTTAGCATTATTTTGTGATATTTCACCTCAAGTCTTGAATAATAATAATAATATTTGGATACTTTGTATAGCGCCCTTTTTGTGAAAAATCACCTCGAGGGCGCTGGTAACAATATGTGGAGGGAGAGCTAATTATTTTTACCCAACCTATACAAACTTACGATAAATCACTTTCTCCGGGTTTTCAGCAATTAAAAATATTCGCTGTTTTTTTTATCTGTTAAATTGATACGGATAGTTAGAAAAATGTTTTAGGTTTCCAGTGAATACTATTTTTAAACAATAATCTTTTAAAATCTTTCTGAAATGCATACTTGAATTTTAGGTACAACGTTTAATAAAATCCTTGGGTGGTTTTCAAAAGACACCTTTTACATGTTTTCTGTAGAATTTAAAAGAATTACAATTAAAAAAAAACACACTGGAAACTTTTGACTTTTCTTAACCGCCCAATAGAACGGTATAAAGCAGAGGTTCTCAAACTTTTTTGTCCCGTAGAACACTTGCCGATTTTTTCTGTTTTGTATAGACCCCCTGCGTTAATATTGATTTTTTTTAGCGTTGAGAAAAACTTCAAAGTTTTGTGAACGAAAAAAAAGCACTAGTTAGTATAGATTTGAAATCGAAAAGTACTAGCAAATCGACAAAATATCCTGCCCAAAAAAGTGGTAGCAAATCAACAAAATTTACCCTCCGACAAAAAAGCACTAGTCGGTAAAAATTTGAAATAGAAAAGTACTAGCAAATCGACAAAAGGTGAAACTGAGGAAGAACCAGTTCCTCGCCAAATCTGGAATTAATATCTCTTATAAGAGAGTATTACGTAAGTACCTACACAGGTACTATCTGTGAGGTGGATTATTATATTTGTAGGAAGCCAACATTTTGGTGACGGCCTGCCTAAATGGAATCCACTCTCGTGGACCCACATTTACGTCTCATGCACCCCCAATATTATTTTTCATTGACGTGGACCCCTTGCAGATCGGAATCGACACCTGGGGGTTTATATAGACCACTTTGGGAATGACTTGAATAAAGTAACGTTGAGCGTCATTCTTGAGTGCTGACCCTTAACGTGTTGGTACTTAAAAACATCAGTATTAAGGTATTATTAAGACACGATTCTAAAAATGCAAACAGTTTTGTATATCGTCGCTGGAAATGCAAAAGGACTGAAGCGACACTTTGGTCAAAAATTAGCGAAATATGCAGTTTTGATCAGTTTTTTTTCTGTATCGAATGCTGACTGACTCTCATTTTATTACGAAGACCTTCAGCCGTCTAAAATATATTTACCATTTGGGGGAAGGCTTGACTCAAGCGACACAAGTTTGGGACTTTTTCAAATTTTTTGTCGCTTCAGGTAACTCAGTGAGAGAATTGAGTTACCAAGGTTTATTTTATTTTCAGGAAGAAGAGATAGGAAGTTTCCGCCGGTTTAAAATTACCGGAATATTAAAAAAAATCTGTGTTGAAAACCGAAAAGGGTACCCGGGCACCCCTTCAGTCACATAAAGGTTAAATATATTTCGATATTTTTCAAGATTATTCAATATCTGTGTATTGCCTCAAGTCAGGTTACATCCGTAATATTTCGCGGGTAACACTAGCTGCTAGAAAAGAGTGTCGAGGCCTCGGGAGAGTTCGGGTAGCAACCGCCAGCCCTTGCCTCAAAGGAGTTGTCGCCGGGAAAAAGTAAAAACACTATTTTTCAAAGTGGGGTGTATAACACCGAGTTGAAGTATTTCCCGGGGGATGAATCGCCGAGAAAGGTCTAACCGCGACCATTTACATACAAGTTTTAGTCCGCGCCGCCAAACCACAAATAAGATTTATTCAACTATTATATAGAGCAGCGATCTAAAACCTTTTCGAAACGAGAGCCGATCGTTCACTATTTCAAATGTTCCCTAGCCGCCAATGATACCTATAAGTTTTACAAATGGATTTATACATTTTTGTAGAAAGCAACTTCTCCTCACTTTGGTTTTTCTCTTATTTTATTTTATATCGTATTCTCCTCACTCTGTGGTTTGACATACGAGGCCTGTTCAAAAGAAAAGGTGAATTTTGAATTTTCACGGGCTGTGTACATTCGATTATCGATTTTTTGTTGTTGTTATGTTGGTACACATATGTTTATCATATTTTAGCATTATCAGCCATTTTGGATTAGTGGTTTGTTTTTGACAACTGGAAAGGTTATTCAGTTTTTGTGTGTTCTTCGAAATTTTACTTTTTAAAAAAAACGGATCGAAGAATATGTATTAAATTTTGCGTTAAAAATGGAATAAAGTGCTCCAACGCACTTAAAATGTTGACTGTGGCATTTGGCGGGTCTACTTTGTCTCAAAAAAGTGTTTATAAGTGGTACAAGCGCTTTACAGAAGGCCGGAAAGATGTTAATGATGATGAGCGTCCTGGAGTTTTGGAAAAACAAATCATGGATTTTTCGTTGATCCATTTTTTTCAAAAGTAAAAAATTGAAGAACACACAAAAACGTGACTATCCTTTTCAGCTGTCAAAAAAAACCACTAATCCAAAATGGCTGATAATGCTAACATATGATAAACATATGTGTACCGACATTAGAAAAAAAATCAATAATCGAATGTACACAGCCCGCGAAAATTCAAAATTAACCTTTTCTTTTGAACAGGCATGTATTTACTGAAAATGAAATAGCAAACAGAATTCGCCAATCATCTTATAAAAAAAAGATCACACCTTCAATAAAAGCACCGGTGCTCATATTCTCCACAAAATCGGTCATGGCAACAGATTGAATAATTTAGAAGCACTAGAAATAAAGAAAGCTTTTTAATTTTTTTATATGAATACCGCACAAGAGTCTCAACTGCTCCCAACCGTCTAGAGCCAGTGAGACTATGGCGTCCCCAGATAGGGTATGTTGTGAGGCTGAAGGTAGTAGGGAGGAGAAGGAGATTGGGAAGAGGAAGGTTGGGAAGTACCTGGCTATTCAGATCTGGTCACCAAAAACGGCTGAAGCCATTTCAAGCAACGCTTTCGATTCTGAATGGTGGTCTTTCACCAGGGCGATACTTATAGTATCTACCACTCTGGAACGTGCCGCAAATATACATTTTACTATGTTTACGTCAATCAACTGTGTTATGACACATGTTAATTAAATAAAAATCTATTGGCGCACGCCGGGTTTGAAACCGCGACCTTTGGATTCGTAGTCGAGCGTCTTACCACTCGACCGTGGAGGCCGTCGGCTATTAAAATTAATAGTCATATTCTTAATACTCAGTTAATTGACTTAACCTCTAGAGCACCGGAGAGTCCTATAGGACCCGGGCATTCGTCATTATCTTTTCAGGAGTTTTTACCCTTTAAAACATGTTGTTCGCATATTTAAATGGACTCTAATCTCAAAATAATCCATTCAAAGAGATATTTTGCATTGCGTTAATTTCGGTAGAAGTCGAGTAGTAAATATTTGAAGTTTGCTTACGTAAAAAAAAACAATTTTCAAGTGACATTAATGTTTGTATTTACAAAAAAGCTTCGTGCATTTTTCAAAAATTTGGAATGAAATGTATTCAGGCACACGAAAATACAATAAAACGACAAAAATTATTCACATTTCTAAATCAAACTTTTTCTAATGGCATGATGGAGAAAAAAAACAATTCACCAAATATAAGTAGCTATTCATAAAACAAATCACTTATCCCATTAGCTTACCATTTGAAAAAAATCATAACCTCATCACCTGAGAAGATAGGATAATTGAAAAGTTTTTTAAAACACAAGTGAGTTATTGCGAAATGACAGTCAGAAAAGTCTCCTTCAACGGAAGTAATCTTCCCAAAAAACCTTCCATTGAAATGCTCCGTGTAACCTTAAGTGACCAGTTAAGGCACCGGGGCTCCATCGAAGCCAGAGTCAAGTTAAGCCTCTTAGAAGTTGGGCGTGCTGTACAGGGCCCGCAGATACTTCAATAGTACACAACTGCTGACCTTCAAATCGCAAGTACGCCCCACTGTTGAGTTTGGCAGTCACCTCTGGTCTGGAGCGCCTAAATACCTGAAAAAACCCTTGACTCTGTGCAGAAACGGGCGGTCCATTTGATAGATTCTCCTATCTTAACAAACGGATTGCAAACTTTGGAGCACAGACGTCAGGAGGGAATGCTGTCCTTGTTCTACAGGCATTTTAATGGGAGATGCTCCGAGGAACTTGTGTCATTGATCCCTTCGGCACCGGTGCATAGTCGGGAAACTCGCCAAACGCGCACCCAACATTTTTTCACGGTTGACATTCACTACATGAGAACGGGTCGCTTTTACGACTCGTTCTTATGTTCAACAACTCGGCTATGGAACGATTTTCCAGCCTCTGTGTTTCCTCCCTCCTTCAACATGGGTCCTTCAAGACCCAAGTTCACTCCTTCCTTTTCTCAAAAAGACCCTCCACAGAGCATCCTCAAAGATGACAAGGGCCCTGAGGGAAATTATTTCCCTCAAGGCCTCCTGTGTGGAGTTATTGTAAAAAAAAGGTACGACGGAAGTTGTATCTTTATTTTTTATCATGGCCCCAGAAATTTGAATAGTGGATATCAATTGAGAAAAAATATCAAAGCTCACTTCCTCACTTCAAACTATTTTGCCTAACCGGAAAGCATTGAATTAAAAGCTTTCTTGATAATAAAGTTTTCACTTACACATCTAACGTTAAGTTAGTAAATTGGTATTTAATCTGTTGATGTGCCGGTTAGTAGCTGAGTGGACAAACGCGTCGGATTCCCATTCGGGCGTGGTGGGTTCAATTCCTCTGCCAACTAAGTCCTCCACCATTGCACGAGCAACATCTTACGCTTATTTTCATGGCAGTAGGAGCTTTTCAAATATTGTCAGGTTATTCGTAACCCGGGAATGTTTGTCTTTCCTTTAAAAAAACAAAGCACGTAGTCGAATTCTCCATGCTTTTGTTTGAAAGTAACAATTAAAAATTTATCCAGTACTCAATATTAGGTATATTTCCTGTTAAAACTCATAAAAAAACCATTATTCTTTAATCACCTTCTCAGTTGACGTTTCGCCTCTTTCATTTCATATTTTCTGTAGCTTTCTCTTAGTTGCTTTATTATAATTTTTAATGTTGTTTTATTAGTTGTTCTCTTATTTTTTTATATTGTATTCTCCCTCTGTATGTATATATAACCGCAAATTTTGTTTTTTTGTTTAGTTTAATTTAGTACCCTGATGATTGATTCTTAGGCTAAGCGAAACCGGTCGGTTTTAAAAATAAAAGAAAATCTGTGGTGGAAAGTTACCTTTTCATTAAGGAAATGGAAGACCTCCTAAAATAGCACTTGAAATTCTTCACTCATTCCATGACAAACTAGAGCAGCTTTATAAAATGCCCAACCCTACAAAAATATACATTTCTCTTACATTATAACACGATAGTATATAAATAATTCATCATAATTCTATAATAATTATTTTAAGTCCACTATTATAATATACTAATTTAAAATTAGCATTTTTTTTGTTTTTTCTTTAAGGTAATGTATTCACTATCAATAATTGTAGGCTTATTGTATATTTGTATCGTATCCACTGTCTTTAATCTTAGGATTTAGTGCCTTGCAACTTTACCTACTGTCAATGTATCTTATATGGATTAATTAATGTATCAAGAGAGTTTTACGGTCAGTGTCTGTTGTGTCATTTAAAATTGTGTAACAGATATCAACATATTTTATATTATTCTACTTGTGCTCACTGTCACCTACCTCAGAACAGGTTCTAATGACCTAGTGAGGTAAGTAATGTAAAAAAATAATGTAGGAAAATTCATGCAATTTTTGTAGGGTTTTTAGAATCATATTTTTTCCCTACTTAAACTCCTGAATTTAAATTCAATAGTCACGTAAAAGCATTTTTCCACCCACATGAGGTGACAAAGTAGGGCGCATAGCGCCGTTCTATTGGTATAAGGAACGTGAATTAGAGTCAGTAACTTTAAATGATTCATCATTTTATGATTTAAAAAAAAATGTAAGAAACAAAAAAGTTAATAAATTAAAAAAAGGAATTATTCTATTGCTTAGCCCCAACAGCTTTTTTAACCGGAGTTATTGTGATGTCTCATTTAATCAAGTGGGTCGCGGGTCACGGATTGTGCACCCCTGTGGCAGGGTAAGAATATAGAGTAACTATTACAAAAACGAGCCATTATTATTTTATTTCACATCCCGATGGAGAGATTTCCGCTAACGGCCCGAACTAATGTTTTTCAGATCCTCTCGGGTCGAAATAAAAATTACCGCAGTAATTTATTAGTGTTTTCAATCGACTTAGGCCAGACGCAATAGCTTAGGATTGTGTTTCCCAAGTGGTGACGCCCCTCGCCGGCGGGGGGCGATGGGAGTGTCAGGGGGGCGTTACTTTAAATCGCGAGTGTGCCACTCTGTTGATTTTGGTGGTCGCTTCTCGTCTGTAGGTCCCGAAATACAAAAAAACTCTAAAATCTAACGCATGCTTAGAAGTGCCGAATGTATGTACATTCATAAAGAAAACAGAATAAAATTGTTTGAAACCACTTTTTTGATATTTTGTCCATCGGCTTCGGAAGCAGCCTTCCATCTTCAGGAAAATATTAAAATTAAACTAAGATACAGAATACTGAAATGTATACACATATTCAGCTCTTGGAATGGGAAGGAGAAAGGGTAATTGAGAGGATTGCTGGAATAGAAAAAATATTAAATAATAAAGTGGTTTTAAACAATTTTATTCTGTTTTCTTTACAAATATGGCAGGCCACAAAGTTAATGATTTTTACGAATATGTATGAACATTCATTAATAGGTTACGAATAAACTGACTAATTATCTAACTATCACGCCGTTTATCTGCAGGGGTAGGCAGAGAGGACGGACCGCCATACAACTCTGTCTTAGCACACACTTCTTGCTTCAATCACATTCACACATCGTCTCATACATACTCTTATGTTGTTCAGACTCTTCACATAACCCGATTCAAGTATTTGATTCACTTGATGGTGTCATATCTTTCTCGGGCGTCCCCGACTTCTTCTTCCATTCACATTCGCATCATATGTTGTTTTCACACTCCTTTCTGCGTTCATTTGCTCTACATGCCTAAACCATCTAAGCGTCCCTTTCTTGATCCTAATCATTACACTCACATCAGCCTTGCATTCTTTCCGGATATTCACGTGTTTACATATAAAATGTGTTATGAAACAAATTGGTGCAACATTT
This sequence comes from Drusus annulatus, assembly GCA_022651775.1. Classification (NCBI taxonomy): domain Eukaryota; kingdom Metazoa; phylum Arthropoda; class Insecta; order Trichoptera; family Limnephilidae; genus Drusus; species Drusus annulatus. The sequence goes on along the minus strand of JAGWCC010000154.1, from coordinate 976 downwards.
ATTTGCGCACGCCGAATTTGAACCCGCGACCTCTGGATTCGCAGCCGAGTGCCTAACCACTCGACCACTGAGGCCCCAATTTTTTCTTGCGCTCGAATAACCTGACAATGTTTAAATTCCTCACACTACCAGCATTATAAGTGTAAAAAGTTGCTTGTGCAACGAAATAAGACATAGCTAGCAGAAAATCGAACCCCTGACTCTTGCGTGGGAACCTGACCCTCTGAACCACTCGGCCACTAAATGATCTCCGATTGTTTAAAATGTTTGAATAGCTAATTATGTGAATTTAACAATTTTTTCACTTATTTCGGACACAGTTTTTTTAAATAATGATTTGTTTGTCACAATGTGAACATCAATAATTTAGCATGTATGTAGACAAGTACGAGGCCTGTTCAAGAAAAAGGTGAATTTTGAATTTTCGCGTGCTGTGTCCATTCGATTATCGTTTTTTTTTTGTTGTTATGTTGGTACACATATGTTTATCATATGTTAGCATTATCAGCCATTTTGGATTAGTGGTTTGTTTTTGACAACTGGAAAGGTTAGTCACGTTTTTGTGTGTCCTTCGATTTTTTACTTTTGAAAAAAATGGATCAAAGAATATGTATTAAATTTTGCGTTAAAAATGGAATTAAGTGCTCCTACGCACTTAAAATATTGACTGTAGCATTTGGCAAGTCTACTTTGTCTCAAAAAAGTGTTTATAAGTGGTACAAGCGCTTTACAGAAGGCCGAGAAGATGTTAATGACGATGAGCGTCCTGGAGTTGTGGAAAAACAAATCATGGATTTTATTCTTTGATCCATTTTTTTCAAAAGTATCAAAACGAAGAACAAACAAAAACTTGACTAACCTTTCCAGTTGTCAAAAACAAACCACTAATCCAAAATGGCTGATAATGCTAGCGTATGATAAAAATATGTGTACCAACATAACAAAACAAAAAAAATCGATAATAGAATGCACACAG